>CM062808.1:411246686-411846686 GCA_031772625.1 Pinus tabuliformis
ACCTATGAGAGTGAAGGTGTCCAATATTTATTGAGTGATTAGTTGTCCAAACTCCAAAGTGATTTAAAATTGGACCATGGGTGTTTTAGATAAGAAGATAAGGTTGAGTCGTATTGGGCCCCTAACGAGGTGTCAAGTTGTAAAAGATCAGGTCATCATCAATGTTTAAAGAGAGTCAAGACATTGAGGTCTTATAAATATGTATTGAGTGTGAGCAATTCAATAATATATAGAAATTTTGTACGCACAATCTTGTCGTGTATCTCTCTATCTCCATTTCTCAATTTAGTAATACAGAATTTAATGTAGCAAAGGAGGCCTTTCTTGTAGGATAAAAAGGGCAAAGAACAGGATCCTCATGTTCCATTAAAAACTAAGAATTGTGTGGTAGATCTTTCTCCATCCCCTTGTTGCAGGGCTTGCCGAGAGCCTCATAAAGAATATGGGTGTGCAGTTTTTAAGGATCTGGTTGATAACGTTCAGGTTGAGCATATCCTAAGCAACATTTTGATGCATCAAAGGACAATCAAATGCCATGTGTACTGTGTTGAGAAATCTAGGGCATAGCAATTAGGAGATTTCTCTATGATAGATAACTGCTTGTGAATGTTTTTTACTTCTTAGATTAGGATCTTCTTTTACTTAAGTTATTATAGTGTTCTTCTTCATCAAACAGCTACCAATGCATAAACCATAAAGAGACAAGGCACAAAATATAGGCGATCAGCCAGGGCCAAAACCTCTCCCACTTGAGAGGAAAACCCAAATGAATTCTTCTTCTTATAGAGACTTCAATTGACGAATACCAAGACCAAGACCCTTGACCTATTTGCCTCTCCAAGACCAAGTCACAAAGCTTCCTTGATAAGATCTTCTTCCTTGAGTCAACGATAGTCAACTCTCTTGCTTCTTCCTCCTTCTTGGCTACCCTTCAGAACTTTGGTCCCTTGAACAGATCTGAAACTTTTCGGCCCTAATTCAGAGAGCCCTAGATTCGGTCCTTGAGCAATCTGACCTTCAACCTTCTTCGTTGGAGAGAGAGAGACTCACCTTCCTTAACTCGGCTAGAGGATCTATTAGGCTTCCCCCAAATCTTCCTTCTTCATGATGACTGTAATACCTGAAGTATCTTGGCTCTTTCTGCAACAAAGGGTTCTGAAATCTCACACGTGTGAAGTGTATATTACCCAAAAACAGTCCCAAAACACTTCGCTTTTTCTTGCCTTCTCTAGTGATTTCCGCACTTCTCCTTATTTCAGACCTTGACCAAAATTCTTGCTTCTAAAATGAGGCCGAGCTGCCTATTTATAGTGGTTGCCCATGAAAATAAGCCGACATGAGTTGAGGGTGAGCCGACATGTCCTTTGGTGCAATTCCATTATTCCATCTTGAAGTCGACTTGAAGGAGATGCTTTAGCTTGGCCTTGGAGGGCCTTTTTATTCTTTTAATGACTCATACAAATATGTAACATGCCCAAGAAGGGTCCTTCATACATGACATTGACTCAATTTGACTTTATGACCAATCCTAAGGGCTCACAATGGGAGCCTTACCTAAAAATAAAATTCCTTGCTCATGAAACCCACAAGACAAGTATTGCAATAATAATTTTATTTTTCTTCTTTGTATCAATTACATAAAATCACAATTACACATGTCATTATGAAGATTGAACCTAGTTACACTTTTCAACACTCCCTCTTAACTAGGGAGGTATTCATAATGGTACTTGGTCATTCTCAATCTGAAGAATTCTCATAAGAAGAGTTGGATTGGTAACCCATCTGTTTAGCATCATATCAACCAGAATTGTCACATAGAAAGGCCTTGACTAACAACTCTATCTCTCCACAAGATCATAGCACAATGTTGGCGAGACCAATGATGTATAAACACCCTCATCATTGTCTCTCTTGGAACATACCCCACCCAGGTTCTTAGAGTGTGTTCCACCAGAACTATTCTTATCTTGGATTCCCAGTCCTCAAAGAATATCGGTCCTCTATGACTACTCTTATCTTGGATGTCCTAACTCATCCTCAAAGAGTATCGAATGCCAGATGTTTACCCAATCCTCCATTATGTCTTCCCAAGTGAAGACAAGAATGTCTATCTCTCTCCTCATGGCCTTCACTAAGACTTACGACTGTTAGTCCTGGTCTAGTGCATGACACATGAGATAGAGAACCACAACTGTCACTCCCTCTTAACCAGGGATGACCAACCCATTCCATAAAGGAATGTACCCAAGCTCCCTCTTAAATAGGGACTTGACCAAGCTCCCTCTTGACTAGGGACTTGCTTCCAGTAGCTCTCTAGGTGGAGATCATGGGACAACCAGCTACTTGTAGAACTCCTTCCTTTGATGTCATGAATTTTTCTTCTTTGTCAAGGAGTCTACATTTTACGAGACTTCTTCGTAGGGCACAGACCATCCATCACTTTCATCATGAGTTAGTCATGTCTTTATTCCTTTCATTGGAAAGTGATCCATCAATTCATATCATGCCATGTTTCCTTAAGGATCTTTCACCCTACTTACATGGACATTAGTGGTGGAAGATATCCATAGCTCTTCCCTCGGTTGCCCTACATCATCCCATCCAGATATTATCCAAAAATAAGAAATGAATCATTTACATTTGTGATGGTTGTAGAGCCTTGAACCTGTACCTCCTTACACACCCTCTCAGCCTTCTTTTCCCATTCATTTCCTTCTTTTCCCACTCATTTTATCCATCAAGTTGCTTAAGTCATTGTATTTTAGGACTTTTTTCATGGTTTTTTTAACTATGCTAATGACTGTTGTTTGGTTTAGAATTTTGATTCAGAATGCTGCGTTTCCGCAGCCAACACAGGTTTCCGCAGCTGATCCAGGTTTTTGCAGCCAGCACAAGATTCCGCAGCTGTTTTATTAAACGATATGTTACAGGTGTCCTCTGAGAAGATGAGCCACATGGGCAAGTTCCAGGGGTCAAGGACATGGCACGTGTCCCTCCAGAGCACCCAGAACAGCCATAAAAGCCCGCGGTCAACGAGGAGGCAAATACCGGTCAACAGAAGTGTTCAGCGGTGGCACGGCTCTGCGTTGCTCTGTTTTTGGGCACGTGACGCTAGGTGGCATCATCCTCAGCCACGGAGACAATCTAGAAGCACGAATCCAACAGCCATATTCTCCAGATTGAATGAACACGATGACAGTTACCTAGATCCGGGGACGCAGAGGATTCACGTGTTTTTAAACAGCTGGTTGAACAGCATAGATCTCGTTAAAGTAGTTTGCTTTCTCCTTATAAATAAAGCGTCCTTGAACGCTGTAGTTAATCGTGTAATCGTTTTTAATGTAATTTTGAGCTCCCACTGTACTTTTGCATTTGCTGTCAATACATGAGAAGACTGTTTTGCATTTAAGCGTATAACTGTTCCTTGAACCGACTGAAGTAGGCAAAGGGCCCCTGTTTGCTGAAGCCCTGTACAGTAACCTTTAATTTCTTGCATTTCTTTTTCTTGTTTCATGTATATTAGTTGTACAGATGTCTTTTAAATTGTTGCGTTTTTATTTCTTTTCAACATGTATATTAGCTGTACATAAACTTTGATTTCTGTTGATTTACATTTCTGCACTTTTATGTTCATGACTGATCAGTGTGTTATGCAGGTTTCTTAGGCAAGCCCGGGACAGTTTTCCTTCTTTTCTTTTCATAACTAGTGGCATGCGTGATCATCTTGTCTATGTTGCTGACATTCATTGTTTTGCAGTTTTGATTTTCCTTACTGTCATTTCTTTAACTTGCATATTTACTTTCTGCTCTTAGATATCAAGTTGTTCATCTATTGATGGTTCCTTTTCCATAATCAAATAACTTTATTGGGAGCCAAAATATCACTTAGTATAGCTTGATTTAGTTTGCTTTAGAACTCACATTACTTGACTTATTCATAACTGTTTCTTACATGATAAATTCAGCTGAAAGGCAAAAGGTTAAGAGAAAGTTAAAGTATTGTGACTAGTCTCTTTTATGTAGTTTCACTTAGATTTCACATTGCTTAACATTTCATGATATCTTTTCATAGAGAAGATTAAGTTGAAGAGTTGAAATAGTGTGAGATAGTTGTTCTTACTTTTAGTTGGATTTAATATAGATTTCATTTTCATTTTCATTCAGCAGCAGAGATACTGGGCCGATGTCATTAGTCCTTTATTTGATGTCTTTATTTTCCTTTAAGAGTTGATTTTATTGCAGTTGTTGTTCAAGCTTTCTTGTAGAATACTTTTTAAGTTTTGAGAAATCATTTAGAGATCACCACAATCATCCACATTTCACTTGCTTTATTACATTTCCATCACATCACAGTAGGAAAGATACATTCGAAAACAAACTTAAAAAAAGCTAAAAACGACAAAAGACTAAGAAAACGGTTACCTAAGTACATATAGTACACCTCACTTCATCAGCTTACGAGCCCCGGGTTGACATTTAAAAGTTGCAATTTAGACATCACTAAATTGACCAAACAATGGTCTTTCATCGTGACATCTTCTAGCTTGCATCAGCATCTTGCATACAACATTGACATATCTCCCAAAGATATATGTTGTCAAGGGTCTCTTTCTTTTCCGGACTTCATTAGAGTCCTCATATCTTTCATGGAGATATCCTAGTCAAATCTCTTAGTCCTCAGATGTTGATTGCCTTCTTCATGGTTGCACATTCCACGATCTCTTTCCTTCTTTCTTTGCACATTTTCTTCCCCTGAACTTTTAATCAGAGTTCCTCCAATCATGGTCAACCACCTCATATTTCATGTGAGGACATAATATGTTGATTTCATCTAGACAATGTGTGACTCATGCTTTCTTGCATCCTTTCAAAGGAGGAGATACTTTCTTTTGATCATGCTCTCGAGATAGAGCATTTATCCATGTTTACCTGCAACCATATGACATGACTCTACAATATCGAATGTAAGCATACATACCTCATTTTCCTTTATGTCATCCAGACTTCCTTCAACAGCTTCCTTGATTGAAAGAACTTCAATCCCTTGATCTGCTTCACCTCTTTTGTCATCATCCCATGAATTCCACAAGAATGCAAAAAGATGCTGGCAGCTGAATTTGAGATGAAGGATCTAAAATTGATGCACTATTACCTAGGTCTAGAAGTATAGCAAAATCCTAAGAAGATATATTTGGGGCAAGGAAAGTATATCATCAAGTTGTTGCAAAAATTTGGGATGATGGATTCCAAGCCCATGACTACTCCTCTAATCACTAATCTCAAAAAGTTGAGGAGCTCTGACTCAAGTCTCGTGGATCTTACCTCCTATCGCTAGTTGGTAGGTTCTCTGATGTATTTGGTAAATACTAGGCTGGATATATGCTTTGTTGTGAACAGCCAAGCCCATGACTACTCCTCTGATCACTAATCTCAAAAAGTTGAGGAGCTCTGACTCAAGTCTCGTGGATCTTACCTCCTATCGTCAGTTGGTAGGTTCTCTGATGTATTTGGTAAATACTAGGCTGGATATATGCTTTGTTGTGAACATCCTCAGTCAATTTCAATTGGAGCCTTGTCATGATCACTGGATAGCTGCCAAGCATATATTGAGATATCTTTGTGGCACGATACATCACTACCTAAAGTACAATAGCAAGGAAGTCAAGTTGATTGGCTTCACAAATTTTGATTGGGGTGGCAGTGAGACCGATGGAAGAAGCACTACTGGTGGATGCTTTAGTTTGGGATCTGCCATGATCTCATGGATGAGTAGAAAGCAAGATCTCGTTGCTTTGAGTAGTGTTGAAGCAGAGTACGTGGCTGCATGTGAAGTAGGAAAGGAGGCTGTATGGTTGAGGAAGATTCTAACAGATTTGTTCGAGAAGCCTTTGGATCCTACTGTGATTAATTGTGATAATCAAAGTTGTATCAAGATGTCTGGAGATCTCGTGTTTCATGCTAGGACGAAGCATATCAACAATAAGTTCCACTATATTAGGAACTTGGTGCAGGATGGGATCGTGAAGCTACAGTATGTCCTGACAGACAATCAAGTAGTTGATATACTAACAAAGTCTCTTCCTAATAAGTTTGAATATCTTAGAAGCATGCTTGGTTTAGTTGATATTGTTGATTTTGTTGATGATGATAAAAGTTTGGAAGAGATTTGTTGAGGCCTTGTGTGTGAGACACATTGCCTGGGAGGACATCTGGCCGGCACTATGTGTTGATGTCTAGTTCCCGAAGTAGGGAGGGTGGCGTTGGTCATGGAGCTCTGACCTCGGATACGCACCTAGATCCCTAGGTTGATGGTTAGCAAGTAAGCTTGATGGTACCAGTGTTTTCAAAACCATTTTTAAAAACCGGTTACCGGTCAAACCGGCCGGTTAGCAAGGCTGCCGGTCTAAACCGGCCAAAAAAACCCGGTTGGGTTGGGCATTTCGCCAGTTTTTAGCCCTAACCGGTGAAAAGGTTCTGTCCTAAACCGGCCAGTTTTAGGCACGCCCACTGAAACATGCAAAAAGCAGTTTTTTGACTGTGGTTTAGGGGTTTTGGGGGTGAACTAAAGGTGTTTTGACTGTTGACAACTTGTTCACTATGAAATAACATCAACAGGTAACAGCTGTAACAAGTAACATGTGTGCTATTATGAAATAACATGAAAAGTGTCTAATTATAAATGTATATATTGAATAATGACTGAATGGTTGTTTACAATCAATCGTGACAAAATATATATAGACATTGGCTATTCACAAGTACAAAGGGATACGACCCTTTGTAAATTAAGTCTTAATATTATCAGAATTTGTTATTATCATTACCTATTATGTATGTTAATTGTCTCCCTTTCAAATAGGGAATATTGGGAGATTCCCTCTTCTTGATTTGTTCTACATGGTACTTTCAGTTTAGGTTGTAGAAGGTCACCCCCTCTGATTTTGAGTTTGAATATTTGCAAGGTTTGTTTCTAATGTGGTTATAATATTTATAAGGTCTTCTATTTTGTCTCTTAGTGCAATGTCTTGATATATATTGACTTTTCTTTGAAATGTTCCTTTTTTGCTGGTTGCAATGGACACATCTTCTGATATAAGGTTCCTGATCCATTTAGCTTACATATCTTTTCTTGCCACTTAAATTCCATGAAATATTCTTTGAAGTTCGTGGCATAAGTACCCAACTGGATCAACCATTCTTCTCAGAACATATCCATCAGACCAAGTTGTAAAGTGTCTGGATTCTGGAAGCTGGTCCATGTAAATTTTGTATGTTGTACACCCACAGGGTAAGCTGCTAATAGTTGCACACCCACTGATAGTACGACAGTCTGTACTCATCTAAAAGAAATTGAATTTCTCTTGAGAAAAAGACTGAATTCTCTTTTTTCCTTTTCTTCTTATGTTTTTTGAAAATAGTCCCTCTTTAAATTCTTAGAAAAATAATAATCTAACTTTAAATCAGGAATAAATAACCTAGCCCATCTTTTAAAACAAGAAAGACTAGCCTATTATTTTTATATTTTTCAAAAACATCAACCTGTCATGTAAACCCAAAAATAAAAATAACCCTAGCTTTCCTTGTCTGAAATTGCTTTCAGTTTCTGTTTGTAATATATGTAGCTCCTGATGATGATCCTGTGGCCAGTAGTGGTGATGAGCTTGATGATTGATCATGTGTACACTGTAGACTTGTAGTAGGCCAATGGCCTCATAGCTTGCAGCATTGTTTTTGGACTTTATAGGCCATTTAGAGCCTCATTTCTTATGTATTTTGCTATTTTGTCGATGATATGTATTGTACTCGGTGCCATTTTGATATATTCACCTTTACATGGTATATAAATGAGCAAACTTTGCATATTTTGTCTCTATTGGCTTGGAATCATGGTTTTACATCTTAAAAATAGTTTTGTTTCATTAAAAATTAATTATTTAATGTATTTTTTAAAACCGGTTCGTTTAGACCAAACCAGTCCCGGTTAGACCGGTTCCGGTCGGTAAACCGGTTCATTAGGTGGACTGGTCCGGTCACGGTTCCGGTTTTAAAAACATTGGATGGTACCTAGAGAGGCTGAAAGCTTGAGTCCATCTTAGTCCCACTTGGATAGATTGCCCTGGTTAGGAATCTAATCTGTGGCATTGTGGTGCCTAAATTGTTAAGAGACCTTGGATAGATTGCCCTAGTCAGGAATCTAGTCCATGGCATTACGGTGCCTAAACTCTTCATAGTTCATATAGTTTGAGATCTTCTGTATGAATACCTCCCTAGTTAAGAGGGAGTGTTGAAAAATGTAACTAGGTTCAGTCTTCATAAAATGTATTTGTCAAAAGAATTTTTATTATTGTTACAATGACTTATTAAAGCATGGGTTTCATGCTTGGGTCATCATTTTATTAGTCAAATTCCCCATTGTGGACTCCTAGGATTAATAAAGAGTCATTAGAGTCATTGTATATTTTATGAGACCCTTCTTGGGCTTTCGAACAATGTAAAAAGAATTATTTTTGAGTCAAAAATGAATTATGTAACCTCCACACCAAGTCGACCTCAAGAAGATCAAGTCGGCCTCAAGGAAGGAAATTCGACCTCATTGGAAGGCTATATATACAAGGCAATTCAACTTCATTTGGAGCATCTCACTCTCTCTCACATAGTTCGATATCTGAAGCTGGAAGCTAGAAGCTGGGAAAAGTGTGAAGGTGAAGAAGGAGGCTAAAAGGAGTGTGAGTTTGGTCAAGAAGGAAGGGAAGGACAAAATCGAAGTTTTGGTATCTCTCTCTCTCTCTCTCGTGTGGGATAGTTTAGGAGATTGAAGTCTCCTTGTCAAAGTCAAAGTTGCTATTGATGCCGGAAGCTGCCAAGTCAAAGTTGCTAGGGTCGAAGTGTTGTTGCTACTAGGTCGAAGGTTGGATCGAAGAAGGAAAGGTTGGCTTGGTGTGGAGGAGGTTTGTGTCTAGGTTGAAGAGTCTCAAGAAAACTATTGAAGGAAGAGATTTTGACTAGGTTTTCCCCTAAATAGGGGTTTTGCCCAGGCAGAGTACCTACATCTTGTGTCTTGTGTTTTTGTGATTTTCATGCACACATAATTTGGTAATTGCTTAATGAAAGATAATATAACAAATAAGTAAAAGAAACCAACATAATTCACAAGTAATTATCAAGAAAGAGAAATCTAACCCTAATCCTACAGCATTGATTTCTCAGCAAGACACTTATGGTATACGACAGTGATCTTTATTTAGCTGTAACCCTATCAAGTGTTTCAGATATAACAAAGATGTAGTGATTACAATATAAGATGACCGTATGTCCCACGACGATAACCTTGCGCTCTTGGGTACTAAGATTCATTATGGCAGCTATTTTGTTCGTATGATATTGTTGACACATGATGACAAGGATATATATAATTTTCAGTTATGTCATGAAACCTTACTATGAGACATGACAGTGACTACAGTGGCCATGCTATTATATCGACAGTGAAATATATGACAGAGACTGTGTTTTTGTGATGTAAGTGGTGTTGTCAATGTCCTTATTACAGCATCTTTGACATGGCAATGGGTTTTAGTATCAATGTATTTATAACTGCATAATTGTGATATGATAGCAGCTCTCCTGGACTTGTTTTTGTTCAATTCACAAATGAATTGTGAACTGACTCGGGTTGGCCTTCGGTGGTCTGATGTAATGATGTATATCTCTGGATTACTTTGTATCTCAGTTGAACAATTGATGAAATCTAATAGAAGAAGAAGAATTGATTGCAGATTTTCCCCTTTTGGGGTTTCGCCCAGGTCTCCGACCAATCCTGGTGTCTCTTTGTGTGCATGCTTTTCTTTTGATGTTCCTTTAATTGATTCGTTGCATGATGAAGTTGTTCTTTCTACATAATTGCACATGATGTAATAATGTTACAATGTTGTGGGGTGAATTTAATGTGTTTATGATGTAATGCAATTATCAAAGCAAAGAACAATATAGCCCTTATAAAAATTAACACATGTTACCTCCCAAACCTACACCCAATATAGTCCCTAATATAGATGTCGCAAACTAGAGGGTATGCAAGAGTACTGCCAACTTTGATCACAGCAACTACTCTCGCTTTTGGCTGGTTCTTTTCCAGCTCAAGGGGAGAATCCCTAATTGTTGTTGTGGATATACTAGTGATGCTAAAACAACAAACCAAAAAAAAAAAAAGCAAGCTCAAGAGGGGGTCCCTCATCGTTGTTGAAGATATGTCAGTGAAACTCGCACACAAAAGAGAGATCACATATTAGGGAGTTCCGCAAGATTAAATCATTGAAATTGAATGTTTTTTGCAGAACTGGTACCTCCTCTAAGGGCTATGGAGTCTACATTTGCTCAAGGAAGAATATGAACCATGTAAACCAAATTATCCATCCTGTTATAAATCAAATTTTCACATGCAGAGTATTTCTGATTATAACATTCAATAATTGCTTTAGCATTACATCAAATAACAGAGGACTGACTGAAGGTCACATGATAGTCTTTGCAGACTGCACAGACCTAAACCCTTGAAAGGTAGAGCAGAGACAAGCTACTTGACTAATAATGCTGACTACAGCAAGAACTTGGTGACCTGATTTGCAGAATAAGCAAAGAAATGAAAGGTATTACAATGGTTACATAGTCCTCCAAACTTGAAGCTCTATCAGTCTTAGTACTGGCCCTGGGGAACAAACCCCAGAATGACACCTTGTTTGAAGGAATAATCCTCTCTTTATCAGCTTAGAAAACATATTTTTTTAATATGATCATTGTTGACAAAGTCAACAAGGATCACCCTTATGTATCTTTCAATATTCTAATACCTAACTCACTCCCCAAAAGCATTGCCGGTCCACACTCAAACCACCTAGTTGCCTTTACACATATTTCATTATTTTATTGCCTAACTCCTTCCTTAAAATTAGCTCCAAAATCTTTGATAAAGTAAAAACTGATTTCCTCCATCCTTGCACTTGAACCCTACAAAACTAACCTCCAATCCTTCACCACCTGTAATGACTTTCCTAATACATGCATCCACGATTCCACCCCTCGACCTCTCTTTCTGTGACTCGAGCTCCAAAAATTGTGCTCTTATGTCCTTAGATCTTGTTGCCCACTTACAAGCAATCCAAAAGCCCTCTGAAATTCACACTTGGGGATAGATGAGGAAAACTAGTAGCTCAGTGCCTTCTAACAAATATCCATTTGATCTCCAAATCCCCCACTATCTCAACCTATCCATTGTCAAATTTCAGACAAGGTTGTGTGGCCTCTTCAAATGCACAGCATCTACCTTCTAATTTTCTTATATGTTTGGCAGGACAAGTAATAGCAGAGTTCTTGCTTATTAAGTTTGGGATAATTTAGCAAACTCGAAAAACATTATCCATTCGGCTTCCCTTGTCATTTGAATTGCTTTTCAAGTAGCTCAAAATGGTGCATGTCACTTTATGTTATAAGAGATCATATGGCACAGTTGGACGAATATGTAGGAAGGTATATCATTGTTTATTGATTACCAGGGCAAGCTTGATCAGAATTTAACAAAAAGAGGAAAAATAAGATCTTGCAGGTGCGAGATTTAGTGTTGTTCTGGAATAAGAGGCACAAATAACAAGGAAATCATAGTAAGTTTGTTAATTTAAACTCTTATCAGCCCTGATTTAATTTCACTCAACAATTTAACAATACCTAGAAAAATATTTTACTAAATAAATTTCAGAGCTGCTGAAAACTAAATACACTGATAATTAACAGGTAAATTTGCAGCGGAAATAAGTGAGAAATCAATGACAGGTACAGCAGAAAAACTCACCCACAAAACCCTTCTGAAAAATTTATTAACTCAGAAAATGGGTCAGACCCACAATATAATATACAGGAAATTATAGCTGCTAAGAAGACCTGTAACTCGGCCTCATCCTTCCTCCAATTCAACTTCTAGATTTCCTCCCTAAATCTCCTCAGCATCCTCTTGAATCTCCGTGGTCAAGTCAAGCCTTCTCACTTGGCAAATCACTTATTTAAATGTTCAAATGTTCAACAATGATTGTGTGTCTTAGCCTCTTCCCTTAGACTCAATTTATAACTTCATTAACGCCTAAATTGATAGCTGAGATTAAATCGTCAAGTTACTAAAAATAAGTCACTTAAATTAAGTAACTTTTCTTAGGCCTTCTTTTTGAAGTCATAAATAGCCTGCATGCCATGCATGCAACCCTCATGTATGTCTCATTTCTCATGCAACCTTAATGCATACCTTGCATGTCACATGCAACCCTTATGCATACCTCGCATGTTGCATGCAAGCTCCTAAAGAGGCAAAACAAGATCTTCCTAGCTAAGACACCAAGCTAGAAGACCTACCACAGCCACAGAATTCAACAAAGTTAGATCATCTATAGTTGGGCCAGTTCCAGATTGATGTTGCTGCTGGTCAAAATACCTTTCTTTCACTGACTTGGAGGGATAGATGAAAGAGCTGTCGGTTAATGGGCAGCATTTGAAACACTATTTTCAATAAAGACAAATGAGGCCTTTAAAAAAAACAAAAAAGGAGTCTTGTTGGGTAGTTTAAACTTTAGATGAATAAATTCAATTTCTTTGAATTGAAATTTTAAGTGGTCAAATATTATAGTTTTGTTTACATCCTTTCTCTTGTTTTTCTTAAGTTTGCCTCTTAATTTCAATAGGTTGTTCTACATTCACATCAACAATCCATATCTTACAGATATTTGAAGCAATGGGTTGACAGTTTCCCTTCAGGCCTTTGTTTAATGTAGAAGTGCCATGAAGGCCTGACTTGGCACTGAATCCTTGTCATATGTCCATACAGCTTGAGAGATATTTTTACCTTTGAGATCTTATTGGTAAATGTTAATCGATGTTGGCAAATTCTTAATTTTTAATGGCCAGTAGTTCAACCTCTTAACCTAAAGATGCAGTTGTAGCTATACGATTCTACTTGATGAAAAGCTACCATTCATGAATAGAATATTGCGGAGGTATTTGCAACCCATATGAGGATGTCACCATTTTTCTGAAATCGCTTTTATAGCAGAGCTTTGTGTGGCCATTTTGAGGAACTCAGTGGAACACATTGCATGTGCTGATTCCATCTCACAGAGATCATAGTATTATTGATACAACTGATGAAATCTCATTTAGAGTTGGAAAGAAACCATAGGAAGTGAAAATGAATACAACAAAGGTGCCAATAATTGCATAAAAGATGGCAGATAAGATAAGTTTATTAATCTGCCTGCAAATGAGCAAAACTAGGTCAATGGGAGTCAGGACTGTTCAGTACAAAGATTTCAATACAAAGTGGGAGTGCTAAGGCCACTCCAGTCTGAATTGCATTCATACAAAACTTGGCATTTGTTGAATGTGATTTGCGTGTGTAGAGGGACTCTCCTTTTCTCCTAATTTTGTCCCATATCACTCAACACAAGAAGGGCACATTCCCCAGAAAGGTATAACAGCAGCAGAGAGACCTTAGTCTTGGAAAAGTCGTTGGAGCATTGAACAGAGAAAAAGGCGTCACCAAGTGGCAACTTGTTATGGCAATCTCTAGTGGTGAATTTTGTTTTTACAACATCCTTTCTGTCGTTCTAACCTAATGGCACTCAGTCTGGAAATGTGTCTTTGAAGAGACCACTTCTCCTTTCATAATATCCAATAAATCATTACTAACAGAAAGAGGATAGTTTTATTGCCACATCGTGTGTACCCTAAAATTGCATCATAAATGATAACTCCCAACTTTCATACTCAAGAAAATGACTGTAAACCTGGATAGAAAATAGAATACAAGGGGCATAATTCCCTCAGTGTTGCGTACAGTGCATCAGCTATCTTCATTTCATGTGTATATGGGGACTCCTAGATGAGTATCTATGGGTTTTTTAACAAAAACTGCAAACAACTTGTAGGTATGAGTGCATCCATTGTCAACCAAAATACAGTCCTCTTTACCAGTTATGGTATCTCAAGCAAAGAAGAATTCTGCTTGTTGAAGGTTTTTGGATCCTGATAAGTTTTTAAATGCTGCTTGTTGAAAGTTTTTGGATCCTGATAAATTTTTCAATTCTGCTTGTCGAAAGTTTTTGGATCCTGATAAGTTTTTCAAGTGCTTCGTATTCACTTCCTTACAACTAACACAACATACATTTAAAAGTTAATATGGTCATAGACGCCTCATTCTGCATGCAAGGTATTACATCCTAGGGGTTGATATTTTCTATAACTCATTGCCTCTGTATGTAGGTTAAAGGGATAAATGTGTAGGAATATAAACAAGGAATAATGCCCAAAAATTGCCAAAGTCATTCAAAACCAGCCATTGCACTTAATCAGACCACCATCTTCTGCTAACAAAATCCCAACACACTAATGAGGCAACCCAAAAAATGGTAGGAGACAAGGGAGCGTGTGCACAGAGAGAGTAACTCCTTACTTACTCAATAAACAAACAACAAACACAATATAAAGAGATTATTAAACATATTAAAGTCAACAAAGAAACACTACTAAAGCCTTACAAAATAGAAAAGAATGAAATGATGATGAAATAAGAAGAGAGATGTGGTATATATGGTGGCCTTGTGCAGTATTGCAGGACTCAGACTCAGGGATAACACTGCTAGGTCCCTCTATTAGCAGGCTGAAGTGAAGTTCTCCCTCACGGAATTGAAAGTTGCAAGCAAAAGTGAGCAAAATGACCCCCAAAAAACTCAATAGACAAATTTGGGCCTCAACAGCTGATTTTTCAAAATTACACAGTTGACTCGTGTTTTCCCAATAACTCATGAGTCAACCAAGCTTTTCTCATTTCTAGTTTAACTTACCATTTAATCTACGAGTCCTGTGCATACCAAAACAGTTTTTGGTTCATGTCATAACATAATTTATTTCCAAGGCTTACAGCAACGCACATGCTTGAAATTACACTTTTCTTGCTCCAAGTATCATGGTCATATAACATTAAATGTAAATCTGTAATAGACAGATGTACAGACCTGAACAAAAATAAAACCTTATTTTTGATACATAAGAAAAAAACCCCAGAACATTTTCCATTTTAAAAACCAAAAACAAGGAAAAGAACTTATGCAAATAAAATTCATGTTTCTTTTGCACAAACCAAGGAGACATCTTAAGAAACCTTTAGACTGAGTGCAGCATGCCTGAAACTGTCCTCAAGGCCTTCACTCATCGTACATGTATATACAAGATCCCAGTTAGGTACGAGCTATTATGACAACTATAATCAAGATAATACAAAGGCAACACACAAAAGCTCTTCTTATGCTCCTAGAGGTCTGTGGCCTGCCCATAAGTAAAATCAACCCCCAACTAAACTTCAATCAATAACAAAAGGCTGTCACATGTACAAAAACACCGTCACACCTTCACAGCAATCATTCCTAGACATTCATGCATTCAAATTTCAGACAGCATCCTCTAGACCTAAACCCTAATCCATGCTTATAAAAGAATTGCTGTGCATCGAAAACCTCATTTTGAACATTTCTAAATAACAAATAGAATAATGAAGCAACATGAGGTTTCCATAATAATGAATCTCTTAACAACTTTTACAACTGGAGCAAGTGCATGTTGAAAAAAATCACCACTAATATTTGTTCAAAAAGGAACACTTCCTACATAGCTGTAAACAAAGCTCAAAGGGAAGCAATAATTACCTTCTTTTTTGTTTAATAGTTGAGGGTGTACAACAACAAGCATTGTAATGACCCCACCTGGAACCTCACCAACAGGGACTCTTGAGTCTGCAAGTGTCTTATTGTTCTCCAGGATTCTCCCCGCATTAATGAGTTTCATGTCATTTATTGTTTTAGGAGCATTTTCTTTGCCTAAAATGTACAAATAATACATTCATTAGTCATTAATATACAACAAAAAGGTAAAAGGAGCAATAAGATGAGGTTGGACATGCAAATAATAACAGAAAAAAATAAAAGTGGCACAAATGATGCCATCATTTATCCAATTGCAATCAAATACTCAAGGTGCCAACTGGACCGTAAATATGCTTTTATTACTAGCAAGGAGAGTGTACTCATTATATCTTGATTCTTGATATGTTTGGATCATAACATTTGCAAAACTAGGGTAGAAAGCAGGGGGGATGGGGGGGTGCCATAGCATTGTATAGTATGATTCAGTAAAAACAAATTAAGACCGAATGAAGCTAGAAAAGTAATGCAAATAACACTTACATAATTACCAAAAGAAAGAATACCTACATTACTTAAATTTTGAACATGAAAAAGACAGTGCACTTACAGCATACAATTTTCTTTCATGAGAATCTCAACTAAAATAAATAGTATCGTACTAACTAATATTAGAGAGAAGTGTAACATAGGAAAAATGGTCATAGTAATTTGGGCTAACATTAACAATTATTATATGAATCTTACCTTCCAAAAGTTTAAATATGAAGTAGTCGACTTTTTAAGATATAGTAGTTAGATTTAGCTTAGTGATTGTAATAAAGAGAGAGGAATAATTCTCTGAAGAGCATCATGTAGCCTCTCTTTCACAGTGTATTAGGGGCACTGTTCTTAAACAGTGCTTGAATATTCAATTATCCTTGGATATTGGTTATTGGATATTGAATACTTGATTATTTGGATATTTATTTGATTGGCATCACCTATTTGTTATTGCTGTTGTACGCACTGAATTATTCTCAGGCATATTGGATTATTTGCATTGTTGATGCATGAATCGGAAATAACGTGTTGGTTCAATGCAAGTGGTATGAAAGAAACAATCTCAGCACTTAAAGGTGTAAATCTTCTAGTCTATATGTCTAATCCCAAGTAGAAGAGAAATCATAGAAGCATTTTTAATGGCTATGGAGTGTCTAGATTTATCATGGTACACGGGTTTAACAGGCTAAAGATCATGAAAGCATGATAGTGAGATGATACTTGTTGACACCTAAAATACATAACAGTCATTTGTAAATTGACCAAAGTCCAGAGAACAAAACATCAGAAGCTTATAACTGAGAAGGTTATTACTTCTACAAGGATGTAAATTATGACCTAACACTAGATAATATCAAATGCATGACTACTGAACCAATGTACTGATCAGAAAAAGATACCTTCTCTACTGCCCTTGCCCCGTGTGACTGTTAGCATTATTTAATCAATAAGCCAAGTTTGAATACCTTCATACTAGTGCAAAGGGAGAAGAATAAGGCCTACTGGACATACAGAAGGGTAAGCTCGAAGCCTGCTAAGATTAGTCGTTGGATGTACCTACTGAAGGTTGCTGAAAAGAGTTCAAACTACACAATGGGGTGGCACAAGAAAATAAGAAGCTTCAAATACATAAATAGTTGGATAACATGGGAATAAAATACACCACGGCAGACTAAGCATGATATACATGTTGTAGAAAATGTTTATGTAGTCTTTCAATGAATGCGACCACATTCAGAATTGTGGCCTAGCAAAGAATTAAAAAAAATAAAATTAATGGTTGCAGTCAAATTCAGAGCAAACCAGACGTGAACCTTAAATACAACAGTTTGAAATGTTTGTGGACATTACATTCGAGTCTTCAGTCTCACTAGCTCAAAATCATAATCAGTCATAAGATCAAGTATATTGATGAAGAGGATTGACGATAATCTATCCAACTTTTAAAGATCTCACCTAGGAGCTGTGTTTGTCATCCCAATTTGTGTGTTGATCAATGATAATAGCTACTCAAACGAGATGTGCCACCAACAAACCATATCTTATTTATATTTTCCAATGGATGTTTATGAATTATTCTGCAAAGATCACCAAAAAGAGGCCTTGAACTTGTTGACCTAAATAATAAGGGGATTAGGTTTTTAAAAAAGTACAACCTCCATTAAAATTGGGTCATCTATCTGAGAATGGAACCCTATGCTCTCATAGCATACACACAATTAACATAATGTGTTTTCCATTAAGACCAGAGAATTCAATCACCACCAAAATATTATAGAAAATATTTAAATCATCCTAAGCTGCTTTGACCAGTACTCAAGCAGGCTAAAGTTTAAAACTTTCTCCATATTCAAAGCAATGCCTAAAGCAGAGAACCTAATGCAATTGCTGCTTTACAGAAGGATTCACACATTTTCTTATACATTTTTCAAGATAGCAACTGGTTCAGTTATAGTCACAACTACATTTACATTGCCCACTTTGATCAAAATTAGATATACTTGACTCTTAGAACAAAATTATAAGTTCACGAAGAGCCCTGTACCTTCCAATTTAGATGACAAGAACTGTTGATGCCTGCACATCAGCGTGCATGTATTGGTGCAATTTTCATAATTTTCATAAAACATAAGAACATGCACTAGAAGGTACTTTTGAATTACTAACGTCAAAAAGTTATCACAATCCCCAAATATGTTTTAAATGACTGCATCCCGAGGATTTCAAACCAATTATCTGCCTGTGCTTATCAAATTTGTAATTTTGTCAGAATTCCAAGGCAAGTCTTTTCCAGCAGAATTGTATCCACGTTCTTACAGCTTGCTCTCTGACTCCAATGCTGCAATTATTTTTGAAGTATGGAAATTTGGAGCCAGAGAATGTTAAAAAAGCCACAGGAAGGGATTCTTTTTGAGTTTTAACAGAAGCCAGCAGACAATGTTTCAGCTCTGTTGACTTAAGGACAACACTGTTATTGTTGAAACATTGCCAAAACTTTCTAATCTTCCTAAACCAATTAGAGTATGTATTTTGTATCAACTGCATAATCAAGGTGGAAGTATTTTAGCATCCATAATACCAGACGGGTGGATATGCTCGAAGGAAAAAAAAATGTCAAAATACTGCACAAGAGGTTGCTTCAGTCTTCTTTTCCTGACTTCTGCCCAACCTATCTGACTTGTTGCCCTAAATCAATTCAGTTTTCATTCACTTGCCCTTGCTCAACTCAAAAGTTGCTGCTCCATATCAGCTCAGTTTATAAAAAATTGCAAAACTTAAAAAAAGGGGAAACGGCCCATTTTATATAGCTCAATCCTCTAAATAAATCAATGATATATCATTCAAAAACTCGTCTCGCACTTGGCAACCAGTTCCAGTGGGTTTGGACATCCTTACTATAGAGGCCTTGTTCTTAGTTTTCATTACTTCATGTTGTATCTAGTATTTAGACTTCTTCTTTACTTCACTTTGAATTTTAGTATTTAGACATTTTCTTACATTTGTTTAGTTTTTTGTCTTTTTGTTCTTGGAAACGGTTTAGCACTTCCATATTCTATTTTTGATAGATATATTCATCAGTACCATTAACCTTTGTTTATGATCATTGTATAGCCAATGAGTCGAAATCAATAAGGCATCCCGCTTTTGGACAACCCCTCAATGAGTCAATGTCTGGACTTAATTTTTTGAAGAGGCTGATAACTTAACAATTTCTATTTAGAGACAATTAGGTAACAAAGGGACTTATTTTAGAAGTTTGGCCGACAATCCACTAGAATGCTGTCATCCTTGACCGTAATGCTGGAGGAATCATGGAAAAGAAAGCAGAGTACAACGTCCACAAGTCAAGATATCCATTTCTTTTAAATACATACGTTGCTTTAACCAGATCTTATTTTCTCACTTAATATTGTAGTTAAAAAATATTTAGAAGGATAAAAATCTATTGTAGCTTGTCAAACACTCAGATTATTGCATAAATCACAGAACAGAAATAGAAAACAAAGAAATTACACAATTCTGACCTTGTGGCCATTTTGCAAGTATGCTTTCCTTGAGAGTGGCAATTGTAGCAGCCGGTGCATATTTGTGAGGACCAATGTCTGTACCATCATTGAGTCGAAACTTCAGTTCCAGCAATTCCCCTCCTGCCATTGCAATTCTTGCTAGTATATATGTGGATCCAGGCACAACATGCCTTCCAATTCTTAATCCATTTATCACAAGTGCATTCTATAATCCTCACTTAAGAACTCAAAGCCTTGCAGGAGTAAAAGCAGTAAACAACGTAGAAGCTTTTATCTTACCAAAATACTTAGCAAGAGTAATAACTTATCTTAAACATCTGCTTATTCAATAAAAACTTTTCAAGAAACAGACCCAAATTCCAAGTCCTGAGGAGCACTTTCACAGCATTTTAAAACCCTCTGTAAAGTTCTGGTATGGAAGATAACATCTCAGTATGTTGAAGTCCGAATTTCTGACTTGCATTTATTGCACTGTGTAAATTAACTGCAAAAATCTAAATTGCCAAGAGGGTAATTCAAGTCAGCTCTTTTCACATGGACCAAGGTTCAATCCCCAAAAACATGCTTCGCCATCATAGTCACAACATTCCTATGGTGGACGTCAAATACAGTAACAAAATGATCAATCCAGCAGATACAATATGTACAGAAAGAAAAACAATATATTACAAGTTTTTAAAAAGGATTTATTATAATTTTACCCATAATTTATATTTCCTCCTAACAAATGCATATTTACAAGCTAATTTTGATTGTTTAACATTCAAAAAAGAACACAGGGTAGGATATTGAGCTAAAAAGTTCAACTGCTTTAAACCTAGCCTGGTGTGGTCGATCGGTCGGTTGACTGATCCGGCAATTCAAGATCCTTTTTCTGGGTTATTATGGCTATCTTCTGATATTGTTGTTTTAGGGAATGTATCTCATCCAATGAGGTAGATTCTAAATTCCGAGTGAGTTTCATGGAATAGGGATTCAAAATTAATAGATAATTGACTTTTTTTACATCATTTTAGAAACTGAAGTCTTAATACGGCCATAAAAAAAAGCTGTTAAAGTTTTAATGTTGAGTGAATCCTTCAACTTCCCATTAATAACATTGGACGGCTAATATAAAAAGCATTCTCCGATATAGAATTTAACTTTCAGAAACACGGTTTTATCTTTGAAATTTATTTATTTTTATATTATTAAAGGCAGGATACATCAAAACCCCGGTGTATTTTGTTTTTTCTTAAATGAATTGTTCCGAGGTTAAAACAAAAATCGTGACTACAAAATATTTTGATAATAAAGAAAAAAATTAACCCCGGGAGAAAATGAAAACAATTCAATAAAATTTGGGAAATTTCCACCATTATTACCTCTGAAATCCGTAGGATCAGCGGGTTGTTTGGTAATAACCAAAATCGAGGGCTGCAAGTAGAAGAACAATAATAAATATTGGAGACTCAAATTTAAACGTTTTTTAGGCTAAAGATTGGCGAAAAAAGAAACAATCGATCCGAAACCTGGAACAGAGGATGAAGTGCAGGGATGGAGGTCTAGAGATCGAATCCTTCCATTGCAGAGCCTTGCGGATATTTTTTGGAAAAATGCCGTTTGTGTTCTGACGTGTAAAAGAGCCAAAGATTTATTCTGAGTTGAACGTTGGCCCCGGTCTAAATACTGTTCACGCGTATACGTGTCACAAGACGGAGTGTCTGGGAAATGGATACAATTCTCCCCTGGGGATCTGTAGCCAGGGCTTTTCCCTAGCCAAGTGGTGAGTCTGCGTAGGTGAAACCCTCTTTGAATCGTATGAGAAGTATTTATTTTTTAAATGTCTTACAGTTATAATAAAAAATTAAAAAGTTTGGGAATAACTTTTTTTCCAATACCAAAAAATAAATATAAAATTCTAGGTAGATATAACTTTTGACAAAGTATCATAAAATATTGATAGGTAATTTTATCAAGATCATTGTGTGGCCAAAAATCTACCAAATTATATGCCCATGAAATTTAATATTGTCAAATTTTAAAGCATGTGTAAATTTATTTTATTTTATGTATTAATTATTTTATATTAAATAATAATAGTAAATTATATTATAATAAATGAAATTTAATATTGATATCGCATTTTAACGTATATGTAAATTGTCAACCGCCATATTTTATCTTACATTTTGATTTATTTTATGCATTAATTTTTTAAAATTAAATAATAATAATAAATTATATTTTAATAAATATGATTTCTTTACTGATTGATAGATTCGGATAGATTTATTTTATGTATTAATCCTTTAATATTAAATTATAATAATAACTATGATTCCTTTTACTGATTGATAGATTCGAGTGGTTTATGATGTAATTTTACATTTTGATTTATTTTATTTTATGTATTAATTTTTTAATATTAAATAATAATAATAAATTATATTTTAAGAAATATGATTTTTGTTATTAAGATAGATTTATGTTTATGATGAAATTACACTGGTTTATTTTGTAAATGTTAGTTATATAAAATTAAATGGATTGGTAGTTTAGTATTTATGTGATATGAAGTTAATTTTGGTAATTATCGTTGTTTTCATCTTTGTGCTATGTTAATTTTTTGAGTTATTATTATAGTTATTCTAGTTATAATAGTGAGATTAAATTTTGGATCTCTTAGTTTTCGCAAGTTAATATCATTTAGATCATCAATTGAGATGTCCCATAAACTAATTATACACATATTTTATTTTTCTTATTATAAATTAATTAAATATATTTTTTTCTATTTTAAAAATAAATATGTGTTATTATTTTAAGGTGTTTTCTAATTCTAAAAAATCAAAGACAGCTGGATTGTGGAGAATTCAAAACTCAAATTTGTGATTCCAATAAATTCTTTCATATTAAGAATAAATTAAAGAGGAAAATAGACGAAAAAGCAACCAAAATATCTACTAGATAAACTATGACTTTTATCATTATTGTTATATAGTAAAATTAATAATTTTTTAAATTATAATTATAGCATAAATCTAAATTTACTATAAAATAATTTATGTTTCTTTTACTTTAATAAATTATTTTTTTATTCAGAATCCTATGGTGTAAACATTTTGACTCAGCAGCGAAAATAAAATAAAATAAAAATAACCTTAGGTTAAAATAAAAATTCTATGTTATTATTTTTTTTATCATTTTTTGTTGGGTAGTTAAGGTAAATTTGAAATAGAAATAAAAATAAAAATAACCCTATGTTAAAATAAAATTATACATTATTATTTTTTTGTGTAGTTAAAGTGAATTTGACTTGGTCAAGTTAGCGGTGATTTTTGAGCTTGAGAACCCATGGTATTACCCATGATATTTATTTGGAATATAGCCCCTATTTAAAGGGGGAATTAAACGAGTCTAGATCCATCCTAACTCTAGATCTACGAAGCATCTAAAGGGATCAAATCTTTGAGGTGCAGATATCTTAGGATGCAAAAAGATTTGATCCCAACATGGAAGAGATGGTGTAATGTCCTAACTTGTAAACATTTTGACTAGGTCAAAATAAAATTGAAAAAACAAAAACAAAAAACAAAAAGACACTCTATGTTAAAATAAAAATTACTTCAAATTAATATAATAAAAATAAAAATATATGTTATTATTATTATTATTATTACTAATTTGTGTTGCATAGTTAAAGTAAACTTGACTTGTCATGTTATTGGTGGTTTTCTAGCTCCATGTTTATGAGAACCCATGGTATCTACCAAGCGTTGAGAGGGATCAAAGATCTTGAAATGCAAAACTCTGTGTGCTTGGTAGATCCAGATTTAAGACGGATCTAAGTTGATTTATTAATTTAACTTTATTTAACACTTAAGCTCACAACACATGAATGAATGAATGAATGATATATTTAATGTCCGCTAGACTAAAATTAGTCTATGGAACCAATTAACTACTCTTAATGCAATAACCAAAAATTTAACTTTGTTTAACACACTCACAACACAATGTAAAGCAATTAGCTACTCTCAATGCAATAACCAAAGCATTCATCACTAATTAAGGAAAATCATTTTTTATACACTTTTCTATTTATATCAATGGATATTAACTTTTATTTGGCACACTTCCAATGACATCAATGGATATTGACTTTTATTTGGCAATGGATATTGACTTTTATTTGGCACACTTCCACTGATAGCAATGGATATTGACTTTTATTTGGCACACTTGCATTGATTTGACCATTTGGGGTTTGAAGTCTTGTATATTTATTGAAATATTAGAGGATTATTATTATCAAACAAAATTATAAATCACATCAATTTTACCCCTATTGAGGGTCTTTTGAACCCCTATTAAGGTTCATCATCATCACGTCTTTTTCCTCATGCGTGCATCCAAAAACTGATGTAATTTATTGGAAGAATTTATCTAGAATAATTTTGCGTGATAATCATGAATCACAAAAACCTCCATTCTAAGTATTATTATCTCTGTGACCATTAAATAGTAGCATAGCAGACTTTAGACATTCAGCTTTGTATCATAAGATTGAAATCTAATTCAACTAGCATGCCCTACATTATAGAATATATGTTTTACTTCATCCTATATCTCAAAAAGAATTAATAATTCCCATTTGCATGGGACACTTATATTATCCAAGAAGTCAATTTTGGTTTCCATTATCAAACCCTAGTAAATTATTAAGTTAGGTAATGAATTTAGTTTATTTTGGATTTTTTTCTTTATCTTCGTATTTGAATGGTTTTTGTTTTTTTTGGTTGGGTATGTTATATGTGTATTAGGGTAAGGGTATAGATTTTTGGGAGCTATTAAAAAAATATAGAAAATGGATAAATTGATCAATGTACATTTAACCATTAATATCTTTTAATCTATAAGGTACTGGAATTAGAAATGGAAGTCCAAAAGGAATAAGATTTATTGCTCAAAAAGTGCATTCTCATCCTCATATTATCATTGTTCTAATTAAACTTTTCATTCCAAACAAGTAACTAACATCACATGTTTGTTGTCGTGGATAATTGAATAGTTTGTTATAGTTACATATGTCAACACCCAATCTCATAATAATAATAACTAACATACCTTTGATGCAGGGAAAGGAAAGGTCAAAGAAAATCAAGATTGTTTCATTGCTTAAACATTGTATAAGTGTTTTTTATAATCTATGAGTTGTCAATCAATATAGTATTTTATTACGTTAAAATTATTGAAATTGCATCTATATTAAAGTTTGTAATATATATTCAATTCACTTTTTGGCAAAGTTGAGAAATGTCCAAAAATTTCTTAGAAGTTGGAATGAACCACTGTCATGGATTGCCTTTCAAGGTAGCCTATTAAAGGGATGACGAGTGGTATACAGTGGAAGAGAATAGAGGAGAAGAAGGGTAATTCTAGAGAGTTCTAAGAGGCAGTATGCTCAAAGACTATAGGACAAAGGAGACATATGTGCCTAGCCACACATGAGAAAAGATTGGTGTTGAGTTCAATCCCCTTGAAATTTTGTTTTTTCTAGTGAGTAACAATGCATAAGGTTTACTATGCATAGCTTACCCCTTTTTAATCAACTTCTCATAATGAAAATCTCTAGAATCTTTCCATTTTGGTTTTTGGAGTAAATCCCTATTGTTATGGCACATGACTAAGCACCTTTTTCTATGGTTTCTATCGTTGTGTTGTTTCATTTACATTAATGCATGTGCGTTATTTAATTTACCCATATCAACACAATCATATATCCATTATAACATTTCTACATAGAACCCTGTTTTTTGGGCATAAGAATTGTGCATGTGTCTTTTATATGTTGTGGGATTAACATGTTAATTGGCTTGTTTGCTAGTGTAAATATCACATCTACAACAATATGCCTCTTGCTCTATTTAATGATACGAAACACTAAAGTATTGCAATTACTAGTATATGAATGTGAATTGAACCTCCTCTTGCTCTATTTAATGATACGAAACACTAAAGTATTGCAATTACTAGTATATGAATGTGAATTCAACCTCTTGGAATTTGGTAGTAATCTAACAAAAATATCAATGTGACATGATATCTACAACCCCTCTATCATGCTTGATTGTTATGTATATAGTCTCATGTCTCAACCAGCAATGATTTGATTTCAATGTTATGATTAATTATTTGGATTGTTGATTTCACCCACAACTTCCTTGCTTAGTTTATTTGGGTTGTTGAAGCACTAGGACCCACTAATTGATGGCCATAGTGTTCATTCCTAGTTTATGGCGGTGTTTCTCTTTAGTTGATTCACTATTTAAGGCATATAAAACTCGCCTAAAGCCAACCCTTCATCCAATTCTTGCATAGTGCAGTGATATATTCTAAGTCACGTGATTTGGTAATTATCTTTGTAGAATGGGTTGTCAATTCTAAATTAGAATGTCACTGGTTGGTTTCCTTCACTATGGTGATAGCAATAGCTAAAAGGGACCACTTACATCCTATTATAATTTTGATTAGGAAGTGTTGGATATGAATTGAGTTCTAAATCAAAGTATATAAACTTAGTTTGCAAACAAATATAGGAGTGTTTTATGGTGCATATTGGAACATTGTTTGCTTTGACAATTTTATCAAATTATCTATATTTTCCCATTCAAGAATAAAGAATGAAAATTTGTTTGCATCAAAGATCTATGTTGACATAATGAATAAGTTATATGCATGTTATTTATGGATCATGAGGTATTAAAGTAGGTTCATTAGAGGCATGGAAATAGCTACCATGGGAAGCTAGAAGAGTTGACAAACTTCAACAAGAAGATCCAAGAGGAAAGTTGGTATTGGAGGCAGAAAGAAGATGAGATGGAAAAAGAACCTGTCAAATGTCAAGACTTCTTCGCCACTATGAGGGAAAAATTAGACGTGAGTAGATTACAACTCTTGTAATTGGAGGAGAAATTCACTCAAATAGATAATTGGCAAGAGAAGAGGTTCATCGAATTAACTACCTAGTTATACTAAGATTTGGTAGCAAAGAAGAGGCCTTAAAGAAGCTACAAGAAATTACATAATTGACCAAGAAAGTCCTTTATATTTTCATTATGGATGCCAACACCATGACAAGGTCAAGCATGATAGACTCACCTTCCAAGATCCTTCCTCAAGAGACCTTCATTGACTTTAAAAAACACACTAGAAGTTCCAAACCTATGAGAAAAATGGTCTAAGATAGATAAGGGTTAAGCAGGAAAAGGCAAGGGATTGTGACACCCCATTGTAGCTCAATGGAGGCCCAAGCTTGAAGACCTAGGATTTAAGGACAATAATCCAACACAAGTTTATCCCAAGCCACCTTTTTCAGGGTAAGAAGAATCAGAAAAGAAGCCATTCCCATGGAGGAAAAGGTACTTGGAAAAGGAGTGTGCAACAAGTTGTTCAAATCTACTTGTGGAATCTTGGAAGGGGGTAGAAAATAAATGATTATGTCATCCATATATGCTCCAACTCTTGAGGGGCCAAGCAAACAAGCTAGCAAGCATCATCAAAAACTAAAAAGGTATGGAATAATATATTTAGTTTGTTTTATTATTAAAGTAGGGGCCATAAGGCTAACAATTGTTGGCATCTAAAAGGCCAAACAACCCATGTAGGAACTATATCTAGGATTGCATGTTGATTGGACATTGGGAGGCAAAATGTAGGAAGTTTCACCCAAAACTCCATCATAGAACTAAACACCCAAGAAGAAATCTTAAAGAGCCATGGTCAAGGGAAAGGAGAATCTGATTGCACTTGCAACTGAAGGACTAACAATTTTCAAATGACCTATTGCAGAAGTAAATGTTATCCTTGACGATGATATGGATGATAAGCTTATGCTAGAGGCAACTCCTAATTAGCCCCTATTCTTTGTCCTAGAATGGAGGCTACACCCTCTCTTATAGATTCATCGAAGGATGCTTGAAGGAAAAGAAGCAGAAGATTGAAGGGATTTGAACCTCATGGGAACCAAAATCCTACA
This sequence comes from Pinus tabuliformis, assembly GCA_031772625.1. Classification (NCBI taxonomy): domain Eukaryota; kingdom Viridiplantae; phylum Streptophyta; class Pinopsida; order Pinales; family Pinaceae; genus Pinus; species Pinus tabuliformis. Next base: position 411,274,508 of record CM062808.1, read on the forward strand.
AATAAGGAGGTGTGATACAAATTGGATCCTCGTCAAAATTTCTTTGTCAAAATTTTAATAACAAATTAATTATTTTATTGACAAAATTGAGGAAATGTTCAAAATACCCTTTGAAGATGAAATGAACCACTGTGACAGTTTGCCTTTCAAAATAGTCCTTTAAAAATGAAGGGTATCATCAAGAAGCGCATTCAATGAAGAAGAAAGGAGAGACTAAGAGGAAATGAAGAAGGGTAGTTCTAGATAGGATAACTCTTAAAGGTAGTCAACTCAAAGATCCTAGGAAAAGGGAGACATTGTGCCTAGCCAAATGTGAGCAAAGATTATCGTTGATTTCAATCCACCTATAAATTTGTTTATGATAGTGAGTGACAATGCATAAGGTTCTATTTGCATAGTGTACCCTTGTTATTAATCAATTCCTCTTAATGAAAATCCCCTAGAACCTGGATTTTCCATTTAGATTTTTAAAGAAAAACTATATCGTTATGGCACAAGACTAAGCATTGTTTTTTGTGGTTGTTATGTCTGTTTTGGTTATAATCTAGTTGCAATGTTCGGTTTATATTAATTCATGTACACTATTTAATTTACCCATATCAAGACAATCCCATATCCATTACTGCATTTCTACCTTAAGCTTTATTCATTGGGCATAAGAAATTGCTTATGCATATGTTGATCCATATAAGGGACTTATAGCCATCTCGTTTCACCAACACAAATACCATGTGGAAATCAACTACTTATCTCAGTCTCAATTCTGTACAAAGGGATCTATCTTTTGATGGTTGTTGGGCCTCTATTTCTCTATCTCGTACAATGATCTTTGTTCTTGGGATGTTTGTAAGTACTAGAATATGTCAATTAATGCCCATTATTGCTAAGTGTAAGATGCACACGATACTTAGATAATAATCCAATAATCACTACGACTATGAGGAAAAGATTACATATTGTCAACAAACGAGTAGGTATACACCAAGTTGTTATGCTTCTTGGTTCAAGGGTTAGCTCTAGATGTGGTAATGAGTGCCAAATTCTCCTTCACTATTCTCTAACAACCAAGGAAATATGGCTTACTTGTATGATGAGCTACCTTATTGGTTTCTTATGGTGGTCAAAATTAATGATATGGCAGTCCTATTTTTTCAAAGTGTTCCCAAGATTTATGGTCTTAATGCAAAATTGAACATAAACTCACATTAAATCATTTACTAGCGTTGTAACATCCCCACGAAATTTCAGGACAAAAAATTCCAAGAGGTTGACCAAGTTTGACCTGCGTTGAATTTGACTCTTGGGAGTGACCAAGTTTGACCTGCGTTGAATTTGACTTGGATTTGGAGTTTTGGTGGCAGTCTTGTTCTTGGTCTTGAATATCTCATCTTTATCTGATTCTATAAGAGAAGGGTTGTTGGGTTTTACCCTTGTGGGGTTTTTCCTTGGCTTGGAGCCTAATTTTTGGTGTCTCTTGTCTCTTTATGATCTTTATGTTTTGAACATTTGTATAATTGCTCGATGAAGAGAACATAACAAGTAATAAGAAAGAAAATAACATTCACAAGTAATTATCAAGAAGAGAAATCAAGCCTGATCTACACTATACTTGGTTTCTCAACTTGGCATCAAAGTTATGGTGAAGGCAGAAGCACTATTAAAGAAGTCGTAATCAGTAGTAAGTCTAGTGTACAAGAAACCTTAAGAAGGTTTTGAAGATAATGCAAGTGGAACAAAAGCCATGCATGGCTAAGACCATTACATCTATGACATAAAGGTTGTTGAAGGAATGATCTTATATCTCCAAACAAAATAATAAATATATTTCGAGAAACCAAAGGAAGAAAAGAATCAAATTGAAGCTTGGAAAAACAACTCATATTTGTGTTCAATCATTTTTCAAAAGGAAAACTAAATTCACTGTGATTCGCATCCTGAGGTGTAGGCCAAAATCTGTAAATCATATTTTTAACAGAAATTTGAATTTGCGACATGAGTAAGAAGATCAAAATATGAAGCTTGTACAAGAGTAAAAGATCTGAAATTAGTGACTAATACTCTATGACAATGATCTGAACTACTATAGAAGCAAGTTTTATTCTTTTGAAATCATATGGAGAAGCATTCATTTGTTTATGGAGAAGACTATTGGAGACCATCAACATAAATGCATCTAAAATGAATTATAATTCAAGGCTACTCATCCTTGAAGGTTGAACATAGAAGAAAAAACTAAACGCTTTTGAAGAAAACAAGGCTACCAGGATATTTGGGAGGAAAATAAAAAATAAAGGTCTGAAACAAAAATGTATGGTGGAAAAAGATAGTGAAATTTGTAGCAATAACTTTTTGGAATATTTGATCCATATAATAGTATGAATGATGAATTTATAGGCATACAAATCAACTTAAGGAACAAGACTTATCTATGAAATATCTCTCTAAAATGTCTGAGCTCCTTTTTCGCATACCTTTGTACAAAATGAATTGAAAATTTGGTGATCAACTCTATGCTACAAGATCAATAGTTTGGGGTATATAGTCTGTAGAAGGGACCAAAATCATCATTGTAAATAGAAGCCAAGACTTTGTGGTAAACTAGTTGAATTATTAGTATGCAAAAATAATGCCAAGACTAAAGGTCTATATTTAGAAAAACAATGTCATGTTTCCTTGCAAAAGGGACTAAGGCATATGAAAGTTGGTGGAAATACAAGTTATAACAAATTCATATTTGTGGCACAAGTTGTGAAATAGTCATAATACTGAGACTCCTTTCCTATGCATAAATGAAGGGTGAATTACACCATGAATCTTACCTATATGATATTGAAGTCTGAAAGATATAATTAAAAGGGACTAAAAGTTATTGAGAAACTAAGCCTTCTCTATAAATTATGTATTTGCAAAGAAAATTATAAGCAACCCAAAAGAAATCTTTGTGGTTCATATCCTAGTTCGATGATTGGAGGTTTGAGGTACTTATGTTAGAGAAAGATGATACATGTCAACTAAAAGTAAAAGAATCAAATCTCAGCAAGGATGGATAGGTAAGGCTAAAGAGGTATGTATATCTTTTGCTTATTTGTAATCAATGACTTATGATGCTAGTTTCTAAGTCATGATGAAAGCACATAAGAATAAGCTAACGATCTTATGTTCTTTTAAAAGATAGTAGCATATTATGAATAGAACTGGATAAATATATTAGAGATTGTTGATATAGATTTTGAAGTATTTCCTTACATATGAAGACTAGGTTTTTGTGATCAATGAATGAAATGAACTCCATCTCATAAAAGGCTTGTCCATGGCATCTATAGGGTTTTTCAACTAACTCATTAGTTGTTGAAGATTTTAAGTCTAATAGTTAGAAACCCTCCATGTACTTTCTAATTTATTCCTTCCTACTTGTTATGATTAATTAACAAGTTATTTACCATGTAAATACTGAAAATAAACACAATTACATGCTCAACACATTACAGATCATCAACTGAAGGAAACAGAAACAAGCACACAAATGACACCATTATTTTTGGACTAATGTCCTTGGAAAAACCCAATGCGGGAAAACTGGTTCAGCTATTTGAGGGTTTGATTTATTAAGCAGTTTTAGAATACAATCTGGATGCCAAATCCGGGTCACCCAACAGAGAAAAATCTCAGCAATAGTACGTCTCCTTCAGAGACAAATGCTTCAGTTGAAACCCCGGATAAACACTTCAACAACTCCTCAACTCCAATCTTCCCCATGAAAAACCCCAACGTCAGCCTCTAGGGACTGTATCAGCCTCTTCTGCCCTCTGCGTCTGGTTTCCCGACAGTTTCGGCAGTTCCAGCTGTTCTTGGCAATTCCGGCAGTTCCGGCTTCTGCCCTCTGCGTCAGCTTTCCTAGAAGTTCCAGTTGTTCTTGGCAGTTCCGACTTCTACCCTCTGCACCAGCTTTCCCGGCTATTCCAACAGTTCCAGCTATTCTCGGCAGTTCCGGCTTCTGCCCTTTGCGTCAGCTTTCCCTGCTGCTGCGTTGATCCTCTTGGAACTATCTATGCCTCTATGCTTTTGTATTCACTACCCCTCAGTTGCAACTCCAAATCACTCCCTCAACTTTCTCAGCAAACCCAACCCTAGAAAGTCGAAATCTTGATCTCTTGGTGTCTCCTCCAAGTGACACTCAAGCCTCCTCTTATACTTTTCTCATTGACAATTCAACGACCGAGATTAAGTCCCTAATCAACGGCTAAGATTATATCTGGCATGATCCATGACTTTTGGACCATTATAACTCAGTTTTATATTAATTCACATTAAAAATATTAATTATTTTAATATCTCCCAAACTGGTTAGATTATGCCCAAACCATTTCTAGGTTTTAGAGATCTCATGTGCTTTAGCCTCTCTACCAATTTTCGTGGCTAGAGCACATCCGATGCTAACCCAAATTAACACTCCCTCTTAGCAAGGACTGTTCTCTAGTAATACTCCTCACTAAGCATCACCCTGATCATCCAACATCGGTCCCTGTGTTGATGCTAGGCCTACTGCCCAACATCCTCTACACTGCTACATCATGTACTGCTACCCATGGCCCTACCATTGTCACTGCTGCATCTGTACGACAGCTCCCTCTACATCTGTGTTGTTGCCCATGGCCTTGCCACTACCATTGTTGCATGTGCATTACATCCCCTCTCATCATGCTGCATCGTGTTGCCCATAGCACTGCCACTGCTAATTGTTGCACTGCAACTCAGTTACTGAGAAGTAAGTAACTAATCTCCCAACTCTGACATCTCCGTCAGGCTAGAAACACTCTTGATGCTAAAGCTCCCTCTATCACTGACAAGTGCTCCCTCTCTGACCTCTGCATTGCTGCAACAACTCTATGCATCTCGCATTGTTTCCTCACACTATCCTAGGACTCTTGCACTATAACTCCCTCTGTTGCTCCATCCGCATCCGTCTCTACTGACATCCGCCAATATTGCTACTTTTCTTTTGGGCTCCCGTAGCAAGGTATAATCCAAGAGGTTGGGTACCTTGAGGATCCTGCCCCTCATCGCCTGTAGTCTATATGACTACAGCTCGATGTCTCCCCACTCCCTCTCAAGTGGCGTATGAGCACTCATGGCACAACCATCATCTGTCTTCACTTCCTTCTCTGCCCTTTTTGGCACTACCTTGGTCTTGGAAGCCTCTACCTTGCTCTTCTTCCTCGGACATTAGGTCACATAATGACCCAGCTCCCCACAGTGGAAGCATTTGACCTTGGAGAGGTCCATCTTCTTCTGTGTTTCTTTCTTACCCTCAGATGCTAGGGCAACATCCACCTCCTCCTCCTTCTTAATTATGATTCCCTTGTTGTTGCTTCCCATCTTGGTCACCCTCCTAATCTCTTCTTGGCGAAGAGCCCACATTTCCTCCGAATCTGGAAGGGTCGCCTTACCCAGTATGTTGTGGATAAACACCTCCCAGTCTTCTAAGACTGCATTCAGGGTTGTTCTCACCATCAACTTTGGATCTGGTGTGGCCCCTATGTAAGTCAGCTGATCTCGAATCTCCTTCAATCGATCGAGGAAGGTGTCGATTTGTTCTCCCTTCTGCATCTGGTATGACCACCGTTGATTTTCTAGGAGTGTCTTCCTCTGCATGGAAGTATGTTGATACAACTTGGTCAGGGCCTCCCACATCTCCCGTGCCGTATTCTTCTCGGTAATATGTGGTACTATATGATCCTTGACCCCGTCAAGAATGATACTCTTGGCCCTCGCCATTGCTTCCTCATACCTGTCATTGTCAGCTGGGTCAACTGGGACCGCTATTGTCTTCAAGGCAAAGTGCTTGACACAATTTCTGTCAAGTACGGATAAGATTCTGGCCTTCCAGACTACAAAGTTTGAGGCTCCGTCCAATCTGTCCTGGTCTCTTACTCTATGTAGGGCGATTTTGCCGCTCTTCTACTTCCCTCCTAGAAGTTCTTAATGTGACTCCCTCTGAGCCTCCATTTCCCTCTTGGAAATCCTTTTGTTGATGTCGAGATGCCCCCTACTCTGATCGTCTGTGCAACTGCACCACTGATCCGTATTTCTCGGCTAGAAACCCTCGGTAGAAACTCCCTCCTCCTTAGCCTTGCCCTGTTAGATATTTTTCTGATAACAGTACCCCACCAGCTCCACTCTGCAACTTATCCATACCCTCCTAAACCCCAACAACCTGAAGGTGAGAGCTCCTAGGCTCTGCGTAGTCCCAGCACCAACAAAATAGCTCCCTAAGCCAACTGCGTCAGCCCTCCTGGCCTTTGTGTGGCTCTGCATGAGCCTATCTTTGCCTCCCTCAGCCTCTCTATAGCCTCTTCTTGGCCCGAACTTGATGAAGCAGGCACTGTGTCACCCCTTCCTTGCTGTTACGAACAACTTATGTCACTTAGGATAGTTGTTTTCTATTGCTAGTGCTCTGCTCGGCTGATGTCCTCAGTTCTCCTGTGATCTACAACCACACTCTGATACCATGTTGAAGTTTCTAAGTCTAACAGTTAGAAACTCCCCATGTACTTTTTGATTTATTCCTTCATACTTGTTCTAATTAATTAACAAGTTATTTACCATGTAAATACTGAAAATAAACACAAGTACATGCTCAACACATTACAGATCATCAACTGAAGGAAACAGAAACAAGCACACAAATGACGTTGTTCTTTTTGGACTAATGTCCCCGGAAATACCCATTGCGTGAAAATCAGAGTAGTTATCTAAGGGTTTGATTTATTAAGTAGTTTCATAATACAATCTGGGTGCCAAATCCGGCTCACCCAATAGAGAAAAATCTCGGCAGTAGTACCTCTCCTTCGGAGACAGATGGTCTGGATGAAACCCCGGATAAACACTCCGGTAACTCCTCAGCGCCAATCTTCCCCACGAAAAACCCCAGCATCAGCCTCTAGGGACTACGTCAGCCTCTTCTGCTCTCTACGTCAGCTTTCCCAGTAGTTCTCGGCAATTCAGGCTGTTCCCGACAATTCCGACTTCTGCCCTCTATGTCAGCTTTCCCAGCAGTTTCGGCAGTTCTGGTTGTTCCTGACAATTCCAGCTTCTGCCCTCTGCGTCATCTTTCCTAGCAGTTCCCGATAGTTCCGGTTGTTCCCGGCAGTTCTGGCTTCTACCCTCTGTGTCAGCTTTCCTGGCTGTTCCGGCAGTTCACGACAATTCCAGCTGTTCCCGGTAGTTCCAGCTTCTGCCCTCTACGTCAGCTTTCCCAATTGTTGCACTGATCCTCCCAACACTATATCTGCCTCTTTGCTTCTGTATTCACTACCCCTCAACTACAACTCCAGATCACTCTCTCAACTTTCTCAACAAACCCAGCCCCAAAAAGTTGAAATCTTGATCTCTTGGTGTGTCCTCCAAGTGACCCTCGAGCCTCCTCTTATACTTTTCTCGTTGACGATTCAACGACCGAGATTAAGTCCCTAATCAATGGCTAAGATTAGGTCTGGCTTGATCCATGACTTTTGGACCATTCTAACTCAGTTTTATATTAATTCAAATTAATATTTTATTGTCCCTAAGTTTAGACTTAGGGACTCCATTAAAAATATTAATTATTTTAATATCTCCCAAACTAGTTAGATTCTACCCAAACCATTTCTGGGTTTTCGAGATCGCATGTGCTTTAGCCTCTCCACCAATTTTCGTGGCTAGATCACATCTGATGCTACCCCAAATCAACATTAGTATGCCTATAGAATTTGTAATGCTTAAAAGGTGGGTTTGAAGACTTTAAATATTGAAGCATCTAGGGTTTATAAACCCTAGAAAAGGTTTGAATTAGAAAACCATAGGAACAAAACCCTAACCAATTGTTTTTGTTGTAAGAAGAATATTTAGCGGTTGGAGAAGACAAAAATGACATTGTGGCTGATGTGAGGACAAGGTTGGTGAAAAAGGTCTGAGTGTAAGAGGGAGTTGACCTTCCTAAAAAAGATACATACTCTAAATATCCTTTCTTTGATTACTATTGGTATTTTGCATATGCACTTTGTTTTTTTTCTTTTATAGTCTTCTAATAAAGTTTGCAGGTCAAAACAAGAACTATCTAAGCTTTACTAGAAGATGGAAGAATTGGAAGAACATAGCAAAGGAAGAATATCTTTATGAATCTTAATAGACATAAGTGAAGAAGAAGAAAAAAAATTCACTTACCTCAACTGGAAAGAGGGAGCTGTAAGTTCTTAATGGATACAATGCCACTTGAAGTTTGGCAAAAAACCCAGAGAAGCTTGTGATCAAAAGGACAAATGACGGATCTATGGCAATATCCTTAAGGAAGAAGTTGAAGAACTATGATATTGTTGTTACATCATTGTATCAACAATTGATTGGTTCCATGATATATTTGATTAAAGAACAGATCGATTGGGTAAATAGTATTGATGTTAAGAAAGATACTACTAATGGTTGGGAACTGGCATAATTCTTAAAAGAACATGAGGCAAGATTACATTGCACTATGAAGAAAGAGAATACAAAAGTTTGTATAATCATCTGTGAAGTAGTTTGGCTCTATAGTATGTTCAAAATGACATGTTGAATTCGATTAATCAAGGTTACTTGAATATTATCAAAAAACCAAGAAGGTCAAAGCTCGTTATGATTTAAGATGTGATGCAGTTAGGAGATGAGAAGCTACAACGGATCTCCATAGGACGAACACGTAGTCGATGCATTGATGAATTTCCTTACTAAGGGATAAGATGATTATTTTTTTAGGCAAGGTTAGGCTTGAGGATCTCCTCCCTGGTTAAGAGGCACTGAGGATGGACACCATATTCTCCATGTGTCATGTACTATGGCCAGGACTAACCACCACAATTCTTGTACATTAACACAAACAGGGAGAATGATGGATTAGATAACCATCAGGGATGTACATTCTTGAGTCATGTATTGTGACCAGGACTAGCAGTTGTAAGTGTTAATTACACGGACTTGGTAAAGAATGGTCGAAAGGAAAATATTTTCCTAGGATTAGGAAATGGTCCTATGAGGTCATAACTTTGGAACATCTATGTTGGGTATGTGCCTTGAGGAGCAGTGGTGTCCAAATTAATGCCTCCCAACATTGTGCTCTAATCTAGTGGAGAGATAGAGTGTACTTGTCAAGACCTTGGCAGTTTAACAATGTTGTTTATGATGATGCTTTCATCATAAATGCTTATTAACCTAGATCCTTTCTTATATGAATATTTCAACTTGAGATTATCATGTTGAGTCATTATGAATACCTCCCTAGTTAAGACAGAGTGTTGAAGTTGTAACTAGTGTTAGTATTCATAATGTAACATAAATCTATCATTGATGTATTTATTATATTCATTTTTATATTTTATTTTGGTCAAAGCATGTTCTTCATGCTTATAGAGTCAAAAGAGTCAAAAAGAATTTATTATGAGTCAAAAGAAAATTATTTGAGTCATGTCCCATTTGGACATTTGTAAGAAAATTAAATTTGGATTTTTCTATGAGTCATAAGTCCAACAAATGTACTAGATGGCCCAGTCCTCTAAGAGCCACCTATTCAACCTCTTGGATAGCTATATATATGAGGTAGTTCGACTCATTTGGGAGATCATCCATTCACACAACAAGAAGTGCATTTGAACCATGCGAAAAAGAAAAAAGAGCAGAATTCAAAGGAGAGATAAAGTCAAGCAAAAGACAAGAAGAATATTCCTTTTATTGACTGAATTTCTGATGAGGACCAAAATTTCAATGGCTGAAATTTCAAGGCAAGAATTTCAGGAGGTTGACCAAGTTTGACCTGCATTGACTTTGACTCTTGGAAGTTACTTGGAGGAGGGATGGATTTGGCATTTTGGTGGCAGTCTTGGTCTTGGATATCTCATTTTGATCTAATTCTATAAGAGAAAGATTGTTGGGTTTTCCCCTTGGTGGGGTTTTGCACTAGATTGGAGCCTAATTTCTGGTGTTTCTTGTCTCTTTATGATCTTTATGTTTTGAACATTTGTATAATTGCTTGATGAAGAGGACATAACAAGTAATAAGAAAGCAAATAATATTTGTTATCGTTCTGTACTTTTGAGGTTGTTGGATTAAATACATTGGACAACATCAATCCACTTTTGAAGCTAGGATCTAGCCCTACCAGCTTCAGAGAGGGATCTCTCTTTATGATTTAACTTGGTTTTTAAGACGATTTTAGGCTAGTTATGATTATGCTTGTTTGTTTGTTTGAATTTGGTTGATTGGGTTGGTTTGTTGATCTGATCAAATTATTTACTTTCCATTGGGCTATGGAGTCAAATATGTTGGATATTGCATCAAATATTTAAAAGAATAATCACAGGGCAAGCTAGTTACATTTACTGGATCCTTAAAATGAATTATGAAATGGAGAAGAGGTGGTTTCAGTAATGATTGAAAAGCATTTAATAATTTTTCAATCAGACTTCAGAAGAAAAACATACAGATTGTAAAAACAGTCCAAATAAGGTGTTCAATTAACAAATCTTATTTTTCACATTTCATGTTTTACAATTAGATTTCAGATGATTAACATGTAGAGAATACAGTGAAAACAACAATTATAATAAGAAAAACATCACCAGTAAATCGCAACACAAGAATCTTGTGAAAAGTCTTTGTATTAATGATGCTCCAGCAGCATGGAAAAGTACAGTGCTTGATAAAAAGAATTACAATGATCAGGAACGACCTTGAATACTTCGAATGAATGAAGTATTTAAACAAAATTTCCAAAATGATTACAATCAATGTTGCATTGACATGGCAATCTATTATTGATTACAAAATAACTGAATTGACTAATATAACCAAAAGAGGTGAATTTGGTGAAGTGATCTGGAGGTCTGGCACTGTTGTTGTGGAGAACAGTTGCTGAGTTGCCACGATTTGGGTGTTGCGCTGGACGTGGCTGATAATTTCTTTAATCTTGAAATTCGCATAGTTTATCCCACTGCTCCTCATCTGGGACAGTGATTTTTGTTGCCTTGTGGTAGATCTCATATACCTCGATATATTTAGAAAATGTAGGCCTTACCACAAAAATATGTTTTATCTCATGCTGAATGAACATAATGTTACTGATAGCTTTGAAAAAAGCTCTCCTTGTTATAACACCTTTAATGTAGGAAGACTTAGCAGTATCCTTTGCAATTTCTGTAAGCTTCTTCTTATAATCTTCCCTGGTCATTAATTTGTCTTTAATTACAAATAAAGAAGACATGCCCTTCTTTGTTCATGCTTCTATTATGGTGAAAAACTTATTGACTGCTACTTCCAAACTGTGACATTTTTCTATAAGCTGCACAATCAAATTCTTCTTTGTGAGAACTTTCTTCACTTCCAAGATTGTCTTTGTCCTGTCCTCTACTCCCAAATCATCCAGCTCATATCTGTTTTTGGAATTGAGAAACTTGATGATGTTGTTGGTTGTGGTAGGCATATCTCCCAACTCATTGTTGATGGTGGAAATGGCCTGATTGGCTTTCTCAATCAACTCTTTTTGTTCAAATATAATTTGAATACATGGCAAAATTTCATCCATGGCTTCAATTATATTATTCCATATGATTTCCTTAACTTGAGCCAGTGTGTGGCCAATGGAGGACTCGGTTGCAGATTTTCGCCATACTTCTATCTGGTTTTGAGCTCTTTGCAGCTCTGTTGCATGGAAAGTTTCAGTCTTTGCCTTCTGGTCTTGTAGAAGATTGACTTGAGCCTGTAATATTTTAATTTCTTCTGTTTGGAGAGACATATTCTCCACTGCACTTTCCAACTGATCTGCAGTAGTCCCTGTGTTTGTTGTGGAAGATTTAGCCGTAGGAATTGTTGTAAGAGGCAATACTTGCAAAGGGACAATATACATTCTGGTAGCTTTCTCCTTTTCTTTGATGATTTTTTCCATCTTTGTTTCCATTTGTTTCAATTGTAGATTCTGTTCCATGATGATCTTCATCATGTCTGCCTTTTGTGACTCTGTTTCTTCAATGTCTTTGGCCAGAGGATCTTATGTGGCTGGTAATTTCAACTGCATTCTCAATGCTACTATGTCAGTATTCCTCTTTCTTACAAGCTCTTCTGCAGCATTGATATTGGTAGGATCATATCCTACTTTGATTACCAAGTCCTCCAAAGCTTTGATCCTTATGTCTTTAGCTGGTGAAAAGACTTTCTCTATCTTCAATTATGACTGAACATTAGCTAAAGTAACCTGCAATTTAGACAAACTCATAGCAGTGTTAGTGAGAGTAGATGAAATCATTTGACCAGTCTGTTTGTGCATCTCCATTTGGTCAATGGGATGTATATCTTTTACATCAAATTCAAATGAAGTTTTCTTGTAATTTGATGTTACATTGGGTTGTGGGATCTATGCTTGGAGGAAGGCCATTTGCATTTTGCCTTTCTCTGAATCAAAGGCTGACAACGGTCTGCTTTGAGAATTAGAAGTCTTCTTCTAGAACTGATTATATGTGTTGATCTTCAAGGCCTCATTTCTCACTTTAATCTCTTTGAATCTATTGAATGTATTCTTTTCTTTCTCCCCTGTGGTAGATCTACTGGTTTGCATAACCTGTTGTTGATCCTATGAAGCTGTTGAAGTGGTTGGAGAAAGGGTAGTCTAATCACCTACTAGTGAGGAAACATGTGTCTCTTTAGTGGTGATAATCTCCTCTTGATCTGAATCCTTGCTTAGCATTAATTTGGAGTTGAGCTTGGTCCTCTTCCTGTACATGATTTTGAAGTCTTCACTAGGAATTTCAGTCACTGAAGGTGACTCTTCTTCTCTGTTCCTCTTTCCTATTTTCTCCTGTGTAACAGGAGTCTGTACTGTTGAAGTTGACACCAACTGCTCCTCTACCTCTTGGAGAGTGTTTTCAGTCCACTCTAGTTGGTTCTTGTATTTCTCAATCTCGGGTATGGATGTATGAAAATAAGGAGTAGATTTGTTCTCTACCCTTAACTTGGAGATGACCCCTAATGGATCATATGACCATGTGAAACTGAGGCTGAATTGCATCTGTTTCAGTAATTTGTCTGCTTCTTCCCCTGCTACCCTATTGTTACAAATGAAAGGTACTATTTGAGTTTTTATTTTGAATTGAGATTTCTTCTTGGAAGATACAAAATGAATCTCATCAACATTGAGCATTTGACTGATGTATTATAGGGCAAAAATCCTCATTGGGAGGAATTTTGGCAGTTTGTAAGGTGCAAGTTCACACCCAAATATCCTAAGCTTAGTGTAATTTTGGTAAAGATACCAATCTCCTATTTGGACTTGGTCTGATAATAGGAGGACAGAGGCAATAATTGGTACGACAGTTAACTGGTGTTATGCCTGGGTGTGTGAAACTATTGAAATTTGAAATGGCAGACCTATCACAGAAAGATTATATTAGCAGAGTGTAGAACTGATGAATAGGTGAAAAAAGGAAATTTATAGCTTTCAGGCTTCCCGTTGATGATGGCGCGGGTCTGTTATATTAACGGTTAAGTAAGTTAATTACTTAACAGATTGATTTTGGAGGGAGTGGATGTGATTGGCGAGAGCAACTGGTAGATGAGGTGATGGGAGGAGATTGGCAAGAGTGTAACAGATAGGGCAGTGGTATCGCAATGGTGGAGAAACCATTTTTCGGAGGGAAGGTTGTTAATGGTTTTGGCCAAGGGGGCTGTGAAAACATGGGATGGTGACATGTTGCAGTGGGTGCGGGTTTAAATACCTCCCATTTTGGAACCCCAGCCCCCCTCCCCACCCACCAACGGTAAAGTTCAGATGGTGGGGAGGGGACATCATATAGGCCATCAGATGTAAAAAGGTGGGCTCAGATGATGTGAGAGGTGGTAGTACTTTATCGTGACGTGATGGGAGGATGGTGGGGTAGGAAAATGATTTTATGTATAGTGGGGGAATGATTTCGAGCATATGGTGGGGTAGGGGAGTGGACAAAATAGATAGCGGAGGAATGATTTTGGGTTGGCGAAACTTAGGAATAGGGAATAATATATCAAATATCATCTGATATACCAAACTTTAGAGTCAAACTTTAATTCCTTTGCTTTTGCTTCTACGCATGAAAATAATATTTAACATTTGACTTAGGATAAAACCTTCATGCTTTTCCTCTAATCACCATAGTGATTCTATCTACCCTTTCTCATTTCAATTCTTTTTCTAAGCTAACATTTTCCCTTCTTGCTTTGCAGGGTGCATTTAGACTAGTAGACCCAGATCACTTTTTTATGAAATCTACCTTATCCTATCACTTATTTCACCATTGATTCAGATTAAACTGTTGAATCAATTTTATTTCTACCTAGCTACTGACTTACCAAGATTAAACTGTTTGGTAAACCTTTATTCACTAGCCTATTCAACAGAAATTTAAATGTGTTCAATCATGATTCAATTGTATGATTTGAACAGAACTTTAGTCATTGTGGCATTCAAAACAATTTGCACATGACCTTATTTCATAATAAACTAAAAAAACTAACCTATTAGTAGTGGCATTTAGACTTGCAGCACTTTCCGTATTATTTTCTATTTTTTCTTTTGTGGGGTTCTTATTTCCTTTTTTCTTAATTTTTTTTTAACATACCCTCTTTTCATTTTCTTTTTTCATATATTTTTTGGAAACCATTTAAATATTGAAATTATGTACAATATGCAATCACAAATACAAAATACTCAATCATCTTGAGACCCTATAATTTATAGGACCCTAACAGTGGCTAGAGCTGGGGATGGCACTTCTCCAAATGAAGTGTCAAGAACATATAATCAATAGCCTTGAGTACTCCATGTATGTAATGTCTTCATCTGATTTCTTTCACTGTTTTAAGATATTTATGGCAGCTCATCAATCCAGGCTTAGGGCCTTCACTGCGGGCTTCAACCTTTGTTAACAAGTTACTCAATCAAAACCATAAAGACTATGATATTTACAATGATGTAAGAAAAATCTGTAAGCTAAGAAAAGTAGTGCTTCATCATCCTGCCATTTACAGGACCTCCAGGTATCTCTGCTTCGTCCAACTCTTTAAGGAAGAATACATTATTTCCCCTAAAAGCATGAATAATATATGGCCCTTTCCAAAGATTATCAACCTTGACATGTTTGCCTTTGTCTTCTCTCCAGGAATCCCATCTCAAAACTTGGTCTCCAATGTTAAAGTCATCAGCTTTTGTTTCTATCAAAGATCTTTTTAATGCTTTCTTGAATAACTTGGGTCTTGTTGTATACTTCCTCTCCTGATTGTTGTAGCTGGATGGTTTGATTTATTCTTCTATGTACATCATTGGGTTCAGCTTGCAGTTCTTGAATGATCTTCATGACTGGAACTCCTAGGGAGGATGGGAAAAATGCATCCATTCCATAGACCAATTGGTACGGTGACATGCCAATTGATTTTTCTGTAGTAAGTATGTAAGCCCAAAGTGCATTGACCAACTCGTTATGCCAAGATTTTTTATTGTATTCTAAAAACTTTTTGATGATGTTCACCAAACTTTTATTTGAGGATTCAACCAACCCATTACCCTGAGGGTAATAAGCTATTGAATTTCCCAAAGTAATGTGGTATTTGTGGAAGAATTCTACCATCTTCTTAGATTTGAAGGCTGCAGCATTATCAATGATGAGTTTTCTAGGACAACCAAATCTAGAGAGGATATTAGTCTCAAGGAATTTAATAATGACAACATCAGTGGCAACTCTGGAAGGGGTGGCCTCTATCCATTTGGTAAAGTAGTCAGTGGTTGTAAGAATCCACTTAGGTTGGGCAGAGGAAGAGGGATGAATTTCACCAATGAAGTCCAATCCCCATTGCTGGAAAGGGCTTTTAACAAAGATAGGCTTTAATGGTAGGGGCAATAATTTTCTCTTTCCCTCAAAGATCTGGCATTTATGGCATGAGGTGGCTTGTTTGTGAATATCAGGGAAAAGAGTAGGCCAGTAGAAACCAGCTCTAAGTATTTTATTGGTAGTGGTTTTCCAATAAAGATGTCCACTGCAATCTCCTTCATGGAATTCTTGCATAACTTTTTCTGCATCATCCTTTAATAAGAATTTAAGTAAAATACCCCCAACATCTTTCCAATACAAGACATTATCTATAATGCAAAATTTAACTGCTTTTAACTTCAGAAATATTTCCTTTGTTTTTGTCAAACCGGGAGGAGCATTTAAATTAAATAAAACATAAAGCAAGTCTGTGTACCAGGGTGAGTTCAGAAATGCCTCATCAATTTGTGAAGTCACTTGTTCCTCTTGATTATCTAATGAATCAATCAAGTTAATGTCCAAAGCGTGGAAATTTGACTCAACCATCAATTTGGATAGTCCCTGACCTTTGATTAACTTGGTGGGCTTGATTTCTAAGTCATACTCAAGAATGACAACAATCCATTTGCCTCGTTTTCCATCAGGTCCATTCTGTGTCAAAATGTCCTTAACCACTGCATTAGGTACATAAGCAATAATATGGGAATGCAAAATATATACTCTAAAATCTTTTATTGCTTTAACCAATGCAAAGGCCTATTTTTCCATAATGTTGTATTTCAAAGATGCATCTCTTAAAGCTTTACTAAAGAATGCAATAGGCTACTCAAAACCTTCACTATTTTTCTGCAGTAAGATTGCTGCAATAGTGTGTTCAAAAGCAAAAGAGAAGATTATGAAATCTTTTGTAAAATATGGGCTGATCAACACTGGTGCTTTGGTCAATGCTTGTTTAACTAAGTCAAAGGATTGTTTAGCCTCAATACTCCACTTGATTTCAGAATCCTTTTTAAGCATGTTTGTTATGTTTCTAAGAAGTTCTACCAGGTTAGGAATGAATCTCCTTAGGAAATTTATTTTGCCAATAAAAGATTGAAGCTCTTTGATATTTCTTGGATGACTAATCTTCAATATTGCCTCAATTCTGCTGGGATGAATCCTAATTCCATCCTTGGAAACAATGTGACGAAGAAGTTCTCCTTCCTCAAGGCCAAACAATGTTTTCTTAGGATTTAGTGAGATGCCAAACCTTCTACATTTTTCAAACACACTTCTTAGATATGCTAAATGTTCCTTATCAGTTTTAGAATAGACAGTAACATCATCTAGATAAATCACAATAAAATGGACAATTTCATCAACAAAGGCAATATCCATTGCTCTTTGGAAAGTGGCTCCAACATTCATTAACCCAAAGGGAATTTTCACATGCATGAAAGTGCCCCATGGAGTAGTGAAGGCAATTTTATCGTGATCATCAAGATGCACTAAGACTTGGTTATAACCTGAGAAACCATCTAATAAGGAAATTCTACTAGACCCTACTACCTTTTGCAATATATGATCCATCTTAGGTAAGGGGTAGTTGTCTTTAAGGGATACCTTAAGATTTCTGAAATCAATACACAATTTGATTTCTCCAGTTTTCTTTCTAGTAGGTACAATGTTAGACACTCATTTAGAGTATCTAAGGGGAAGTATAATTTTAGCATGGAAAATTTTAGGGGCGAATGTTCGCCCTTTGGTGAAATTAAGGGGTTTTAAATTTTTAGTGGGCGAATATTTTGTATCATAGTACATTTTTACAAATCACCTCAAATAGCCCACCTTATTTTAAGGGAGAGGGTAAAAAAGGTAAATTTAGCCCTTGAAATTAGGACTTACAACCTTCCATTCGCCCTAATTTTCAAGAATAGGTTTTATTTAAGTGAATCCCATGGGCCAAATACCATATTTATAAAAGAGGTATGGTAAATTAATAAAAATATAAATAAATGAGAGGTATGGGAAATAAATAAAACATTTTTTATATTTACTCCATAAGTCACCTTATACACATGCAAGGGTGTAAACAAATAAAAATATAAGTAAAGTGGAGGTATGGTAAATAAATAAAATGTCTTTTTATACTTACTCAAAAGGTATGGTAAATAAATAAAACGTCTTTTTATACTTACTCAAAAGGTATGGTAAATAAATAAAAATATAAATAAACTAGACGTATGGTAAATAAATAAAACCTCTTTTTATATTTAGTCCATAACCCTCATTCTATTTATGAAGGCTCAAAAAAGAGGTTTTATTTAAGTGAATCTTATGGGCCAAATACCATATTTGTAAAAGAGGTATGGTAAATTAATAAAAATATAAATAAACGAGAGGTATGGTAAACAAATAAAACATTTTTTTATGTTTACTCCATAAGTCACCTTATATTTACGAAAACCTATGGGAAAAATACTATGGCACAAATACCATGGGCTAGATTATTATTAATACCATGCAAAAAAACATTATTAATAAAAATAAAAATGGCACATGGTATTGACCCATGGTATTCACTTGGAATGTAGCCTATTTAAATGGGGGAATTAAACCAGCATAGATCCATCTTTACTCTAGATCTACTAACCCCTGAGAGGTATAAACTAGCATAGAGTGAAAAAATATTTGATCCCTCTCGGGGCTTGGTGGATCAAGTGTAAAAATGGATGTTGCAATTTAATGTATGTTAAACATTTTAGCTTGGTTAAAATAAAAAATAAAATAAAAATCAACTATTAATTTTATTAATTTTTATAAATTACTAACAACAATTTTTAAGCTCCAGGTTTATGATAACCCATGGTATTGACCCATGGTAATACCATGGTATTCATGTGAGCATAGACTATTTAAAGGGGAAATTCTATCATCTTAGATCCATCTTAATTCTGGGTCTACCAAGTGCTCAAAGGGATAAATAGATTTCATCCCCCTAAGAGTGGTAGATGTGGAGTTAAGATGGATATAGGTTGGTTTTTATGATAATGAAGATATTAAATAGACTTAGGAAATTATATTGTAAAAACATCTTAAGGTGAATGGTTAAAGCATAGACATTAGACAAGTATATTTGTATACCTCTGTTTTAACCTGAAACAAATCCAGGGCTAAAAGGACACGGGTGAATTTTATCCTACACCCACTAGGTTATTGATATGTAATTTCGGTAATTTTGATTTCAAAAGATATTTTAAAGAAATGCAATGAATTCATTTGTGTATTCAATAAACACAATATTCTAATGGAATTATGCATTTGTGCTTTACCTATACAGATTCCATGGAGAAGTATTAGCAGTGTGGCATCAATTGTCCTCAAGCAAAGGCTTTAGTTTTAATCTTTTCTGGAAGAAAATACTTTCTTCCAACATTTTTGAGTTCCATGAACAATTTGAAACTCCTAATAGTATTCAATTACGGGTTCAAGAGAGACACAATATTCAATTATGGGTTAAAGAGATCCACACTGAATGATCTATCAGCCTTATCTTCACTTAGTTTAAGACTATTCACTTGGAGACGCTGTATGTGCCCCCACTTCAAGAGCATAGTAAAGTCATGTAGAACTTAGAGAAGCTATCTTTAAGCTTTTAGTGAAGATTGGAAAAATGTCTGGGTTCAATAACACCCAGTTGAGCATTAAGCTTCCAATAATGCTAGATTTTAACTTGGAGCACTTTTGTGATTTGGAGTAGATGCCCCCTCGTATTTGTGACACATCTTCAGTTGTGAATTGGACTATTACTAACTGTCATTTCCTTCGAAAGTTACCTAATGACTTGGGGAACCTCAACTCTTTAAGAATGTTAAGGAAGGAAAGAAAGTACATTATGCTAAGTTCTCTTATGCTTTTCAAGTTTTTCTTGGATATCTACAATGTTTTAGGTAGGAAAGTACATTCTGTTAATGAAAATTTGTATAGATAGAAAGGCCCAATTTCAAATTCTAATGCTTTCAAAAAACATTGTATAACTGTAATGTTTCTAAAAGGAAAGCATATTTTTTCAATTTAAGTATCATGATCCCATATTCCAACTTATTTTTCAATAACCCATTAGGCTTTGTAGCTTTGAATAAATCCATGTCTTTTGATAAGATCCTCTTCCAAATTAGAATGCAGTTTCCTTATGGCAATAACCACATACAATGTCTTGATTTTGTTATTGAGAAAATAGAGGTTGTGAAACAAGCCTGTGCCATACAAGGACTTGATTCATTGATTATGTATCAATTATGGCTCTTGATGTAACAATGTCTTGATTTTGTTGCTTGAAAATAGAGGTTATGCTTTACTATTTCACAGAATTTCTTACAATATTTCCATAAGTATTGATTTGTAATCTCAGTCACTAAGGGACGACAGTAATGACAAAGGTAATATTCCATGGTTTGAAGTTCCCCTCTTACTAAATATTTAAATATATCACCACAATTTAACTATTAGTTAAAGGAATTGTATTTGATTTGTAAACAATTCATTGCTTGATTTATAGATTTTGATTTTTTCCCCTTTTTATTTTTTTCTCGGATTTGGTATGAGATATCTTCCAAGATTTGGGTTCCCTAGTTTCCCCACCATAGCTACGAGGTTCAGATGCTATCATTAAATATTCTCGGAACGTTACAACTTGTCCAGTAAGTGTGCTTTGAAACATTGTTGTTGCTTTTCCATGGTGTTAATGCAAATAAGCACTTCAACTAATGCCATTATTTAGATTAAGTGTCTTGATCGTGAGCATGATTGTGATCAAGATGGAAGACTTCATAGTCTAGATTGATTGTTTAGTAGTGATAGTTAGTGGGCTCATTCACAAAAGCTTCTATTTCACTAATCCTTTTTATAGAGTTGTCAGATTCAATTTCCAAAGGTTTAATTACACTATAGAGTTGAGTTCTGAGAGAGTTGTGATTCACAGTGTTAAGTATAGTAGCTATGACACTTGAACGAAGACAAGAATAGTAGAGGTATCAAACTCTGTTATAAGATTACCTACATATTATAAGGGACTTGGTTGGCTTTTTTATAATTTTATAAACAAGTTCCATATCGTGGAAATGTGAAAAAAAAACAGTGATATTGCCACCATCTGGCTCTTGTCATATATGGTTTTATACTTTTTCAAAAAATTCTCTAAGAGTTCACAATGCTAAGATTCACTAGGACTTTACAAAGTTTTATTATTTATTGAAAGACTCGCCAAGATCTTACAAGATTCTATAATTGAGTAAAATATTCGCCATGCATGGTGAGAGATTCGCCAAAAATTTATATATACATATTATATTATTGATAAAATCGCCTTCCATTTTTCCCATATACCATGGAGATTTGCCCATTTCTTATACATATAAATTTAGGGGGGGTTCTTAAAATTTTCCCTGAATTTTAGCATCATACATCCCTTTTACTTCTTTCTCGACCAAAGGCATTAGGATAGGATTTATCCTACAAAGTTTTTGTTTGAACGGTTTTTGATCTTCCTTGATTGGGATTTTATGTTGTATGATATTAGTTTCGTATGATTTTAAATCTTCATAGCTCCAGGCAAAGACATCTATGAATTCTTTGAAAAGAGCTATGTATCGTTGCTTTATGAGAATAGGAAGTGATTTGGAGAGTTTTATCATTTTGGGATTATGCTCACTACCTATAATTTATTCTTCTTTGTCTACCCCCGTGGGTTCCATTTTTGGCTTCATAGCTACATCATTAAAATCAAAAAGTTCTTCTAACAGAGCTAGACCCCTAGGCAAAACATTATCCTTAAGCTGAAGTACTTGAAATTCTTCCTTTTTTGGATCTATTTCATGTAGTTCTAATTTATGTACATCTTTACTGACTGAAATATTTACATCAGAATCATCAAACTGTTTATCTACACTAACATATTCAACAATATGATTTTCTACTTCACACTCTAAATCTATGCTACCTTCTTCATACTCATCCTTGGATTGCAAAAAGTTTTCAATCTTCTTGTCACTTCCAAATACCTGCCAGTATCTCATATTATCGGGTACAACTGGATGGTGTTTAACTTCCACTGTATATTGTCTGTTGGGGTGAGGCATTTTACATGTGCTAGCTGAAAAAGCTAAACCATTAGCCAGGACATTCTGATTTCTGGGAATGACAACAAGATCATATTCTACAAAAGTTCCTAGAAAGTCAAGCACAACATTTCTGTAGGCTCTCAACCTAGGATGTTTTGCAACATATTCTCCTTTGATCTGTTTTAGAATTAATTCAGAATCCCCTTGAACTGCAATTCTTTTAGCACCTAGCCTTTTCAATAATTGCAATCCTAAAAGAAGTGCCTCATATTCTGCTATATTATTGGTGCAATGAAAGTTGAGTTTATAGGAATGACCCTCTACATGATTGTTCCCTAAATTGGACACCCAAACACCTGCCCCTGAACTACTTTGCTACAAGAGCCATCAAAGTTCATGTTCCAAAAAGGTTCAATTTCAGTGTTTTGTTGCACAATTTGTGTTTGATTTTCATGTTTTTCATCAATGTCATTTTCTGCTTTAGTAACATGTGCATCAATGTCCCCATCATTATAAAGAATGAAAGAGTCCAGGTCAAAATGAACAGAGTAAAGAGGATAGTTATGTGGTTTCTCTTGACTACTGACCATATACTTCATTAAAGTTTCCCTATACAGTCTTCTTTGTTGACCAAACACTGGTATAGTGGCGTAAGTCATGTCCATTTGTAGGGTTCCTTGTAATTTTGCTCCCCATGAGCGTGACAACAGCATGCCATACTTAGGGGGAATGTCTGCAACCACTATATCCATCACTATACTTTTAGCAGGGATTTGGGCTAAAGTAACACATAGGTCTTTGATAAGACCTAGGCATCTAACTTTGCTTGAATCAAAGGAATACAAATCTTTGTATTGTCTAGTAATTTCAAGTCCTAGTTTTTCCATGACATCTTTGGGCATTAAATTATGGGATGCACCTGAATCTAGCATAGCATTATGGAGAATTTTATCATGAATATTCAAACTAACATAAAATGGAGGGACTCCTCCTTCTTGTGGTTTTCCTTCTACTTTTGGCCCAAATAAGAGTTCAGGTTGATCATCATTCAAATTTACATCATCAGTTTTCTCCCCAATGTTTAATGCTTTCATGACCCGAGTCCTATATGTATTTTTGTTCATTAATTTAGTTAAGGGGATAGAAATTTTCAGGTTGGCAAGTTCATTTTCTATGCTGAATGGTGTTTGATTCTTAAGCAAATTTGGAAAATCAGACTTATCAACAACTACTTTCATGGCCAGTTTTGTTTGTTGACTGGTAGAAGGGGGGTCAGTTTAAGTAGTTCTAGAAGGAGTATCAATGGTATTTTTCATGGCAGCTTCTATTGGCTTCTTTCCAAGACTCTCAATGGTTTTCTTAGGAACATTTTCTGTTGTTTTCTTGGAATCAGGATCAGAGACCTTTTTGACAGGATTTTCAACAATCTTTTTATTGGCAGTATCTTGATTTTTCTTACTTCTAAGATTATACTACCTATGAACTTCCATTATGGCATTTTCAAATCCTTGTTTGTATTGATCTGACTCTTCAGAATCCATTTCAGTCTGGGCTTTAAGAAAAAGCTCTTTTTCCTCGAGTGAGGAAACTTGTTTCCTCATCACTTATCCCTAACAAATTTATTTGATTATCATCCAAATCTTCCACAATGTTCCCCTCGTAATCTGCGTAATATTCCTGAAAAGGAGGCTGAACCTACAGGTCTAGTCCCTTTTGTTCTCTTTATTTAATTTGGGGAACATTTCTTCTAAAAGTTTTGTTTCTAGTTTGAGGGACATTTTGGTTTTCTCTTGCTTGAGACTAATCATTAATGTTAACTCTTTGCATCATTTGATTCACTACCATGACTAAGTTATCAATCTTATGGTCAAAAACAGATGTGAAGGGTTCTTATTTTATGGTTACTCTGTGGTCAGACTTCTGTTTGGATTTTTTGGCTAGGATGTTAGCTTCAACTTTAATTGCATTTGCTCGCATTTCTTCCAAAGTTACTGGGTCTCTCTCTCTAAGTTGATATTCCATGTCTACATCGAAACCATTTGGAAAATCAATCAGAGCTAGATCAGGGGAGGGCTTGATGTCTTGTGTAATGGAATTGTAAACAATATTGAATATTTCACAATACTCTTCCACAGTTTCATTGGGTTTTCTTTTTAACCTTTTATATTCATTTAGGAGTTGAATTTGATTCCTATTGATCTCCCATCTGGCTAAAAAAGTTTGAAGGAAAGCATCAAGGTTGGTTATACTTCCTGCAAGTAAACCCCTAAACCATTTCTTGACATCATCTCCTAAGCTTTGGGCAAACAATCTCATTTTAACATTGACTTCATCCACTTCTTGGAGGTCAAAAACATCATTCATCCTATCCACATCTTACTGAGTAGTATTAGCACTAGTATTATCAAAGGTCACAATTTTGGATGGATAATTTGTAGGCATAACATTTAGCTAGCCTGGTAACACCAAGGGTGCATACCTTCCTGCCATAACTGTCCTGGTAGATTGACTTGAGGATGGACCTAATGGAGGTGCAGTTTTGATAACTACAGGGATAATAGGGATAGTAGTTTGAGAAATCAGAGGTAGGGAAGTTGAAACTATGGAGTGAGTAGGACTGGGAGGTTGTAGATGTATAGATTGGGAAGACTGACTAGACAAAGAGGCTGCTGCAATAGTCAAAGCAGAGAATTCAACAGATTGTTGAATGAAAGCTTCTTCGATATATTGGTCCAATACTGAAACTAGACCTTGTAATTTGTCAAATTGCTGTAAAGATTCAAGATCAGGATCTGTTTCAAGGTCTTGGTTTTGGGGTACATATGGTTGCAGTATGGATTTATCTATGACATTTTGATCTACAAAAGCCTCAGACTTTGATCTAAACAAACTTTGTTGGAAAGGAAAATCAAATTCTATGTCTTGTAAAGTTTCAAATTTCTCTGGGAGAGAATTAGACCTTGACAAAGGAGTATTTTCCAGAAGAGAATTGAATCTAGACAACGGACTATTACTACCTTGACTCTCGGTAAAGCTTCTCTTTCTCACCAGTTTCTCAGGGTCATCTACAATTTCAGCAGGGTTAAGATCAGGGTGAGATCTGGTATAAATTATTTTGGGAGCCAGGGTTATAAAAAATCATCACACAAAAATCAAAATCAGAATCAATGATACAACATATATTTACAAAATAACAACCTCAAACCATGTATTTCATAATGATACAACAATTGTTTACTGAAATACTGATTTTAAACTAATGTTTTGGATAAAAATGCATTCTTCCCCAGTATGGTCACCACTATGTTATCGTTATGTATTTTTTAGGTTGTTGGAGTAAATACATTGGACAACATCAAACCACTTTTGAAGCTGGGATCTAACCCTGCCAGCTTTAGAGAGGGATCTCTCTTTATGATTTAACTTGGTTTTTAAGTTGATTTTAGGCTAGTTATGATTATGCTTGATTGTTTGTTTGAATTTGGTTGATTGGTTTGGTTGGTTGATCTGATCAAATTATTTACTTTCCATTGGGCTATGGAGTCAAATATGCTAGATATTGCATCAAATATTTAAAAGAATAATCAGAGGGTAAGCTAGTTACATTTAATGGATCCTTAAAATGAATTATGAAATGAAGAAGAGGTGGGTTCAGTAATGATTGAAAAGCATTTAAGAATTTTTCAATCAAACTTCAGAAGAAAAACATACAGATTGTAAAAACATTTTGAATAAGGTGTTCAATTAACAAATCTTATTTTTCACATTTCCTATTTTACAATTAGATTTCAGATGATTAACATGCAGAGAATACAATGAAAACAACAATTACAATAAGAAAAACATCACTAGTAAATCGAAACAACAGAATCCTGTGAAAAGTCTTTGTATTAATGACGCTCCAGCAGCGTGGAAAAGTACAGTTCTTGATAAAAAGAATTACAATGATTAGGAACCGACCTTTAATACTTCGAATGAATGAAGTATGTAAACAAAATTTCCAAAAAGATTACGATCAATGCCGCATTGACATGGCAATCTATTATTGATTACAAAATCACTGAATTGACTAATATAACCAAAAGAGGCAAATTTGGTGAATGATTTGGAGGTCTGACACTATTGTTGTGGAGAACAGTTGCTGAGTTGCCACGATTTGGGTGCTACGTTGGACGTGACTGATATTTTCTTTAATCTTGAAATTCACACAGTTTATCCCACTGCTCCTCATCTGGGACAGTGATTTTTGTTGCCTTGCGGTAGATCTCATCTACCTCAGTATATTTAGAAAATGTAGGCCTTACCACAAAAATATGTTTTATCTCATGCTGAATGAACATAATGTTATTGATAGCTTCGAAAAAATCTCTCCCTGTCATAGCACCTTTAATGTGGGAAGACTTAGTAGTATCCTTTGCAATATTTGTAAGCTTCTTCTTATAATCTTCCCTGGTCATTAATTTTTCATTAATTACAAATAAAGAAGGCATACCCCTCTTTGTTAATGCTTCTATTATGGTGAAAAACCTGTTGACTGCTACTTCCAAAATTTGACATTTTTCTGTAAGTCGCACAATCAAATTCTTCTTTGCGAGAACTTTCTTCAATTCCAAGATTGTCTTTGTCCTGTCCTCTACTCCCAAATCATCCAGCTCATATCTGTTTTTGGAATTGAGAAACTTGATGATGTTGGTTGCTGTGGTAGGCATATCTCCCAAGTCATTGTTGCTGGTGGAAATGGCCTGATTGGCTTTCTCAATCAACTCTTTCTGTTCAAATATAATTTGAATACATGGCCAGATTTAATCCATGGCTTCAATTATATTATTCCATACGATTTCCTTAACTAGAGCCAGTGTGGCCAATGGAGGACTCGGTTGCAGATTTCCGCCATACTTCTATTTGGTTTTGAGCTCTCTGTAGCTCTGTTGCATGGAAAGTTTCAGTCTTTGCCTTCTGGTCTTGTAGAAGATTGACTTGAGCCTGCAATATTTTAATTTCTTCTGTTTGGAGAGACATATTCTCCACTGCACTTGCCAACTAATCTATAGTAGTCCCTGTGTTTGTTGTAGAAGATGTAGTTGTAGGAATTGTTGTAAGAGGCATTGCTTGCAAAGGGACAATAGACATTCTGGCAGCTTGCTCCTTTTCATTGATGATTTTTTCCATCTCTGTTTCCATTTGTTTCAATTGTATATTATGTTTCATGATGAGCTTCATCATGTCTGCCTTCTGTGACTCTGTTTCTTCAATGTATTTGGCTAGAGGATCTTCTATGGCTAGTAATTTCAACTACTTTCTCAATGTTGCTATGTCAGTATTATTCTTTCTTACAAGCTCTTCTGCAACATTGACATTGGCAGGATCATATCCTACTTTGATTACCAAGTCCTCCAAAGCTTTGATCCTTGTGTCTTTAGCTAGTGAAGAGAATTTCTCCATCTTCAATTGTGACTGAACATTAGCTAAAGTAACTTGCAATTTAGACAAACCCATAGTAGTGTTAGCGAGAGTAGATGAAATCATTTGACTAGTCTGTTTGTGCATCTCCATTTGGTCAATGGGATGTATATCTTTTACATCAAATTCAAATGAAGTTTTCTTGTAATTTGATGTTGCCTTGGGCTGTGGGATCTGTGCTTGGAGGAAGGCCATTTTCATTTTGCCTTTCTCTGAATCAAAGGCTGACAACAGTCTGCTTTGAGAACTGGAAGTCTTCTTCCAGAACTAATTATACGTGTTGATCTTCAAGGCCTCAATTCTCAATTTAATCTCTTTGAATATATCGAATATATTCTTTTCTTTATCCCCTGTGGTAGATGTGCTGGTTTGCATAACCTGCTGCTGATCCTGTGAAGCTGTTGAAGTGGTAGGAGAAAGGGTAGTCTGATCACCTACTAGTGAGGAAACAAGTGTTTCTTTAGTGGTGATAATCTCCTCTTGATCTGAATCCTTGCTTAGCATTAGTTTGGAGTTGAGCTTGGTTCTCTTCCTGTACATGATTTTGAAGTCTTCACCAAGAATTTCAGTCACTAAAGGTGACTCTTATTCTCTGTTCCTCTTTCTTGTTTTCTCCTCTGTAATAGGAGTTTGTACTGTTGAAGTTGACGCCAACTGCTCCTCTACCTCTTGGAGAGTGTTTTCAGTCCACTCTAGTTGGTTCTTGTATTTCTCAATTTCAAGTTTGGTTGTATGAAAATAAGGAGTAGATTTGTTATCTACCCTTAACCTGGAGATGACCCTTAATGGATCATATGACCATGTGAAATTGAGGCTGAATTGCATCTCTTTCAATGATTTGTCTACTTCTTCCCCTGCTTCCCTACTGTTACAAATGAAAGGTCCTATTTGAGTTTTGATTTTGAATTGAGATTTCTTCTTGGCAGATACAAAATGAATCTCATCAACATTGAGCATTTTCCTAATGTATTCTAGGGAAAAAATCCTCATTGGGAGGAATTTTGGCAGTTTGTAAGGTGCAAGTTCACACCCAAATATCTTAAGCTCAGTGTAATTCTGGTAAAGATACCAATCTCATGTCTAGAATTGGTCTGATAACTGTAATATTTTCCTAATTTCTTCACTGATTCTTGGCTCTAGAGTGCTGCTTAGGAGACTGAGTGCTGGATGTACAAACATTTCTATGAATTGTTTGTATGAATACTCTTTTTGCTCCTTCATTACTAGTGTAGTCTAGAAGATGACTGATTGTTGATTTCCCTCTTCATCCAACTTTTGTAAGGCAAGATTGAGGTTGTCTCCTTGAAAATATAAAAACATGTACACTAACACAGAAGCATATTTGAATACTTCCTCAGTTTGGAATTTGACAAACTGTTCATGGATGGAATATGCAAGGAATTGGCTGAAATTGAACAAGATGGAAGGCTTGGAATCTATGGAGAAAATAGAAAGGAAACCTATAATAGCCTCATCTACCCACTGATCTGAGTAATAACCAAGGAGGTAGGAAGTGACAGTGATGATCTGCTTGGCTCTCTCAAGGAAAATGGAGGATGGATAGGGAGGATTTTTCTTGGGTAAAGGGGCATCTTCAGTAAGGAAAAGCTCAAGGGTTTTGACTCTTTTGGAAAAGTCCAATTTCTGGTACAATTCAGTGAGGGTTTCATGAGAGAAAGGAGTGGCATTCTCTGCAACAGGAGCTTGCATCATTTGATCTATTGTTTGGGTAGTAATGGTAAATATAATTTCTCTTGTTGGGGCAATAACAACTCTTTGGTTCGATATATAACAAGCATGGAATTTTCTGACGAATTTAGGGGCACTGTGGGTGCGGGGAAATATTAAATGGGGTAAATTGTATTCCCACAGTCAAATATCATCAGACTTGTCAATGAACTTGTCTTCTAGCCAGCAGTACATTTCAAACAAATCAAATTCACACAGTATTTCATGAATTTTGTAGTCCTTGTCCACCAGAGGCATATGGTGAAAATCAATGGGAGGGTGGATCAGAGGACTCACATGTTCTTCCTGTCCCTTATCTTTAGGAGGCATGATTGGATAAGGCTAAGAACATTGATGGAATGGTGATTATGCAGGTTTGGAGTATGCAGAGAAAATGGATTTGAGTAGACAGGAAAACAGAGGCAGTAATTGGCACAATGGTTAACTGGTGTGATGCTCGGGCGGGTGAAACTGTTGCAATTCGAAATGGCAAACCTGTCACAAAAAGATGATATTAGCAGAGTGTAGAACCAGTGAATAGGTGAAAAAAGGAAATTTATAGCTTTCAGGCTTCCCGTTGATGATGGCGTGGGTCTGTTATATTAATAGTTGAATAATTTAATTACTTAACGAATGGAGGGAGCAGATGTGATTGGCAGGAGAAACGGGTAAATGAGGTGGAGGGAGGAGATTGGCGAGAGTGTAATGGATAGGGTAGTGCTATCACATGGCGAAGAAACCATTTTTTTGGGGGGGAAGGTGGTTAATGTTTTCAGCCAAGGGGGGTGCAAAAACATGGGATGGTGACACATTGTGGTGGGTGCCGGTTTGAATACAGCCCATTTCGGACCCCCACCCCCCGACAGTAAAGTTTATATGGTGAGGGGGGGCCGAAACATCATATAGGTCATCAGATGTAAACAAGTGGGCTTAAATGATGTGAGAGGTGGCAGTACTTTATCGTGACGTGATGGGAGGATGGTGGGGTAGGAAAATGAATTTATGTATAGCGGGGGAATGCTTTTGAGCATATGATGGGGTAGGGGAGTGGACAAAATAGATAGCGGAGGAATGATTTTGGGTTGGCGAAACTTAGGAATAGGGAATAATATATCAAATATCATCTGATATACCAAGCTTTAGAGTCAAACTTTAATTCCTTTGATTTTTATTCTGCGCATGAAAATAATATTTAACATTTGACTTAGGATAAAAATCTTCATGCTTTTCCTCTAATCACCATAGTGCTTTGACCTACCCTTTCTCATTTCAATTCTTTTCTAACCTAACATTTTCTCTTCTTGCTTTGCAAGGTGCATTTAGACTAGCAGACCCAAATCACTTTTTTATGCAAATCTACCTTATCCTATCACTTATTTCACCATTGATTCAGATTAAATTGTTGAACCAATTTTATTTCTACCTAGCTACTGATTTACCAAGATTAAACTGTTTGGTAAACCTTTATTCACTAACCTATTCAACAAAAATTTAAATGTGTTCAATCATGATTAAACTGTATGATTTGAACAAAACTTTAGTCATTGTGGCATTCAAAAACAATTTGCACACAACCTTATTTAATAATAAACTAAAAGAACTAACTTATCAGTAGTGGCATTTAGACTTGCAGCACTTTCCATGTTATTTTCTATTTTTTGTTTGTGGGGTTCTTATTTCCTTTTTTCTTGTTTATTTTTTTAACATACCCTCTTTTCATTTTTTTTTCATATATTTTTTAAAAACCATTTGAATATTGAAATTATGTACAATATGCAATCACAAATACAAAATACTCAATCACCTTGAGATCCAATAATTTATAGGACCCTAACAATATTCACAATTAATTATCAAGAAGAGAAATCAAGCCCAATCTACACTATACTTGGTTTTTCAACAAATTGCTAGTCCAAAAGCAATAGAGCTTGCTTGTTGACTCTTGTATATTTAAAATTCTTGGGAATCAGTTTAATCACAACAACCACAAATCACCTAAGGAGAGAGAAAGAGTCTCTATGAACTGTGTGTGGTCACGTATGGCCTCATCTATGTAAATAAAGGGTCATACAACTTATAGGAAGCATCCAATGGACTATGGGTGGCAAAAAACACCCAAGCAGTAAGGAATTTGACCATGGTAGACTAAAATTGGCTTAGAGAGAGATAAATTACATATCATGGGGAAATTAGTAGGCTGTAGGAGAGAGGAATTCTCCCAACAACCTTAATAGTTTTATATGGTTGGTAATGAGGAACATAATTAGGAATTTATCTAATTAATTGCACAAACAAAGAAATGATAACATTGATCTCCAAGACATATTAAATGTGCAATCTAAAACTTCTAGTTGTTGGTGCTCTTCATTTGCACATGGAGAATGAAATTATAACAAAAGCCTACAGAACTATAGCACCCATAAATTAACTAAGCAACAAATTAATATGAATCAGAGTAGTATCAAACACATGAGAGATTCTCGTAACAAAACACACACACAACAACCAGTCAACATGAACTCATAAATTTTACCCTAGAAACCCAAATTGGAAAACTGGAGTTAAATGCGAGTTTAATGTTTCATAATGGTAATCTCTAAGTACAATTCATCAATGCCTCTTCATATCTTGGTGAAAAGACCCATTGGGAGTAAAATTACAATAGAAAATAGGGATAGTTAGGGTAATGGAAATCCAATAGGCATGATCCTTCATTTCCCATTCCTTAGCCTTCTTTCAAATTATATTTTTACATTTTCATGTTTTCTTTGTTTCCGTCTCTTGTATCATTCACTTTACATTTGCATTATTTTATATAGTTTACTTAGCCTTTGTTAATTACCAAATTAGTTTTGCATGTACCAGGTCTTACAACCATTGTTGGTTTGGATCCATTTTGGATCACATCTCCCCCTTAAGTGGCCTTTTGGGCAACAAGCGCTTGAAGAAAGCCAATATGGATCAATGCAAATTCTATTTGCTTCTCTAGAACATGGATTTGACTCTATATATTGGCTATGACTTTGGATTTGGCTACTAGATCTAGTCCTAGTTATGCCTCTATTTCTTGGCTCATTTGTTCTTGCAATGCAAAGGTCTGCTCACTAACCCTTGGCTTTGGGAAATCTCTACATATAAACTCTATACTCAACATCCATGCCCATCTTCCTCTTAGTCTTAGAGATGGGCCATCTTGGTGGTCAATGAAACCAAGTTAAACACTAGTCTTCTTGATTAGTGTGACCCCAACGAGCTATGCCACAACATAATAGTCCCATAAGGGAAGTGTGGCCTACCTTCTCTTGCTAGGACAAGTTTCTTATCAACGTGGAAACAACCTTTTGGTGCCTGCACATGTTTACAAGCACATCATGGATTTCTCAATGTGAAAAAACGATAAAAATATTGGTTATTGCAATCAAACATTAATTATCCAATGTATTTAATTATGAACAAAATTATTTTACTGCAAATACTAAATAAAAACACAATTGTAATATTCACCAAAATAAACTGTGTAAACTCTGAGAAAACCAATCACAAAATGGACACAATTATTTTTGGACAAAACATCCTTGGAAAAACCCCAAAGGGAAAACCAATTCTTCAGTTCTGAGGGTTTTATTAATCTTCAACAAATTCTGCAATTGATGAATATTACAATATTGCATTCCAAACTCAAACAAAGGTCCAACAAAATATTTCTTCACCTCCACAATTTGATCTGACCACTAAAAGGCTCACAACCTCCATTTGTAACCTGACATGACCTCTTCTAGCAAATACATCCTGTATGGCCTCACACATGCGGCTCCTCTGGCTCTCTAATCCTCACGTCATGGACGAAATTAGCTTATCAACTATGTTGGTAACTCGTACAACCCTCCTAGCATTCTGTATGACCTCCTCCTAGCAATCTCAACCTCTCCCAGAGAAAACTCAAACTCTCCTAGAACCCTCATGACCTCCCTGTCTGCAGAAAAAACGCTGGGAGAATTCCTTTGAATCTTAAAAACTAGAAGAATATTGAGGAAAGAAAAGCCTAGAAATATTCACTGCTTCAACTGTTACGGAAACTCTCACTAGTGTTAATTCTCATACAATGATCATTATGATCTCCAAAGCTTCCCATCATTTTTCTTTATAATCTCTCATTGAGAAACAATCGACCAAGATCTAGATATGAAATGATATAATCGATGGCTAAGATCTCTTAGAAACTTTCATAGAAGTCTCTAAAGGAAAATTGACCATGTCTTGATTATTACTAATTAATTAATATATTTCCCGAATTTAAAGCTTAGGAAAATAATTTAAAATTGATTAATTAATTTAATTAAGACATTTACATTCAAAAGAATAACTTAGGCTTGGATGTATTTTCCTCTCTTGTGGTCCTTGCCTCATTGACACTTGAGGCTAGAACCTTTGTCCGAGCTACATCAGCTAACACTCAAGAACTCCTCCCTTCAAGTTCATTGATAGTCATGCATCGATCTCTAACACATATTCGAGAAGGGGTTGTAAGATTGTAGGTAGAAATTGGAATGGTGTGTCCTTGGTTTTTGGCATCAACCCATTGTCTTATTTAATTATTATACAAACTTCTTTTGCTATTATCAATCCTTGGACATATTTTTCTCCTTTATTAAGAGATGTATCGAGTTATTTATCTATGTTAAGCTTCACTTTCCAAAATCTCCTCTTGGTTGTGTGGCTTATGGGGTGAAGTCAACAACACTTCACTTCCTAGCGTCCACTCAACTTGTAGTGGTGGAAAAAGTTCTTACTAATACTACATAGATTGTTTGACATACTCCTCTCCATGTGCCTTTGAGTTCATTGTTGGATTGAGGAAGTCTTCATCCCATTCCTCCTCTGAAAGTAATAAGGCTTATGACATGTGGCTTGGTTCTCCCATCAAGATGCCATTTGATAGCTTTTTTTTCTCATATGAATACCAATAGTTGACAATGGCCTTTCCTCTTGTAGTAGTGATAAATAAAGGATGTCTTGTTCGAGGCAGATGGTATTCTTCTTCCTCTTACCTGAACTAATTAACATACTACTTATTCTAAATGTTGGTGTAGGCTAAGTCTTTGAGTTGTTCTCATCATGTCCATTATTGAATCTACCATAAGAAGGTCGAGGTGGTAATCGAATGCAACCTCCATGTATTATTGTTCTCTCTTCTAATGAGCAATTATGCCATGTCTTTTTCCTTCACAAAAATGGTTTTCATGGTCATGGAATTTTCCACTCTTGCATTGAAGCCCAAGCCTTCATGTTTGACCCCTAATGTAGCTATAATGGATCTCAAGATGCCTTGTCTTCTCTTGCTTAGCACTTGTCCATCATAACTCATCTTCCTTGAGAGTTTGGAACCAAAGCCTCTAGTATGTTTTTTGAAATCACTAAAATTCTCTTAAGACAAGTTTAAGGAGGCCGATCTTATCAAAGTGGTCTTGGTCATGGTGTTAGATTAGGTATTTGCAATGGAAGGTGGACATGCTTCTCAATGCTCATGGATGACTGCTTGGAGCTTTACCAACGCCTCCTTTTCTTTAATTGAGTGAGCTTACTTCTTAGTAGCTATCCAATTGAATGTCCTTCTCTCCAAAGTATATAAGTTGAACTCTGTCCTTGTCCCATTCTACCATGATCTTAGTGACGGATTATCAATGTTCATGAAACTACTTCTCTAACAATGGAAACTCTTGTCCATCTCTACCATCCTTCTAGTTGAACATCTTGACTTGCTCCTTCAAGTGTTGGTTCTCTTCTTGAAGTTGAGCATTGGCGACCCTCAATTGTTTCAACCTCTCTCTAATTATTTTACTTAGAATAAGGTATGTAGTGTTCCAGTAGCTATATCATGGTCAAGGATTCAACTACTTTCAAACATTATGATCCATAAATAAGGGAATTATATCCCTATTGCTTCACTAACATAGATATTATGTGGACATTATCTTCTCATCTCTTTGTCAATGTTGTAAAAAGATATTTATCTTTTAATAGTTTTTAGGCATCTATTTATATGTCATATACAAGGATCTATGTTCTTTGAATGAATGTAAGGCCTATGATATGTTAACCAATGGGTCATTATTGTCAAGTGTAACCTCAAAACAATAGCTAGTTGACAATGCAACAATCCCTAGGACTCCAAGGATTTTTTTCTCAATTATCAACAACCGAGTATGCATACACCAAGTGTTTGCACTTCTTGGCTCCAAGTATTATGCTTTAGATGTAGTTATGAGTACCAATTTGTATTTCATTATTTTCCAAGAGTCAGGAAATAATGGTTATGTTTGTGTGACAACTTACCATGTTGGTTACTTTTTTATGGTGGCTAGATATCAATGCTACGGGGGTCATCTATTCTAAGTGTTCCCAAGATTTATATTCCAAATGCAAAATTGGACACAAACTCATACTAAATCATTTACTAGCACTACAACATCCCCATGAGTAATTATTGAATTGGAAGACAACAAAGGAGGCAACTAGGTGATCAAGTAGAAGCATGAAAAATGTTAAACACTAAGCACTCTTTTTGGCATACACATAATACTAATAGTCAATTTAAAGAGTAGTCTTGTTTATCATTCTCTTATAACAACAATCTATTAGCATCTTTCAATGAGAACATTTACCCATTAACTTCAAGGATCAACATCAAAGTATAGATCAAGCTTTACGTCTATGACCATCATCAATGACAATGTTATTGGACACCTTTGTTTTCATAGTGTTCCCAATATTTACATTTGTTGAAGAAAGTGTAACTAGGTTCGGTCTTCATAAATTTACTTTTGATATTTGTATTTATAAAAGAAAAGAAATATTATTTTTTGTTATATTTATCAATGAGTTTCTTGCTCGTTAAAATAGATCTAGCACATGTCAAAGTTCTATATGTAATTCAAAGAGTCAAAAGAAATGTTGAAGACCCTTAAGGGCATGTTACACTATGTATATATTTGTATAAGAGTCAAAGATATCCCTCCAAGAAAAGTCACAAGTCCTCTCCAAGCAACGACATCACTAAAGAAGCAAAAATGAAGAAGAAAAGTCAAGTCGGCCTACAGTCTTCAAGTCAGCCTAAAGGAGGGACAAACCTCTATATATAGAGGTTGTCCACTCCTCCAACGACAAGCAATCTACCTCTGAAATCAACAAAGAAGATAGCCAAGAAAAGGGTGAAGGAAGTTGAGTTTAAGGAGCCTCTAGTGCTACAAAGAAGGAGAGACCTAAACCAAAGTTTAGAAGGTTGTTCTAAGGAAGAAATACATTCACATGTGCGAGAAAAGGAGGACAATCTGTGGTCACCACAATAACAAGATCACAGTCATATATATCTCATTGTTTGGGCTACTAAATTAGGCCTATAAGGCCTCCTACTCAAGTGAAGAAGAGGGTTTCTCAAGAGAAGGGGAAAGGAGTCAAAAGCATAAGGGAAACCTCCCACACATGTGAGAAACTAGGGTTGCAATGCTATCATATCAAGTCTGCAACTACACATCAAGAAGAAGCTCGGTTGGGTCAAGAGAAGGAAGGTATCCTCATTGGTGAATGATCTCACTAAGGATCAAAGATTGGAATCTCTTATAGAGCTAGTATACCAAGGACTATCAACAGTTGAAAGAAGAACGAAGTGTCGAAAGGAGGAGGAGGAAGTGCCATGAAACGAAGTGCATGAAGGAGGAAGGACTTGACTTGTGCTTGGAGGATATTTTTGTCAAGGGTCTAGGGTTTGGCATTGATCAATAGAAGCTTCAATAAGAGAAATTTATGAAAGGGTTTTCCTCTCTCAGAGAGAGAGGTTTTTCCTTGGTAGAGAGCCAATATTTTGTGTTCTTGTTTCTTGTGTTTTGGTAGCAGTTTGATGAATTAAATACACACACAATAATAATAAGAGAAGAAGATCAAGCTAACAAGATAAATTGTAAAAGTGCTTCACAAATTGTTATCAAGTCTATAAGAATCCTACTATACATAATTTCCCTAGATTCTTCAACATGGCATCAGAGCTAAGGTGACACATCAAGGGAAGGTCATCTCAAGAACATGCATAAGGTGACTCATCAAGGAAGGACATCTCAAGAACTACTACAAGGTTGAAGCATCAAGCCAAGAAGTCTCAAACACATCAAGGACAAGAAGGTCTACCATCTACTATTCATCAAGGAAGACTACTAAGCAAGAAGAAAAGCCTTTTCATATAAAGGAACCTTCAAGAAGATCAAGTAAAAAAGGGACCTACATAAAGCTAAACCATCTTCAAGGGAAGAAGAACTACAAGTCAAGTCATCACTCTCCAAGAAAATCTCATCATCAAGCAAGTCTATTTGAAGAAAGAAATTTGAAGAGCATCAAGATCCAAGAAGGCAAGCCATCAAGTCTTCAAGAAGAAAGCAAGTCCACTACATCTCAAACTCTATCAAGTAAGTATATATGTCCCCTCATGAACATATATCAATTTCTTTTTGCAAGGAAAGTAACAAATTGGTTGGGACCACTAACTTCCTTGCATGGAAGAAGAGGACTGATTTACTTCTCAAAGAGAATGAACTTCTAGACCTCATCAAAGGGAATACCACTATCCCTGCTAAGGAACAAACTCAAGCCTTAGCCAAGTACAATAAGGATTAGACAAGATCTCAAAGTATTCTAATAGAATTTATCAAAGACTCTCTCATTCCTTATGTCTCCAAATTTGAAACATCAAAATAAATCTATGATAAACTATTAGAGCTATTCTCAGTAAGCACAGCTGGAGATGTGATATCTCTATGAAATTATTTGTAAAATATGAAGATATCAAAGGAAGGAATAGCTCCCTACTTCATGAAGATATCTGAGATGAGGGATCGACTTCAAGAACTAGGAGAAGTCATGTTTGACATATAAATGACAACTATAGTACTCAATGCTCTACCTGAGGATTGAGGCAACTTCACATCAAGCATATATGCCAAGAAGGAAGCTATCCCACTAAGTGAACTATGGTATCTATGCAAGATAGAGGAAACAAGACTCAAAGCAAAGGATTATGTGGGATCAAAGGAGCAAGAATTTGCTACCATGGCGAAGAGAAAGGGAAAATTTAAAAAAATTGGTCCACGAAGAACAATCAATAGAGATATGTCCAAAGTCCAATTCTTTGGATGTCTAGAATATGGACATTACAAAAGGGATTGTCCTAAATTTAAGAAGGAAAACAACAACAAAAGAAAAAGGGAAGAAGCTCATGTAAATCAAGAAGTTAAAGAAGAATACAAGAAGTAGAAGAAGGAAGATCCTCCAAATCTCTACTATGATTAAGTCAACCTCTTTACTTAAAGTCTTCTTTCAAAGTTTTGAGTAGTATAGGAGCGTGTAGAAATAGAATAGAATGCATGGTTAAAGATATATTTTAGAATATAGGAGCATGGTGTAGATATAGCTCAAGATATTCATGTAGAAGGAACATACCAATTATAGGACCTCATCCATGATGAAAGAATAATTGATCATGATTAAAATCTTAGAAGGCCTCCATCATCAAAAGGAAGAAACATTTGCAGGATAAGGGTCTTCAAGATCCTCTGATAGAATCTTCAAAATAAGGTTCATAAATAAGAGCAGATGTCTCATTGGGAGTCCCATTCATGGGATTCAAGAAAGGATGATATGGAGGCAAGAAAAGATGAAGCAAGAAAGGCTACACCAATCAATAAGATCCATCAAATGAAGCCAAGATGATCAAAGAAGAAACAAGATGAGGTATGTATACATCAAATTTTAAGCCATGTCATCATATCTATTATTGGGTGATGGGAATAGTTATAAAGCATGATCAAGTGTAAAAGGATCTCTTTCACCAATGACATTCTCAAAGGCAACATGAAGGTCAACATGAAGAAGTGCTCCCATAAGGAGTATAAGGCAGTTGACTAATCAATCCAAGAAGAAGCAAATAAAGAAAGATATCAAGCATGTGAAGAACACCATGGTCATAAAGAATCACTATCTGACAAGATTCACTAAAGACATCTCCTGAAATAAGGCATGAAAACTTTAACAAAGGAAGAAAATCAAAGGACCCATAACACCTATGAAGGCCTTGGAGATATCAAGATGCAAATAACTGATTCAACTCTACAAAGATGTCATGATGAAGAATCCATCCAACAAAAGCATTATTTGATGTTGAAGCAATGTCAGGATGAAGTCATGAAGAGCTACTAAATCGAAGTATGGGAATAAGCAAGTATAACTGAGCATCTATGTGATAAATATTCTAAAGCATAGTTAGATAACAAAGGAGTAGCCATATGACAAAATATCCTGACATATATCAAGAAGGCCACTTTCCACGAAGGGAGAAATGACATGAACAAGCTAGGAATGAAAGTGATCGATGGCTGGTGCCCTACCAAGAAGTTCAAACAAAGACTTCCTGACATCAAAAGAAAGAAGGAGATCAAGCAATTGAAGTATCCACGAAGAAGAAGTTGCTAATGAATGAAAAAATCCCTAGCTAAGAGGTATTTCTAACAAGTTCACAATCACAAAGGAGCTTGATCAAGTTTCTGGTTAGAGAAAACTTGGGCATGTCTTCCTCAATTAAGAGGAAGAGACAGACTGAACATCCTTCTCTTCAATTGGGAAGAAGGAATGGAAGGATTGGGTAATCATTTGGCATATGATACTCTTTGAGGATGTGTAGGGAATCCAAGACAAGAGTAGGCAAGAGGACCGATATTCTTTGAGGGATGGGAACCCAAGACAAGAATAGTCCTAGAAGGTCATACGCGGCGAACACCCGGGTGGGTATGTACCTTGAGAGACAATGACTAAGGTGTCTATAAGTCATTGGTCTCACCAACATTGTGCTCTAATCTTATGAGAGATAGAGTTGTTAGTCAAGGCCTTGCAATGAACAATGTTGGTTACTATGATGCTATAACAGATGGATTGCCAATCTGGTTTCTCTTATGTGAATTCTTCAAGATCAAAAAATAGCCAAACACCTTATAATGATCTATGAATACCTCCCTAGTTAAGAGGGACTGTTGAAGAAAGTGTAACTAGGTTCAGTCTTCATAAATGTACTTTTGATATTTGTGTTTATAAAAGAAAAGAAATATTACTTTTGTTAGATTTATCAATGAGTTTCTTGCTCATTGAAATAGGTCTATCACATGTCAAAGTGCTATAGGTAATTCAAGGAGTCAAAAGAAATGTTGAAGACCCTTAAGGGCATGTTACACTATGTATATATTTGTATAAGAGTCAAATATATCCCTCCAAGCAAATTCATAAGTCCTCTGCAAGTAACAACATCACTAAAGAAGCAAAATTGAAGAAGAAAAGTCAAGTCAGCCTACAATCCTCAAGTCGGCCTAAAGGAGGGACAAACCTCTATATAGAGGTTGTCCACTCCTCCAACGACAAGCAATCTACCTCTAAAATTAGCGAAGAAGATAGCCGAGAAAAGGGTGAAGGAAGTCAAGTTTAAGGATCCTCTAGTGCTACAAAGAAGGAGAGAACTTAACCAAAGTTTAGAGGGACGTTCTAAGGAAGAAATACAGTCACACGTTCAAGAAAAGGAGGAGAGTCTGTGGTCACCACAACAACAAGATCACAATAATATATATCTCATTGTTTGGGCTAGTAACTTAGGCCTATAAGACCTCTTACTCAAATGAAGAAGAGGGTCTCTCAAGTGAAGGAGAAAGGAGCTAAAAGCATAAGGGAAACCTCTCACATGTGTGAGAAACTAGGGTTGGAATGTTGTCATATCAAGTCTGCAACTACACGTCAAGAAGAAGCTCGGTTGGGTCAAGAGAAGGAAGGTATCCTCATTGGTGAAGGATCTCACTAAAGATCAAAGATTGGAATCTCTTCTAGAGCTAGTATACCAAGGACTATCAACAATTGAAGGAAGAACAAAGTGCCTGAAGGAGGAGGACGAAGTGCGTGGAAACGAAGTGCAGGAAGGAGGAAGGACTTGACTTGTGCTTGGTGGATATTCTTGTTAAGGGTCTATGGTTTGGAATTGATCAATAGAATATTCAATAAGAGAAATTTACGAAAGGGTTTTCCTCTCTAAGAGAGAGAGGTTTTTCCCTGGAAGAGAGCCAATATCTTGTGTTTTGGTAGAAGTTTGATGAAGTAAATACACACATAATAATAATAAGAGAAGAAGACCAAGCTAATAAGATAAATTGTTAAAGTGCTTCACTTATTGTTATCAAGTCTAGAAGAATCCTACTATACATAATTGCCCTAGATTTTTCAACAACATTTTCAATGCAAGATTGGATACAAGCTCGTAATAAATCACTTACCAACACTAAAGCATCCCCATGTGTTGTTGTTGAATTGGAAGAGGAGGAAAAAAGGTGGCTAGCTAATCAAGTATAGGTATGATCAATGTTAAACCTTAGCACTATTTTTGGTGCACATAATTCTAATATTCACTTGAAGGAGCAATATTATCCAACATTTCCAGCAATACTAATATGTAGCATATTTTGATGTGAATGTCTATCAGTTTCTAACATCCTTCTTTAATGTTGGATTGCATATCGTATTTTACCTCATCAGTATTCAAGGATTCCTCAACCTTCTTGAAAATTCTTCAAGTCTTTTGGTAGTCTCTTCATTCAAGATCCTTGTTTTTTTCTTGATTTTCACAATGCTTCATTTCTTCTTTCAATATCTTCACCTCATCCTTTAGTTTTTTATTATGGTTTCATAATCTGCATATTTCTTCATCTTTCTTCTTCAATTCTTCCCTTGAGTGATCATTTCCCCACTTCCCTTTTCTTTTCTTTCCCTATTTTAATTATTGAATATCCTTAATGAGTGCTTTATTAAGATTTTTTTATCTTATATTTCTCATCCCATTTCTTCTTTATCTCTTCTTTTGCTTCTTTCAACTCATCTTCAATAGTATGCATTGCTTTCATTCTTAAGTCTTTGATCCTTTTTTTAGAAGAGTTCTTGAAATACTTCCCATGTCATGTTTCCTCTAGTGCCATTATTAGTACTGTGTCATTATTAATACTCATATACAACCCCCAAGATTCATCATATAAATAATTGTTTCCCCATAAGGAGTTAAAACATGCTCCTTTGCCATCCTTAACTGTTCCATAGAATCACTTTCATCTTTATTGCCATCTCCTATAAATCTAGGTATTGCCATTAATTCTTAAGTGAGGTGAAAGTAAAAGCCTTAAATTAAAACTCAATATATTATTAATAATTATGTCCAATTGTGATGATCCATTTTCATGTATATTCTCCTATGTTTTCTCTTTCTAGCGTGTTTTTAATCACCACAATGAAACATCCCAATCAAAATTTATGATAATTTTAAGTAAACATACATTTTAAACCTTGTTTTTGAGTTTGTACCTCTAGCCGACCTCTCTTTTCATGTATCTATTTAATTTTGACTCTTCCAAGTTTGAAATTTTGGCCCATATAATAATATGATACATATTTTATGCAATTCCAAAAGTTTGACCATAATTTGATTTGTCAAGAGAAAGTTATAACAACTTCCCCAAAACTTATTGATTTTTTATCCCATTCCCCTAAAAAAAACTTGTAAAGCATGCCACATGTCCAATTATTAAAATATGATTTTGAAATTCTACCTAAGGTACTTCAATATGTCTCCCCACACCCCTAAAAATTTCTATTTGAAACTTCTATGGGGAAAATTTACAATGAGCATACCAAGATGACTCGTTTGAAACTAATCTCTAAATTAGTCACAAACCCTAACTTCCACAAAGCATATCTCTGAAGTATAATGAACCAAGCCCTGGAATTTTTACCACTTGTACCCTAGTATGTCTCCTCACTTTCCTCAAAATTTTTTTATATAAAGCTTACTGGCAAAATAAAAATAAAAAATAAATTGTAGTGATATTTTCCATGATGATGCATTTGAAACTAGTTTTAGGACTAGTCATAAATCCTAACTTACACAAGCCTTTATATATCTGAAGTTATAAAAAAGAAATATTTTCGAATTTTACCACTTGTACCCTAATATGTATCCTCATTCTATGCAAATTTTTTCTATCTAAAGCTTCATAGGAAAAAATAATGACATTTCCAAGATGGATTTTGACACTTATTTCAGGTTTATTCATAAACCCTAAATTCCACAACTTATATCATCAAAATTATATGAATTAGGAC
This sequence comes from Pinus tabuliformis, assembly GCA_031772625.1. Lineage (NCBI taxonomy): Eukaryota > Viridiplantae > Streptophyta > Pinopsida > Pinales > Pinaceae > Pinus > Pinus tabuliformis. The sequence goes on from CM062808.1 coordinate 411,317,844, forward strand.
ATGGATTTTTTACCACATGTGCTTCAATATTGAGTATCAAACACTTCAAAATTTCACTATCTAAAACATCCCGAAGAGAAAGTTATATTGGTAACAAAATTATGATATATTTGAGACTAATTTATGGACCAATTAAAAACCCTAACTTCCATAGGCTACATATGAAAGTGCCACAAATAAGTACATAGAATTTTTACCACTTGTACTTAGATATTTCACCTCAATATTTTTTAAAATTTCATGGTTTGAAACTTCACAAAAATAAAATTATAGCGAAAGTTTCAAGATGACTCGCTTGAAGCAGCAAAATCCTAGGATTATATGTTAAGATGCCAAATGTTATGATCTAAATAGTCAAAATATCATAATAATCCAGAAGTACACACCATGTACAACAATGTGAGTATGGAACACAACTCCATGATGGATAAGGAGATAAGGTACACAATAACTCCCTAAATAATTGGAGAAACTCCTTCGAATAACCTAATATAGTCATACATCCAAATCATATGTCCTCAATAATGACTAGACAATCCCCATATAAACATATTCACACATTGGACACGTGGCCCCTTTAGTATTGTGTTGACCCTATTAGATATACATTTACACATTACATATATTTTTAACCCCATATATTCCCCCCCAAGGTCATGTCATATACATTTAACTCCATATATGTCCCCCTTAGGGTCATATCAAAAGCCTATTGTAGCAAATAGTTTGTGAAAGGAAATATCATATGAAAGTATAGGGAAGGATACTATAGTTAAAATATATACAAGTCTTGGGTTTATTATTGATTGGATAAGGAGTCCTAGGAAGCCCATCAACAACTTATATACCCATTTGAAGGCATTAGTCTAGTCCTTCCCATCTAGTTGGTAGGTGACTAGTAAGTAAGATAAGAAATGGGGAACACGCAAGGGTCGGGGTGGGTCCATGGGTGAGGTGAAAAATGACTTAAAGCTTCCCATAAGGGTTGAAGTTGCATATAATAGAGGAAATTATACTCTTAATCATGTAATTGGACATATGCATACCTATACATGGCATCATAGTTAATTGATCAGATGAATACCAATATATGGCCTCATGAGTGGAAAAAGGTTAACTCCTTAGGTATATAAGGTGAAAATATAGTTATTTGGAATGCTTGTGTGTAGAGTTTAGTTAAACTTCATGTGATCCAGATTTATGAAGGAATGAAAAGAAATACATATTCAAACCCAAACAAAACGATGTAGTGAAACAAAACTTTAATTAATAAATAGCAATTGTTGAAAACTGTTTACATACATAAGAGAAACAAACTAGATCGGGCGAGGGTAGCTTATCTCTGAGAAGAGATATGACGACTGCATGCCTTATAAACTGTGATACAATGAGGCTCGATAACCTTTTTATTATTGATAAATAATAGAAAACCTTAAACATCCAAAAACCTAACCCTAGGAAATGAAGCGCCAAAAGTTTGTGGGCCCTGTTGGGATTAGTTGGAAAGCTAACTTCTTGGCGTCGTAATTTGGGCATATGATCTCCATTTGGTGCACATGATACCTCGTTAAAAAGATCTATCTGAGGGAAAAAAAAATTTCTCGACAAGTCCTTGCCCTATGAATTATGGGCTTGGAGTGTTTTTAAAAAAAAAACACCATTTCAGGCCTCAAAACGACTCCGAAAGTTTAGGACCAAAAAAACTACCAAAAGTAGAAAGTTGTGCTAGAATTAAAAAAATTGAAAGGAAATAGAGTTGGGGGTCCAGGTGGAATAGGCGGTAGGCCACCAATATCCACCCAGATTAGTCCTTTCCCCCTAGGAAGCAATGGTCCCCATTGCGTCGAGTGCCTCCATGAGATGGGGAAACTTCTGTTGAACTTTGTCCCTGGTAATCCACTTGCCTTGGTGTAGGAGTTGGCCAGATTTAAAAACTCGATACAGTTGGATCCTCTGTTGGCAAGTGTTCTTTATCTTTGTGTCCATGATTCGATCATTTGTGGCCTGTTCCATGCAGTCGGGGTTGAGCTTTATTGATGTCAACTGCTCAACAATGTCGTATGTGTCCAACAATGGTGGAAAGTATGGTCAACAGTGGTACACATTGAATACTGGGTGCAAGCCAAGGATTGTGGGGATACTGAGCTTGAAATTGCTTTCTCCCATAACCTTGGTGATGGTCTAAGGTCCATATCAGAGGGGTCGAAGATTCTGATGGGCTCCGGAAAGGTGTTCTTTCTACAAATGAATCCAAACTTAGTCACTCAGGTGAAAATTATGTGGCACCTGATGCTGATCATGTTGTTGTTTGTACTTGGAATTGGATTTATCCAAGATGTTGTGAACCTGCTGGTGTATGTACTAAATGGATTCAATAAACCTGACATATTTATCAACTTTAGACTAAACATGTGCAGATTATTCTTGTGTAGTTGTAAGAGGAAATGCAACATTAATGGATATAATGGTTGAAATCCCATGCCCACTTGAAAGGGATTGTGTCCTATCGAGCTATGGAGAACTCCATTATAATTGTGTTGCAGATAGGGAAAACTCTTATCCCATGTTTGTGGATGCTTAGAGTTGTACATGCATAGTGTGTGCGCTATCATCCTGTTAATGACCTTTGTCTAGCCATCAATGTGGGGGTGGAATGCAGTCAACTTAGTGAGCTTGGTGTCCAACAATGATTAGAGCCTCAACCAGAATGTGCTTAGGAACCTGCTATCTTGATCCAATATAGTGGTTTGCAGGATCCCAAAATGTACTCAGGCTCATTCAAAGAAGAGTTTGGCAGTGGCTTCTACTGTGATACTCTTCTTGCAAGTAACCAATAACGCCATCTTAGAAAATCTATCGATGACCACAAATACACCGTTGTTTCCATGTTTAGTAGAAGGAAGGCCAAACATATAGTCCATGGAGATGGATTCCCAAGGTCTGTTAAGAGTAGGCAAAGGAGTATACATGCCTTTCTTCATAATGTTTGGCTTGGCGATGGCACAAGTAGTGCATGATCTAATATATTTTCCAACATCCTGCCGGAGATTCGGCCAATGAAAATACTTATGCAGTACTACCACTATATTTTCTACGCCAAAGTTTCTTGCATCCTGACTGTAGTATGCCTCCCAAATCATCTTGGCTTGCTCACTTGAAGGAACACAAAAGTGTCCCAGGTGGAATAATAGTATGTCCTGGAGGTGGAAGTTTGGAACTTACTTTCCATCCATCAACATCTGGTATGTGGTCGCAAATTCTTGATCATTTTTGTAAAGTTGCAGTGATCTAGAAGTCTCATGACCATAAGAGTCAAGAATAGTGGTAAGTGCCACAACCGATGGCCGAATGAGGCAGTTTGAAACATTATTGGTGTTTCTTGTCCTGTATTTAATGTTCAGATGGAATTATTGCAGGCATGTGGACCAATTTTGATGGTGGTCATTCTACAACTACCCTTGTGTCTGTATAAACTGAAGAGGTTGGTGATTTGTGTGGATGATTGTCTCCTTCCCCATAATGTAATGTTTCCACTGTTGGTGGGCCTGAACAATGGAGTGCATCTCTTTATCATAAGTGGGGTATTTTCAAATTGTATTGGAGAGTGTCTCACTATGATAGGCCACCAAATTCCCTTACTGGGTTAGAACTGCACCAATGGCATAGTCGGAGGCATCTGTCTCAATTTCAAATGATTGTTGCGGGTTTGGAAATGTGAGTACTGGTTCAGAGAAAAGGCAGTGCTTCAATTCAATGAATGCCTTTTGTTGGGACTAAGACCAATTTTTTTTTGCTTTCACTCTTCCCTTAGTAAATTGACTCAAAGGTGGAGTGACATGAGAGAATCCAACATGAACCTTCAATAGAAATTGGCAAGGCCCAAAAACCTGAAAAGCTCTATTAGAGTGGTTGGGGATAGTTAATATCGAATGACTTGGATCTTAGCCAAATCCACATGCACACCTTGCTCTTCAATGATGTAACCTAGATATTGGACCTGGTTCATGCCAAAGGTGTGTTTCTCTAAGTTGGCACATAGTGTGTGTTGTCGTAGAGTTTGAAGGACTTGTTGAATATGTTGCAAGTGCTCTTCCCAAATCTTGTTGAAGATGAGGATGTCGTCCATATATACAACCATAAATGAGTTGGTGAAGGGTCGCAAGATGTCATCCATCAACATCATAAAAGTTGTAGGGGCATTTGTCAACCCGAAGGGCATGACCAACCACTCAAAAAGGCCCTCCTTGGATTTTAAGGTGGTCTTCCATACATTTGTGGGATCTATTGGAACCTAATGATAACCATCCTTCAAATAAATATTGTTGAAGTACTTGACCCACTTGAGCTAGTCAAGAAGGTCATCAATCTGTGGGATTGGATACTTGTTCTTGACAGTGAATTTATTCGGTGCCCGATAATCAATGTAGAGTCTCCAGGTCCCATCCTTCTTCTATACGAGTATAAATAGGCTCCCACAAGGTGAGGAACTTGGTCGAATGTGCATTTTTAGTAGCAACTCCTAGATATGTCGCTTGACTTCTTCATTTTCTAGAAGACAACAATGATATATTGACCCATTGGGTAGAGGTTCTTTGAGATTTAGATCAATCAAATGCTTGAATTGGCAGTGCAAAGGTACCCTTGTGGGTGAGGAAAAGATGTCCTTGTATTCTTCCACGACCTTATCCACCTACTTATGTTGCACAGAGGAACCCTTCTCGAGGGCCATGTATGTGGCCACGATCTTCCCCTTAATTTGAGAGTGAATAAGAAAGAAAACAAATTTCCCGGTTTGGGAGACGATCTTACTACATTGCTTAGCAAATATCAAAGAAATGGTGGTAGGTAGGGCTACCTTTGATATCTTGTATATCTTACTACCCAAAGTAAGAATAATAGTGTGAGGCCTGGAATCATACACAACATGACGCTTCCACAAGTATGGTTGGCCTAGTAATACATCATAAATGCGGTAGTGGTGTTGTTGGTAGGCCCAATCTCTTGATGACCTCAACTGAAATGAGGTTTTTTTGACTGTTGCTTTGACTGTGAACTACAATGAAGAACCCTGCACCCACATATGTGAGTGGAAGAGACGTTCACCCTCCTTTGGATATTTGGGCTCAATCTTCTTGACCTTGGAAATGACAACGGTAACACTAGGTTTTGCATCAATAATCAGCTTCCCTTTGTCAATCCCCTTATCATTTTTGGTTCATATTCAGAACATCCATCTGACTCTAAATATTTTAGTTCAAACACTAGTGACTGCTTAGCACAACACTCATTTGTGTTATGGGTGGGGCTCTTGTGGAAATCACACCACTTTCCGGTGTCCTTCTTCACCTTCGTGGTGTTATTATTTGCTTGTGGCTTCCATGGGTTGTCCTAGGTCGCTCCACCTTGGCCATGTCCTTTGTTCTTTGGTTTGGAGATGCCTTTTACCTGCTTCGTATTCGCAGATCCAAAGTCCCACTTCTTTTGTTTGAACTTCTGCTCAATCCTCACAACTTATTAGTATATTGCGCCAAGCGAGGATATGTCCAAGAAATCCATTTCTTATTAGATGTATTTATGTAGACAACCACGATACTTGAGTATTAGATGTCACTCAGAATCCTTGATACCCAACTTTGTGCATAGGGTATGGAAAATGTTTGTGAACTCTAACACATCTTGGTCCTTCCCTGCCGTAGTGAGGTCCACTTTATGTACTTATCTCCATAGCTTCTGACAGGGTAATATTGATGCTTGACGACATATTGGAAATAATTCTAGGGGGGTGCAACTGAAATAAGTGAGGGTTTCTCCTCATCCCTCTAATCACCATAAGTTTCCCACTAGGCCTTGACATGAAGGACGACTATGAGGAATGAAAATGTAATCTTTTCCCTATCAGAAAAATTATGGACCCAAAAATATCCTTCCAGTAAATTTAACCATCTATCCAGGGCATCTGTGCCTATTTGGTCTTCAAATATAGGAGTGTCAAATTTGAATTGTACCTTAAAGGGGGCAGCGCCTTCGAAGTGACTGTTGGATGAAGATGCTTCACCCACTGATACTTGTCGAACGATCTAGGAAAATTGTCCATCGTCTCATTCCTTTGTCGCTCAAGGACTTCTACAAGAAACATTTTGAAAGGATTTCTTGCTCCCTCATCTTTCTTTTCTTCTGCCATGGGAGGCCATCAAGGTTGGCAAGGCTGGTCTTGCAAGGGTTCAACCAGTTCAAGCCACAATTCCTTATACCCCAACCTCATTGGGAACATGCACAGAGAAATTGAGAAAGAGAAGACCGCTATGATACCATTGATATAGATTTATGAAGGAATGAAATGAAATACATATTCAAACCTAAACATAGAGATACAACGAAACATAACTTCAATTAATAAATAACAACTTCTAAAAAATGTTTACATACATAAGAGAAATAGACTAGCTTGGGCGATGGTAGCTTATCTCTTAGAAGAGACGTGATAGATACATGCCTTCTATACCGTGTTAAAATGAGACTCGAAGGCCTTTTTATTATTAAGAAACAATGGAAAACCCTAAACATCCAAAAACCTAACCCTAGGAGATGAAGTGCCAAAAGTTTGTGGACCCCGTTGGTATTTGTTGGAACGCCAACTTCTCGGGGTTGTAATTTGGGAATATGATCTTCGTTTGGTGCACATGATACCTTGTTAGAAATATCTATCCAAGGAAAACAAATTTTCCCTACAAGCCCCTACTGGAAGGGATGTGGGCTTGGCGTGTTTTAAAAAATGTGTCGTTTTGGACCTCAAAATGGCTTCGAAAGTTAAGCACTCGAAAAATTGCCAAAAATAGAAAGTTGTGATAGAATTAAAGAAACTGAAAGAAAATTATGTTGGGGTCCAAGTGGAATAGGCAGGTGGCAACCCATATCCACTTGGAGAATATTTGAAGAGGTTGAGCTATTTATTTTGTCCAAAGACTAAACTCTACACACAAGCATTCCAAGTAACTATATTTTCACCTTCTAAACCTAAGGACTTAATCTTCCACCCATGAGGCCATATAGTGGTAACTCAAGGTTATAAATTAGTCATTTTGGTATATCAATCAAAATTTTCATGAAACCTTGAAGATAAAGTATGGTGGTGGAAATTTTATGCAAGGTGAAGGCACCAAAAATATCAAAATTATTTTCTAGTAATATCTTATGAGTAAAGTGACAACTTGGGATAATATGTGTGAGGGAGCTTGATATATGAATTCTTTGCTGGGAATATGGGGAAATTGTAACTCATATGTTCACTAAATTTTCCTATGTCGAACAATTAGGGTCAAATGTAGGTCTGTTCATGGAAGCGTGGGCGGGAGAGTATGAGGAGAGATGTTTAAGAAATTAGTGTGGGGTAGGGGGAAGGAGTTAAAAGAAGGGAGAGTAGTGCCTTCCTTGACTCCCTAAGGATCATTGTTATCAAGAATTCAAATTATTTTTGAATATGTCATCTTTCATGTGGCTTATGAAACAAGGACTCTAACTTTAGCTTATAAGATGCCAATGACACATAAGCATGAATGACATTGTCAAAGTTGACTACTGATAAGCATGTGGTTTTTTTAATAGTACAAGTCAAGGGATTTTAGGTAAAAGTAGTGTTGAATGTGTACCTTTCCTCCCAAAGTCCCATTCAATCAAGATGAAGCAACCCCTAGGGTTGATTCTAACAATTATGTAGAGTTAATGACTTTGAGATTGTTACTAAAATTTGCATTGGAGAAAAGGGTTAGGTCTATTTATATCTTTGGATACTTGAACTTAGTGATAAAATGGATGAAAGGTACAAGCCAAACTTTGAGCATTCATCCAAGATATTTATGTTATGATGTTAAAATTACAACAAATAGTTTCGATTCAATTTCTTTTAACCACGTATATAGATAATAGAACATATACGATGATAGACATTTTAAAGAAGGTGGTTGAGGTAGGGTGTTTTTTTAAGTTAGTGGAGATGGGATTTCTCCCTTCTTTGGAGATGAGTAACCATTATGTAGATCACTACCTTTTTCATTTATTTTAAGCTAGAAAATGTTGGCACTAAATGTTTTTGATGTATGTAAACAAGACTATGATTGATGATGTATGAAATGGTTTTTTCCTGTCACCTCTCCTTTTTTTTGGAGAAATAAAATGTTGTCGAATTGTGGAAGCTACGAAAATACCTACTTTTTTGTTGCTAGGAATAGGATTTCATACTTCTCTAAAGACATGGGGAAGATATGAATCTCTAAATGCCACTTATTTTTTGGCATTGTAATTGTTGTATCACACTAATGTGATATCTTTTCTCCTTGAATAGAAATGATGGTTTTTCCCTTCGAAAAAAATAATTTGATCATGACTATAAATAGAGGTTGTTGCATGATTATATCCCTCATACACATTTGAATTAAGCACATTCTCCTCCCCCTATGATTAGGACAACAACACATTAAAAACACTATAATAATTCATCTTCAAATATATGTTAATATATGGTTTTCCTACATGGTATGCACATTGGAGCATCAATGCCAACTTCCCCATATTCCTTCATTACTCTACAACTCCCATTCATATTTTCAATTAAAAACCTCTAAAATAAATCATAGCAACAAAGGATGACAAATGGTAGAAGAGAATGACATGCTAGATTTGGTAATGGAATATTTTGGAAGCCGTCACTTGTGATCCATTTGGGGTTATGCACGAGATGATGTCAAAGAAACCCTACATTATGTGCATAGCGTGGTTTATGGCCAACAAAAACCAATGTATAGAAAACACGAAAATGGTAAGGCATAGTTGGGTTGCTATTAAGTCAAACTAAACTTGTGAGATAACAAGGTAAATCATGGTTGTTATGGTTAATGTACTGAGAGTGCTAGTAGTTTATTTACTATCGGACAACTATTTGAACCAATTCATGGAGTTCCTATTTTTGAAGGGAGTACATTGATCCTTCACTATATAAGAACAATTTGTTGAGTCTTTCTCATTATGCCTTTAAATAATAGGATGGGATTAAGAGATTGAGCAATACTGACACTAGTTTAAACAAACTCAAAGATTACATAGACTTTTCATGCACAGTATGCAATTTAAAGATAAACGAAACATATTTGGGTATCTGAAGAGGCTCAAGTCCTTAACGTGTCTTATGGGAAACCTTTTTCTAAAGAAAACACCTCATCGAAAACCCTTCAACTACTCCCCATGTGTTAGAACGCATGTCAAGACCTTAGGTTATGTTGGTTCATCTCACCTATAATGTAGATAGTTAATTGACTCAATTCACAAAGAATTTGACTTAATGATTAGTTTACATTCGAGTAAGTTCATAGAGAATTAAACTAAATAATTGATTGTACAGTTGATGTGTCAACTTGCAAAGCAGTCAACTAAGAGATTGACTGGAAAATTGACACGTTGACTCATGGCATGATCATTATCAACTTAGTGGTCAATGGCATATGCATTGAATGGTTGGGTCAACTAAGACAATTAACCAAGCTAATGAAACATTGTGGATTTATCAGATTATGTTACAACCATGGACTATTATTTGTGGACTGGATCTTCCCTAATTTAACGAAGTTGGCTAGATCAAATGAGTATAAATAAATACCTTATGGGTCATTTGTAATGTGTGTAATATTTTTTTACTTATCATGCATTGTGATATTTCAACCATAGTGCTCTATGCTTAAGTGTTGCATGTAGAAAATTTCTACAAATCCACCTCTGATACCATGTAGAAAATTCCTACAAATCCAGCTCTGCTACCATGTAGAATAATATGTATGTAGGTTAACCCGATAATGCAATATAAATCAAAGAAAAATACTATAACCTACTTCTACTATCAATTTGTAGAAGCTTAAATATCGAGCTAAACAATATAACCAGAAGAAGAAGAATCAATGCACAATACACATGACAATAATTTGGGGAAAGCCTCAACTCAAAACCCCACTATCTGTATTATCATACAAGGTGGAAATACATAGGAATTATACATAGCCTTAGCTCTCACAACTAGCCAGCTCTCAGTACAATCCTCACAGATGCTCACATTCAATCTTGGCTTCTCTCAAGCCTTCCTCTCTGCCCTCCAAGCTCCTATTTCCTCACGATGTTCCTCTGGGATGATACACCTTCAACCAAGTGGAACATTCTGATCTCACACACTGTCAGAACTGCACAATCCTCAAGGAATGATTCCTGACTGCATGCATGAGTTTTCTTTATAAGGAAACACATGCAACTGAAAATACATTGTCCTTGACTTTAATCTCAACTGGGTCTTTCTCAGAATAGACATGCATGAGTTTCTGATGAGGGAATCTTCAGTTAACTGGAGTACACTAGTTGAGTGCATGCATGCATCAACTGACTGTTAACTTTATTCATTCCTCAAATAGTTTGGAACTAATTTAACTGGACTTAACTGAGTGAACTGAGTTAACTAATTACAACTCAAATATAACTCAATATTATCTCCTTAATTTAAGGGATAATTGTTGCATGACTTCAGAAAGACTTCTAACTTGAATTTCTCCAACTAATTAAGTCAAAATAACTTAATTAATTATTTCCAAGTAGCTGTTAAGACTAAATTCGATTTTAATTCAAAATTTAATTCAAAGACAAATTAAATTGGAATATTCTTGTTGCCATATTTCAACACTCCCTCTCAACAAGAAAGGGATTATCTGCCACCCCGATCCTGTCTCTATGGAACTAGAATTTACACTTTGACAATGCCTTTGTCAAAATGTCAACATCTTGCTCCTCTGTTGAAACATACTACAGCAACATGATCCTCCCATCATCAACAACTTGATTTACCTTGTAAATCCAACGGGAACTCACAACTGACTTGTTCTCCGATCTCGAAACCATGTCCCAAACATTGTTATGAACTATGGAGTCATACTCCTCCACCATAGCATCAACCCAAATCGGCTGCTGCACTGCTTCCTCAAAGGAAGATGGCTCGATCTCAACACATTCCCCAACAAGGGCCATGTATCTAGTGTACCTCTCACGTGACCTCCTCTGTCTGCGTTGATAAGATGGTGCTCCCACATTCTCTCTCGCATCCTCCAACAATATGTCAATTTCTCTTGTGCGCTTCCATCCATCTCTGGAAGACTTTGCTTGAGTGGATGTCTCCACTCCTGGAACCTCTGCATGCGGCTGCTACGCATCAGTCTAAGGCTCCTCCTCCTTAGGAACCAATAATTCCTCCACAGCCTGTAGTTGGAGCTCCCTCTTAAGGGAAATTGTTATGAAACTAGCTCACAAAAAGATAGAAAAGATAGATGAACGCCTTAGAATAAGCCTCTTCGAGGGGGCAACCTCCTTTACATTACACAAATGAACAATTCTTGGATGATACAAATGAAAAGACTTCATTTCTATATATAGGAGTCTAAGGGGTCATAATATAATCAGAGTCGACATAACAATAATAATGTAAGGGCACAATAATAACAATAGTGGGCTTCTATGGGGCACAATAATAACAATATGGGGACTACATGGGCACAACAATATAATAAGGGGGTTGTACTAATAACAATAAGGGGTTACACTAGTAGTATAGGGACCTAACATGCCCCTCTCCTTCGAAAAGTGTTGTCCTCAACACTTGAGTAGTTCTTGATGCTCCTATATAAAATTCTTGTCCTCCCATGTGGAATGTTCAGCTAGTAAGTTCTTCCACTTGATGATATACTCTGAAATTGATTGATTTCGTAGCTGTCAGATTCTTGTTTCTGTGACTGCTCCAGGCTCCAATATGATTTTTCCTTCCTCGTCAAGTTCTGGCAATATTGTTTGAACTGGGATCTTCTGCAACTTTTGAATGAGTGGCCACACTTCTTCGTCCTTCTTCCATTCATACCTTGTTTTGTTTATCCAATCTAGTTGGATAATAGAAATGGCGCACAACAATGCTTCCACATCCTCATCCTTTCTTAAGAGTGCATCTACCACAACATTTTTCTTCCCTTTTTTGTAGATGATTTCAAAGTCATAACCCAACATCTTTGTGACCCATTTTTGTTGCTCTTCAGAGGATAATCTTTGTTCTAAAAAGTATTTAATACTATCATGATCCGTTTTTACCTTGAAGTGTCTTCCCATTAGGTAAGGTCGCCATTTCTTAAGTGCGTGTAGTATTGCCAACATTTCCTTCTCATAAATAGCTTTCTTGAGGGACATTTGTTTGTATGTATGTAACCATAAAAATACCCAATCGCCTACATCAAAACTTCTTTCATTGCGATGTTGATCTGCCTGTTGTTTCATTCGATTCTGCACCAAAGTGGCGTTATCCTTTAAAAGTTGGAGAACTTGTTGTTGATGCTCGATGTGATCTTTCATTGCTTGAATATTTTTCTTCTTGATATGTCCTTCTATATTGAGAGTTTGAGGAGTGGTAATTTCTTCCAGTGCATTACAAGATATGGTCGGATTCATTTCTTTATGCTCTATGTGATCTTTCACTTCTTGAACATTTTTCTTCTTGATATGTCCTTCTATCTTGATAGTTTGAGGAGTGGTAATTCCGGCCATTGCATTACAAGATATGGTCAGATCCATTTCTTCTTTCTTGATGTGGTCTTTCACTTCTTGATATGTCCTTCTATCTTAAGAGTTTTAAGAGTAGTCATTATTTCCAATGCTTTACAAGATGTGGTCGGATTCGTTTCTTCTTTCTCCGGGGTTGGTTCCTGGTGTATATGCTCTTCTTTTGATGTTTCTTGATCCTTTTCTTCCTCCTCTCCATAATCAATGTAAAATAATTTCTTCTCAACACACTTATGACCTTTAATGTATTTTTTATCACAATTGTAACAAAGCCCTTTTTCTCTTTTTTCTTCCAATTGTTGTGGTGTAACCCTTGTAGGTTGTGGAAGGCTAGGAGAAACAACACTTCCATCTTTATAGTTGTGAGGGGTAGACTTCCTTGTTGCCATAATTTTTCTTTCCACTTTGTAACAAAGCCCTTTTTCTCTTTTTTCTTCCAATTGTTGTGGTGTTTCTCTAAAGAAGGTGTTGCTCTTTGTATCCTCATAATGTGCTATAATTTCCTCCATGAAAATTGACCACGTAACAAGTGGTTTACGAGAACAAAGCCCTTTATACCATAAAAATTGATCTTGTTCTAAATATGAAGATGCAATACATACCTTTTGTAACAGTGGTACACCATGTAGATCAAAATATTTCTCCATCTGTAGTATCCAATTTATCGGATCCTTGCCATCAAACTTCCTCATCTCGATTTTTCTTGATTTTAGGAGCTCGATCTTGAAACGATTGTAACTTTGTAATTTTAGATCTCCAAGTTCTGAAATTTCTTCCTGCAGTAGCTCTCTGAGTTCTCTTTCTAACCCCACAAGTTTGATTAGAATTTGATTATCCAAGAAAGAGTTATGCCAAATCTCCCACGGTGACCTGATTATAGACTAGTTCAGTAGAGTGAACTTGTACGACGTGCCACGTCTCACTGTTTCGACCTTAGTACCTGAAATTGATATACAAAAAGCTACATGAAGTCCTATTTCTAAATTTTCTTACGAAATTTCAATCTGATGCTCAGAACAAAAGTTATGACGATTTCCCCTGGTAACCTGTTTGAAATGTAATTTGGGAGTTTGCAAAATCTCTAACTTCCTTAGATCATATCTACGAAAATATAGTGAGAAAAAATCTTAAATTCAGACTGGAGGTTCAGTGCAATTTCTTTTGAAATGGGTTTTTTTTCTTTTCTTCTGAAACATCAGAGAAGAAAAGTTATAACGAAAATTCCACGATGACTTGTTTGGAGCAGCGAAACCCTAGAATCCAAAGCTCTGATACCAAATGTTATGAAACCAGCTCACAAAACGATAGAAAAGATAGATCAACGCCTTATAAATAAGCCTCTTCGAGGGGGCAACCTCCTTTACATTACACAAATGAACAATTCTTGGATGATACAAATGAAAAGACTTCCTTTCTATATATAAGAGTCTAAGGGGTCATAATATAATCAGAGCCGACATAACAATAATAATGTAAGGGCACAATAATAACAATAGCGGGCTTATATGGGGCACAATAATAACAATATAGGGACTACATGGGCACCAAAATATAATAAGGGGGTTACACTAGTAGTATAGGGACCTAACAGAAACTCGAATGGCCTTCTGCTCATCAAACTTGAGATCTCTATGAACCACTGTCCTCCGACTAGAAGGCAAGTACACCCGATAGTTCTGAGGTGTATCAGTGTACCCCACAAGTATCCCCAACTTTGTTGTCAGCTCAAGCTTCTTTCGTGCATCCTTTGTCACATGGCAATATACCGATGAGCCAAAGATCCTGAAGTGACCCACCCATAAGTGAAGTGGTAGGCCTTGGTAGGCCTTGGTCATGCAGCATTGCCCATGTTACCCCTACAATAGTTCTGTTCTTCCTCTTGGCCACCCCATTCTGCTCTGGGTTATGAGGTTCCATCAACTCTCGTTTAATTCCTTCCGCTGCACAGAAGTCCTTAAACTCTTGAGAGACATATTCTCCACTGTTGTCTCTTCCCAAGGCCTTGATCTTCTTCCCTGACTCTTTCTCGACCAAAGCTTTGAACTCACAAAACTTTGTGAAGGTTTGGTCCTTCTTCTGCATGAAAAAATCCAACAATTATGAGAATAGTCATCAATGAAGATCAAATAATACCTTTGCTTCGTTGTGGATGCTGTTGAGAATGGTCCACACACATCCGTATGAACTCGCTCTAAGATAGCCTCTGCTTGATTGTCTCGATCATGAAAGGAAGACTTGGTGTACCTTCCCAAGGTACAACCTTTGCATGTGTCAACTTTCTCAAGTTTACCTTTGGGAGGTCCTGTAGATATCTGATGCATTATCTTCAAAGCCCCATGATGCAAATGGCCCAACCGCCTGTGTCACACTCGCCAATGTCTTGGCTTTGCACGAATTCTACTTTCGTACTCAATGCTGCACAATCATCTACCTCTAGTTTATAGAGATTCTTCACCCAAATCCCTATCCTCTTGGTCTGACCCATGGCTATGTGTCTTAGGAACGCCTTTCCATTTAGCCTTTGTCCTCCAACATCGCGATCTATATCAAGTTCTTCTTTAGTCCAGGCACATACTTCACATCTGTCAAGGTGACAGGAGCTCCATGCTCCCTCTGAAAATCAATCGTGCCCACTTCTGAAACACTATACCTTCTGTCGTCACCCATCTCTATGTGCATCTTGAGGTCTTTCTCCTCCAAGGCACTAAATAAACTTTTATCACCAGTCATGTGGAATGAGGCTCCATTTTCAAGATATCAGACACAACCCATCATCCATGACACCATGCATGCGATGAGGGAAAAGTCCATTTCGAACTGAGAGGCTAATGCCTCACCTTATGATGCTACCAAGGATCCCTTCTTGGACTTCTTCAATGGGAAATTAGTTGCATAATGTCCCATCTCGTGACAATTAAAGCATCTCACTTTAGACATGTCACCCTTCTTCCCTCTATGAGAAGAATTCGATTTGGAATGGGAAGCCTTCCCCTTCCCTTTCCTTGCCTTACTTGCTAAGGCCAGATTTTCTTCATCATCATCCTTGGATGAAGAACCATCTCGTGTGCTCCTCCTGATCTCCTCCTGAATAAGATCCGACCACAACCATTCCCAATTCGGCAGTTTCTCCCTTCCATTCATGGAGTCCTGGTAGCTATTCCAACTCTTTGGAAGGCCAAGGAGAGAGAGGCTCACCATATCATCATCGACAGTAGTTATTCCCACACTGCCAAGCTCATCTCTGTAGGTGGTGAGCTTGTTCAGATATGTGGAAATAGTATCGCCCTTCTCCATGTTGATTCTTCGAAGCTTATCCTTGAGCACCAATTTGCTCTGGTCACTACTATTCTGGTAGAGGTCCTTCAATGTTTTCCACATTGAAAATGGAGTATCCTTCCCATGGAGACTCGAGACAATATGGTCTCGAACTCCCTCAAGGATGATCCGTCTCACCTTTCCCACACACTTCTTCCACTCAGCCAAGTCTTGTGCATTAGTTGAAGCTGGCTTTGGGATTTATTGATCAATGAATTCCTTCAAGCCATTGTCTTCTAATATAGCCTCCATTCTATCTTTCCATGCTATGTAATTCGAGTTACCTTCCAAGCATACTCGAGTCTCAAGCCATAGAACGCCATTGGCCAACCTTGAAGTATGATATGAATTCTATTTGCACCCGCAACCCCA
Organism: Pinus tabuliformis; assembly: GCA_031772625.1. Lineage (NCBI taxonomy): Eukaryota > Viridiplantae > Streptophyta > Pinopsida > Pinales > Pinaceae > Pinus > Pinus tabuliformis. The sequence goes on from CM062808.1 coordinate 411,334,149, forward strand.
AACTTCAAACTTCGAATTCTCTTCTCAGTATACTATTCATAGTTTCTATAGCATGTAGAAAATTTCTACAAATCGAGCTCTGATACCATGTAGAAAAATTCTACAAACCCTGCTCTCATACCATGTAAAAAATTTCTACAAATCCTACTCTCATACCATGTAAAAAATTTCTACAAAACCTGGCTCTGATACCATGTAGAAAATCTGATTGGTAGGTTAACCTGATAATCCAATATAAATCAAAGCAGAATACTATAACCTACTTCTACTATCAGTTTGTGGAAGCTTAAAGATCAAGTTGAACAATATAACCAAAAGAAGAAGAATCAATGCACAATACACATGAAAATACTTTGGGGAAAGCCTCAGCTCAAAACCCCACTATCTGTATTATCATACAAGGTGGAAATACGTAGGAAATACACAAAGCCTTAGCTCTCACAATGAGCTAGCTCTTAGTACAATCCTCACAGATGCTCACAGGTAATCTTGGCTTCTCTCAAGCCTTCCTCTCTGCCCTCCAAGCTCCTATTTTCTTGCACTGTTCCTCTAGGATGTTTCACCTTCAACCAAGTGGAACACTCTGATATCACACACTGTCAGAACTGCGCAATCCTCAAGGAATGATTCTTGACTGCATGCATGAGTTTTCTTTATAAGAAAACACATGCAACTGATAGTACACTGTCCTTGACTTTAATCTCAACTGGGTCTTTCTCAGAATAGACATGCATGAGTTTCTGATGAGGGAATCTTCAGTTAATTAGAGTACAGTAGTTGATTGCATGCATGCATCAACTGACTGTTAACTCTCTATTAGTTCCTCAAATAGTTTGGAACTAATTTAACTCGACTTAACTCAGTAAACTGAGTTAACTAAATACAACTCAAATATAACTCAATCTTATCTCCTTAATTTAAGGGATAAATATTACATGACTTCATAAAGACTTCTAACTTGAATTTCTCCAACTAATTAAGTGAAAATAACTTAATTAATTATTTCCAAGTAGCTGTTAGGACTAAATTCGATTTTAATTCACAATTTAATTCAAGGACAAATTAAATTGGAATATTCTTGTTGCCATATTTAATGAAGTCGGCTAGATCAAATGAGTCTAAATAAATACCTTATGGGTCATTTGTAATGTGTGTTATGTTTTTTTACTTATCATGCATTGTGATATTTCAACCATAGTGCTCTATGCTTAAGTGTTGCAATGATCTCTCTAGACACCAACAATCATCTTGGAATATATTTCTCTTCTTTTATTGCTTTTATGAACTCTATCAATCTATAGTCTACACCTTTTTCCCAATGTGGTATCAAAGCACATGGTTATGATCTAGCCTTGTTATCCTCAAACCTTACTAAGCTTGATCTATAATGATTTGAATTGAGGCTGCTAATTTGATGATTGTAACTTGATTAAGGCCATATCTATATAGAATTTGAAGATGGCTTTTGAGATTAATCTTGAAATTTTGGATGGGCTCAATTATGATATTTTGGCTTCATATATGGAGACTTTTCTTAAAAGTAAAGGGTTGTATCAATATACCAAGAACATAATTTGAGATATGAAGTATAGTTGTAATGCCCTCCTCTTGCATCTACCCAAGTAACCAACCAACTGGGGTAAACATGTGATGATAAGTACTATGATATGATTCGACTCCCTATGTGTCAGTTAAGGAAGTGTGGAACACGTCAAACAGACCTTCCATATTAGCAACATAATTACGAAGAGCCATCCCAACCACTCAGGTAACCAACCCCTAAGACCAACTAAATTTTTAATGCATCAGACCCCTGGACGCTCCCTTGATATGTACCAGGGTGCGTCTAGGAGGCTCTAGACGCTCCCACAACAAGGGTAAGGAAGCGTTCAAGGAATTTTTCCCCCAATTTTGTGCCTGTGAATTCGAGATTCGTGCCACTTTTCCAGGCCTAGATCCCTTGTCATTGCCTAGAACTCAATGACACCATCAGAAATGAAATTTCACTGTGGAATGAAGATACATTAGCAAAAATATCAACAAGGACTAGATTGGATCCCTACTAGCCATAACATGCATTTCGTCAAAGATGTCACAAACATGAAAGCTACATGTCTTAATAGCATAAGTGAGCATAGGGGTCTCATACTTATATGAGAATCAATAAGAAGCATTGAAGCCTCAACAAATTAGCTACAATTTCATCTATTAGGCCATAGATAAATTGTTAAATCATTTACAAGTAAAAACATGATGAGAACCATACATAGCCACTGTCATAATACATGTTCATAACCAACATAATAACACCACAAATAACAAGGAAACAATAGCCATATAATCTACATATAAACAAGTATAATAATCATGAATTAATAAGGAGAAATAACCTCATATTAATGATGTAAAGGTCAACTAGGTTTGGGACTTCCACGAACCACCCGACCATAGACATGGCTGAGCCAAATCTCTCTTTAGCCAGTCACCTTCGTGCCATATTACAAGCATGAATGTGGGATCTCATGGAACAATCCATCAAAACCGAACCAGGGCTTCCAGAAGCCAAACCACCTCAACCCATCAAACAATGATTCCAACTCACGGTCGGACATCACAAAACATCACCAAATTGGTCTCTACCCAAGCTTTCTAGGGCTTCAGAGCGTTTTTTTCCAACCAAGGCTTCCAGGACTAGTAACTCAACCCATAGCTGTTGCCAGGCTTCTATAGCGTTTGTCCATCCAAGGCTTACAAGACTAGTAACTCAAACCACCAAGGGCTTTCAGAGCGTTTGTCCAACCAAGGCTTCCAAGACTAGTAACTCAACCCAAGCTATTATAGGGCTTCCAGAGCATTTTTCGAACCAAGGCTTCCAGGAGCTAGTAACTCAACCCAAGCTAAAGGAAACATGACAACCAACCAGAAAAACAAATAAATGAACCCACAACACCATGACTATCCAGGAAATGGCAAGGTTAGGCAAGTCACTGTCAATCTAGGAAATACTCCATGCCAATGACATATCATGACCAATAAACCACATGCATATTCCATGCATGCCAAAACTAGTGAGGAAAACATACATGCAACTTGGTACTTGCAAGAAAAACCCGTTGTAGCTGCTGGTCCCGATGTCCTCTTGTGCTTTCCTACTCTTCCTTTTCCTTCTTGCTCCAAAAGTCTAAGTATGCCATTGTTCTCCAAGAGTTCTCCAAGAAAACTTAAAGTGTCCAAGAGTATGAGAGAGAGAATAGAGAGAAAGCTCAAAAACTGAACTACCAAAAGTCTACAATAGCCAAGCCTATGACCTTTCACCTTCCTTTTCTGCTGATTTCCATTATTTTCAAAAATAAATGTGCCAAAAATGCCATTTTTCCTTTCCAAATCCTATGCCATTTCCTTTTCCAAATTCCTTTAGCCATAATAACCAAAATGAACACCCACTAGGATCTTTTTCCCACCATTCAACTTGGAATACGTGTCCCATGATTGTGGTCTTATATATTTTTACATGGATTTTTAACCAGGGTTGTTACAATAGTCAAGTGAATTTTGTGATTGATGAGAAGAAGGATGGGGTCATCATTATGACCTACATTTCTCAAGAGATTTGCTTTGAGACAAGTGAGATTGATTGTCCTCATGAAGTTTGGAAGAAGTTGAAGGCATTTTTTAAATAAAATCGTCAAGACAAGTTATGAACATAGAGAAAGAGTTGATATTTATTGGTCCCTATTCCTTCGAAAGGGTTGAGGACTATCTCTTGTTAGAGAGTTACAATTGAAATTGGGTGAGTGTGAGAAGATTTTTTTCTTGAAGTAAAATGGTTAGCTCATTGAAATGATCCTAATAAATTTGAGAACACCCTATGAGCTATTATCTTCCACTTTTCACACTAATTGGAGATCACACAAGGAACATGGTAATAATTATACCTTTGATACTCCCTATGATATATTGATTAATTATCAACAAAGGTTGCTTAATGAAGAAAACCTTGGTGGTAAGCATCAAGCTTAATTTCTTAAGGGAAAAGGTAATAAAAAATACAAGGAAAGGGGTCGCATAGATACCCCTAGAAACCAACAAGAATATCTTAACTAAAAACATAAAGGGAAGATTGGTAGGTTAACATCCACGAGGAAGAATCAAAAGAAGACATGTTGATACTATAGAATGTCATGGCATGTTGAGAAAACTTGTTGGAATAAAATTTTAGACTTGGAATAAAAGGTAAAATAACTTGTAGGAGATGCATATGCTATACATAAATCTAGTAGATCAATTGAAAACTTTACCTTCAGGGTTGGAACTTCTCAAGCATTGCTTGCTCACACCTCATTGAATGAGTGGATAATTTATTTTGGGTGCACTTACCATATGACAAAGGATGCTTCTTTGTTCTCCTCCCTAGATAATGCTATTGAACATGAAATTTATGTCATGGATGATTTTTCTCTCAACATTGATAGTCATGGTGATATCCAGTGTTGACATGGTAATATCTTAATGTCTATCATGTGCCTAGTCTAAGTGAAAATATGTCGCCAATTTCTTAATTAACATAGATTGGTAAGATTGTTGGGTTTTGGATAAATCATTTATTTGTTAAGAATTTTTAGCGTGATGGGTTGATTTTTGAACATGGATTTCTCAACTCAAAGGATGGATTGTATGTGTAACACCCTCCTCCCACATCTACCCAAGTAACCGGCCAATCAGGGTAAACATGTGATAAGAAGTTACTATGATATGATTCAACCTCCTAAGTCACCTTAAGGAAGTGGAACTGATGGAAACACGCCATATAGACCTTCCACATCTGCAACAAGACCCTTAGGAACCATCCCAACCTCTCAGGTATCCAACCCATGAGTCCCACTGATTTTTTTACCAATTAACCCCTGGAGTATCCCATGCTATGGTCATGCCAGCGTCCATATGGATCTGGATGCAACCACAACATGACATGCCAACGTCCAGGGACTATTTTTCTTAGTGTTGTGCCAGTATCCAGGGACTATTTTTCTTAGTGTTGTGCCAGCATCCAGGGACTATTTTTCTCAGTGTTGTGCCAGCGTCCTCAAGATTTGAGCCACTTTTTCAGGCCCAGAGCCCAGGTCACTACCCAAAATTCAATAACACTTCCAGAATCCACTATTTACATAATAACAAGTCTTATAAATCATAAACTGACTCCATGACTAAGCCTGAACATTCCCAACCGGGACTAACATTTTTTCAAACACTTTGCATCAATGCAATCTGCAGGAAATGAATACAAGGCAGAGCATAAATGACGGATAAATCATATGATACTTGACAAGAAGGATCACCACCCTCTTCATTTATTTATTTTTTGACATCAATTAGGTCTTGCATCCATTATCCTTTCATTTACAACTAAATACATGAATATAACCATGACAATAACCAGTCATATAGCCATGCTTATAACCAACATTAAACCATGAAAATAACAAAGAGATAACAACCATTAAATCCACATATTAACAAGTAAAAAATCAAGAGAACTTAACTTTTATTAAACATAGGCAAAGTCGACTAGGTTCAGGACTTCCACGTACCACTCAACTGTAGACATGGTTGAACCAAATCTTTCTTTCAGCCAATCACCCCCATGCCATATTCCAGGAATGAATGTGGGATCTCAGGGATAAAATAATTTGAAAAAGACCAAGGGAATCCATAGGTTAAACCAGCTCCACCCTCATCAAACTGTTATCTCACCAAAATCAGCGTCGAGATCACAAAACTGAACCAATCTAGGAATGCCTTTAGACTCCATCACTATCCTTGAGGAATTTTCCATCTCCTTGTCTCTCAGGCTTTACCACAATCCACACTGGATCACTAGGCCCTAAACTGAGACACCACCCTCATGCTTTACCGTGTATCCTGCCAAAACTGGTTAAGGGATTCCAAGGCCTTTGGGATTTTCCTGAGACCACCTCCTCCCCGGATTCTGAAACCATTTGGAAATTCCAAAGCTCAAAACCAAAAAAACAATCCCATCACACCATGGCTATCCAGAAAAAGTTAAGGCAAGGCTAGGCTAAAAACCACCATCATAACCCGACAAAACCATGTCACTGATAGTAAGAGAACCATACACCAACATGAAAAGCCATGCATGTCAAAACCAGCTAGGAAATCACATATGAAATATGTTACCTGCAAGTATTCTTGCTGAAGTTGCTTGATCCCGCTCTTCCTTGCTTGATCCTTTCTTTCCTTCCTTTCCTTTTCTTGATTTTACCTTCCTTGCTCCAAAGCTTGAGTTCTCCAAGAAAACTCTAAGTGTCCAAGAGTGAGAGAGAGAGAGAGAGAGAATAATGAGAGAGCTAAAAAATTGAACTGAAAAAAGGTTACAAATTTATCCTCAGAAGCCTTTTTTTCAATTCGGCCTCTATTTTCTTCATTTTCCATTATTTTCCTTCAATTTTCTCCTCACATTGACCTTTCACCTCCCTTTTCTCCTATTTTCCTTTATTTCCATGTGCCAAAAATTCCTTTTTGCCTATGCCTTTTCCTTTGCCAATTTCATTTAGCCATAAACACATCCAGTGATTCCCACTAGGATATCTTTGCCCAACATTCAGCTTGGAATAAGTGTCCCTTAACTGTGGTTTTACTTTTCCTTTATTAACTTTTATTACATGGAATTTTGACCAGGGCTATTACAACCCCCCCCCTTGGGGAACATTGTCTTCAGTGTTAAACCACACCAAGACCTCAACATAACTGCTGAAAAACAAACATACTTATAACCTAGCTCATTGCAGTACTTAGAATGAATGATTGGATCAAAAGAAAAAAATCATGAAAACATGACAAGATATCGCATACTGGAGCCTTATAACATAGCTCATTACGATATTTACAATAACCACATATACACATATGCACATTTTCTAAACCAGCAAGTAAAAGGATACGATGCTGGTATCAATCAATAAGGGACTCCAGAGGGTCACACCTGCACCCTCAAAGTAATACCAAGATTCACTTCCTTCCCAGAAAGTCTGGAATCCACTGCCACAGTCAAAGTTGCACCCAATTTCCAAAGCTACAATCTTGCACCACTTGTCCTCTCAATGAATAGTTACCGACTCATTGCTCCAACGTACATTCCGAATGTGCATCCAATTCCATTTGGAAATGCTAATGACCAAAACAATATATCCTTGACATTCCCTTCTCTGCTACACAGTACCTCGGGAAATCCAGTCACCCCCTTTCGTGCAGTCACTCACGTTCCAAGTTACCCAGCATCACCTATCCCAGGCGATCCATCCCTTGGCAAGGCTTCCTCGCATTGGAAGGTCAACAACCAAGGCATATACCTGCCTCAAAACCATTATACCAGTCATAGCATGCTCATGGAAATCAATGGAAACTACTGGGTACCAGTGTCCCACAATGTCCCTGCTCTTGAAGTGCTTTACCAACATATTGTTGCCTGCTCCAATTCCTTTCTCTGCTGCTGCTAATTCTTGCAGTCGATTTCAACCACCCAATTGGGAATTTATGTGCTTCATGTACCAAGCACATAACTTCTATTAGACTTAAAATAAATTGAAATAAATTCACATCATACCTCATTGGTAGCCCATCAATAAGGCACACTTGAAATCTTGTTTACTTCTTGTCACAACAAGTCAAACTAACTGTTTGATCAAATCATCATGAATAAATATATCACATCTGGTTAGCTCAAACTCAACCATCATAAATTAAAATCATGAATTGCATGAAATCATCATAAACCATAAACATAAATCACATGTAACCATCACAAGTTAGAATCATAGATCATGTGCATAATAAAACTGAAATAAAATACCGATACTTATCCTTCATCGATCCTTACTTCTACCTTTGTTATTTCTGTACACACAATGGATCGGTTGCCACACCCAACAAACACCCAGTGCCTTTTCCTCAACCATGTGCACATACACATACTGTGCATCACACACATACAATCACACATTACATACAACACCATGGAATACATGCACCTACACTTGACATACCACACATACACCTACACCAAGTGTATAACAAAACACAATACATAATCCTACATCCGGTGTACACCACCACACAATACCTACACCTACACCCGATGTACAACACAATACATATACGTACGCAGAGTACAACACAACGAATACACATGTCACGATACCACAACTACACAATGCACATACATAGTACCACATGCCCACAACATATCATGTACGACATGCACACAATACCACATGTACACCAATACCATATGTACAACATTTACATAGTACCACTTGTACACAACACCACCTACACGACGTGTGCACAACATCACATGTACACAACACCACCTGCACAATGTGTACACAACGCCACATGTACACTGCACCAACTGTACAACGTGTACACAATACCACATGTACACAGTACCATATGCATGATGTGTACACGTCACCACATGTACACAACGCCACATGGACGACATGTACACAACACCACCTGAACAGAATGCCACTTATACAACATGTACACAACACCACATACACACAACACCACTCATAGAATCATGCACACAACACCATACGTTCATAGCACAACATGTACAACATGCACGCAACACCACATGTACATAGCACCGCATCACCAACGTTTACATAACATCATATGTACACATCACTGCATATCCAACATGTACATAACATCATATGTACACAACACCATCTATACCCAACACTGCATATGTAATATTCACACAACAGTATCTGTACCACCCTGTACATAACATTACATAAACAACATGTACACACACTACACTGCATATGCACAACATCACAGATGCAACATGTACAACATATACAAAATATGCATAACAATAGTACCACACATCCAAAACTACACTGTCTCTACCAAGCAACCTTGCTTCCATCCTCTTATCCATGCTTGTCCCAACATGCCGCATACTACACTGCTTTCATTTCACCGATGTATCCCTCGGAGTTACCTATCATAACATATTACCGTAGGAATAACACAAGTATACAATATCAATTCATATCCACATGATACTGACCTCATACATTTGTCATAACTACTCTTCCCACTTGATTCCTCATGAACTAGGAACCTCTTCATGCCATTCACCTGCATAAGCAATCATTCCTCCACAAGAATGATCCTTGGTGACCTTGTCAGACAACGACATACATACATACATGTATACATATAAACATCAACATAAAACAATCATGATCCCTGATGACCCTGTCAGATAACAATGTACATACATACATACATACATACATACATACATATATATATATATATATATATAAACATTAGCATAAAGCAACCGTGGTCACAATTCCCAACATAGCTAAGGCATACGACGCCTCAAATATATTTACTTTACCTTTCCTGATTACTTTTCTCATGATTGTCCCGCCATCGTCCATTTTCACCAACGGACCCAACCAACCCAACTAGTTGTTATACGCTTGCCTTCAACTGCCCTTATACATGCACTGAGCTTCATCCATGCCTTACATCACCTATTTTCTACCACACAACTCAACCCGAACTCCATTAACCTTCCTCTTTCCCAAACCAATTCCCAATACTTAAAACATAAAAGGCAAGATAAAAAAAAACAAGAAGAAAACCATGAAAATCAGTAACAATATGACTCTGCAAATAAAGTGGCAAGGAATTGCACCAGACATAAACAAAACCCAAAATCAATCTGAAAAAAATCACAAAATACCAAAAGAACAAGATTGAAAACAAACACCATGACTCAATTCCCATGGTTCCCAGTGCCTCCAAGTGAAATCTCAACTTGAGTCTTCTTTGAGATTTCATGGAAATCTCTTTTTCCATGCAATCCCTTGCATCATATTTCCATAAACACATAACTGTCAGTGTACAAGTAAACATAACAACATACTAGTTACCTTACCTTGTCATACTAATGCCAAGCATGTTACACTACAACTGCTCACACATGTCAACCACATATTACAAATATCAACACAATCACATCTATCAATTTGAAATCAATCTTTACCAAGACTAACAATCATGTCATATTCCATAGTCAACTCATAGTCATTAGACATATTACACTCAAGTACATGTCAACTATATCAACACATATGTGTGAGTAAAACCATCTTAAAACAAGATCATTCCTTCCTGCAATCCTATAGACTCATACTCATATCATGCAATAAATCAAACATTCAACAACTATAAACATACCATGTCAGAATCAACTAGATGACATAATAGACACCAAACACTCAAACACCAAATAGACGACATAATCAAACAATGAAGCACCAAGTATACTACATAAGCAAAATCGTACCTTAGTGTATCTCAAGGGAGGCTATCTTGTCTGCATAATCTATAGATTTTATTTATTTATTTATTTTTGTATTTTTGTATTTTTATTATTATTATTATTATTATTATTTATTATTATTATTATTATTATATATATATATATATATATATATAATTTTTATAGATTCAACAACTCATGTAATGTACTAAAACATAAGACAAGAATCTACTCTACTTTCAACAACATAAACCAATAATGATCGATGAAAACAATAATCAACAAGAGGAAGAATATCAATCACATATAACACAATATCTCTCTGGGAAAAACAACTGCTCAAAACCCCGACTATCTATATTGCATTAATCAGAGATTTGAGAATAAAATACAAATTTTGTTCTCACTAGAACAATCCCTGCATAAGTATGATCAAATCTCTACCTCACAAGCCCGCTCTAGCCAACACTTAGCCAATTCTTCTACCTGCCAAGCCCCTATTTCCTTGCGCAATTCCTAAGAGGATCAACCCATATTTAATTGGGAAATCCTTCTTCCAAAATTGCGCAATCCAAACTTAGGTCCTCAACTGATTGCATGCATGATCTGTACAACTCGGAAAATCATACAACTAATAGTACATTGTCCCTGCACTCTAGTCTCAACTGGGTCTTCCTCTGAACTGACATGCATGAATTATTTGTGAGTGAATCTTCAGTTAACTGGTGTGGCACTAAGGATGCACTGGTGCACTGACTCACTACTAAACCTCTACTAGTTCCTCCAACAATTAGAACTAGTTTAACTGACTATAACTCAATTAGACTAAGTTATCTAATTACAACTCCAAAGAACTCAACCTGGACCCCTAAAATTTAGGGATCACACTTACATGACTCCAGATAGACTTCCAACTCAAAATTCCTAAGTCAATTAAGTCAATTAAACTTAATTAACTATTTACAAGTTGCTATGAGAATATAATTCGATTTTAATTCACAATTTAATTCAAGGACAAATTAAATTGGAATTTCTTGTTGCTATTTTTAACACTCCCTCTCAACAAGAAAGGGATTATTAGCTACCCCGATCTTGTCTCTATGAAACTCGAATTTACATCTTGACAATGCCTTTGTCAAAATGTCAGCATCCTGCTCCTCTGTGGGAATGTACTCCAACAACATAATCCACCTCTGCACATAATCTCGAAGATGATGATATTGGATATCAATATGCTTGGATCAATCATGAACAACTGGATTTTCAAAGAATTTCATACAAATATGATTATCACAGTAAATCACAGTTGGATCCATCTGCTGACCAAACAAACCAACCAGAATCTTCCTCACCCAGATGGCCTCACATGCAGCTTGACTAACAACCATGTACTCTTCCTCTGCCGAACTAAGTGCAAACGATCTCTGTTTCCTGTTGTACCAAGAAACAACTATTGACCCAATATTGAATATCCCTCATGATGTGCTCTTCCTGTTGGATGGAATCCCTGCCCAATCTGCATCGGTGAGCCTTAAAACTTCACTCCCTCTGTCCGTCTGTACTATGATCCATACTGAGTAGTGCCTTTGAGGTATCTCAACACATGCTTGGACGCCTTCCAATACATCTTGGTAGGCCTAACCATCGCTTGACTCAGCTGGTTAATTGCATAACACATGTCTGGTCGTGTGTTCACCAAATACATGAGTGAACCCACAAGCTGTCTGTAAACAATAGCTTCCACTACTTCACCTGAATTAGCATCCTCCTTTCTCCAGTTACCTAATAGAGGAGTCTCCATGTGCTTACTACTCTTCATGTGGAACCTTTTCAATATATCATTGGCATACTTGCCCTGAGAGACAAAACATTCCCCATCACCTTTCCATACTTCCATGCCCGAAAAGTAGTGCATAAGCCCTAAGTCCTTCATTTCGAACTCTCTTGCAAGATCCTCCTTGCAAGACTTGATCAACTTATCATCACTTGTCAGAATCAAGTCGTCGACATATAAAGAAATAATCAGCAATTTACCTTCCACCACAATATGGTACAAGTTCACCTTTGCTTCACTTTTGGTGAAGCCCAACCTGGTGAAGTAGCTATTGACCCTGGTGTACCAAGCACGGGGTTCTTGTTTCAGCCCATACAATGCTTGCTTGAGTTATCACACATGAGACTCTCGGTTAAAGGTCTCAAAACCATTATGTTGCTCAATATACACCATCTAATGTATCTTACAACCCATCTCTGCTGATAGTGCCAAAATGGATCTGATTGATGAGTACCTTGCAACATGAGCAAAAGTCTCATCATAGTCAATCCCTTCTACCAGAGAAAAGCCTTGGGCCACGAACCTAGCCTTATGTTTCTCCACACTACCATCTGCTGCTTGTTTTACCATGTATAGCCATTGGGAACTCACTACTGACTTGTCTACCTGTCTTGGGACCACATCCCAAACACTGTTACAAACAATGCAGTCATACTCCTCCACCATGGCATCAAACCAAACCAATTATTGCACTGCCTCCTCAAAGGAACATGGCTCTATTTCAACACATCTACTCATAAGAGCCATGTATCCAGTGTACCTCTCAAGTGACCTCCTTTTCCTGCGCTGCTATGTGGGTGCTCCAACATTCTCTCTCACATCGTACAATAACCTGTTAGCCGCTCTGGTGCGCTTTCTCCCATCTTTGAAAGACTTTGCCTGAGTGGATGTCTCGACTCCCGGATCCTCTGCATGTGGCTGCTCCACATCAATCTGAGGTTCCTCCTTAGGAGCTAAAAGCTCGCCAGTCGCACGTAGCTGAAGCTCCCTCTCAAGGAAGCATCACATGGCCTTCTCTTCATCGAATTTGACGTCCCTACGAAACACTGTCATCCTGCTGGTTGACAGGTACACCCAATAGTTATGAGGTGTATCAGTGTACCCCACAAATATCCCCAACTCTGATGTCAGCTCAAGCTTCTTCTGTGCATCTTTTGTCACATGGAAATATACCGATGACCCAAAAATCCTGAAGTGACCCACATCTGGTCTCTTCCCTGAGAAAGCCTCCTCTGGTGTACTCATCCCAAGAATCCGATGAGGGCTTCTATTCTGCAAATAAACAACTGTGTTGCATGCCTCGACCCACAAGTGTAGTGGTAGGCCCTGATCATGCAACATTGCCCGTGCTGCCCCTACAATGCTTCTATTCTTCCTTTCATCCACCCCATTCTGTTGTGGGTTATGGGGTGTTGTCAACTCCCGTTTAATCCCTTCTGCCGCACATTTTTTTAAAAACTCATTTGACACATACTCTCCATTGTTATCACTCCTGAGATATTTAACCTTCCTGCCAGTATATTTCTTGACCAATGCTTTAAATTCACAAAACTTTGCAAAAGTTTGATATTTCTTATGCATGAAAAAGATCCAACATTCACGAGAAAATTCGTCATCAAATATAACATAATACATGTGTTTGGTCGTGGATGTTGTTAAGAATGGTTCGTACACATCTGAATGGACTCGATCAAGGATCACCTATGCTCAACTGTCTTTGTCGCGAAAGGAATATTTGGTGAATTTTCCCAAAGTACACCGTTTGCATGTGTTAACTTGCTCTAGTGTACCTTTGCGAAAACCGATAGAAATTTGCTGCATGATTTTCAAAGTGCCATGATGCAAGTGACCCAACCGCTTGTGCCACAACTCACCGATGTCTTGGATCTGCACCTTCTCTGCTTTAGTTCTCAAGGTAGCACAATATTCTACCTCAAACTTGTAGAGATTCTTCACCTGAATCCCTATCCTCTTTACCTGTATCATGGCTATGTGACGAAGGAACGCCTTTCCCTTACTAAAGATCACATCATATCCTCTATCCTCCAACATGGAAATAGATACCAAGTTCTTCTTCAAACTAGGAACATACATAACATCTCACAAAGTGAGGGGAGCACACGAATCCCTCTGAAAGGTAACTATACCCAACTAGGTAGCACTATACCTTCCATCATCACCCATCTCGATATGCATTTGGAGATCCTTATCCTCCAAGTCACTGAAGATCTCCTTATTACCAAACATGTGGAAAGAAGCTCCACTATCTCCATACACTACCCATCATTGATGACACCATGTGTGCAATGAGGGTAAAGTCCGATTTGAATTGTGAGGCAAGAGCTTCACCTACCACTCCTCCTGAGGAATTCTTCTTGGACTTCTTGAGCGGATAATTTTTAGCAAAATGTCCTAGCTCGTGACAATGAAAGCAATTGACTTTCAAGATGTCCTTCTTCTTGCCTCCATGACAAGAATCCGATTTGGAATGGGAAGCCTTCCCCTTCCCTTTCTTTGCCTTACCCGCTAAGGCACAATTTTCCTTATCATCAGTCTTTGATGAGGATTCGTCCCTAGTGCTCCTCTGAATCTCTTCCTGTACCAAATTTGATCACAATCGTTCCCAATATGGAAACTTCTCCCTCCAATTGACAAAGTCCTCATAATTGTGCCAACTCTTGGGGAGTGCTAGAAGATCTAGGCTCACCATATCATCCTCGACAACAATAATCCCAACACTTCCAAGCTCATCTCGATAATGAGTGAACTTGGTCAAGTATTTCAGAATTGAGTCGCCCTTCTCCATCTTGATCTTTCTAATTTTTTCCTCCAGTGCCAACTTCCTATGGTCATTTCTATTCTGAAACAGGTCCATCAATGCCTTCCACATAACATACAGAGTTTCCTTGCCATGGAGACTCTAGACATTGTGGTCTCGAACTCCCTCAAGAATAATCTGCCTCACCTTTGCCACACACTTTCTCCATTCAGCCAGATCATTAGCATCTGATGCTAGAGGCTTAGGAATGTCTTGACCAATGAATTTCTTGAGGCCATTGTCTTCTAGCACTGCTTCCATCCTGTCCTTCCAGGCTATGTAATTCGATTTGCCTTCCAAGGCATACTCAAGTCTCAAACCATAGAAATCCATTTGTCGACTCTAATATATGAACTGCAAGTTCAAATTTCACCTACACAACCAAACTCGAAATCTCCTCTTCTATACTGTCTTTAGCTCTGATACCATGTATATTTTTATATAGATTCAACAACTCATGTAATGTACTAAAACATAAGACAAGAATATACTCTACTTTCAACAACGGAAACCAATAATGATCGATGAAAACAATAATCAACAAGAGGAAGAATATCAATCACACATAACACAATATTTCTCTGGGGAAAGCAGCTCCTCAAAACCCTGGCTATCTATATTGCATTAATTAGAAATCAAAGAAGAAAATACAATGATTTTTCTCACTAGAAAAATCCCTGCACAAGTATGATCAACTCTCTGCCTCACAAGCCTGCTCTACCCAACACTTAGCCAATTTTGCTACCTGCCAAGCCCCTACTTCGTTGTACAATTCCTATGAAGATCAACACATATTTAATTGGGAAATATTTCTTCCAAAACTGCTAAATCCAAACTTAGGTCCTCAACTTATTACATGCATGAACTGTACAACTCGGAAAATCATACAACTGATTGTACACTATCCCTGCACTCTAGTCTCAACTGGGTCTTCCTCTGAACTGACATGCATGAATAATTTTTGAGTGAATCTTTAGTTAACTGGTGTAGCACTCAGGATGCATTGGTTCATTAACGCACTACTAAACCTGTACTAGTTCCTCCAATGGTTAGAACTAATTTAATTGACTATAACTCAGTTAGACTAAGTTATCTAATTACAACTCCAAGGAATTCAACCCGGACCCCTAGAATTTAGGGATCACACTTACATGTCTCTAGATAGACTTCCAACTCGAAATTACTAAGTCAATTAAGTCAATTAAACTTAATTAATTATTTACAAGTTTCTATGAGAATAAAATTCGATTCTAATTCACAATTTAATTCAAGGACAACTTAAATTGGAATTTATTGTTGCTATTTTTAACACAATCAAGCTAGATTAGCACGATATAACTTCACAACATATCAACTCAACCATAAATAAGGTCATGATATCCATAATAGACACTAGCTAACATGTTCACGTCATAAACTCATAAACGACTTTCAACCATGCATAACAATCACATATGCAAAGTCAGTCTAGATTAGTACAACACAATATCACAACTATGTCGACTCATACTTAATTGTCATAACCATAACCATCTGCATAGGCCAATCCAATTTAGTATGATACATATAACATGAATACCTCAATGTAATAACCCCAATAATCAAGTTACTAACATATAACAAGTTATATATCATGCTCATCAACAACATATAACCTAATCATCAAGCCAACTATCATATAACAACAACAAGTTAAACTATAGCATGCTCATCAACAACATACAACATAATCATCAAGTTATCTAACATAAGACAACAATAGCAAGGCATACAACCATAGGTTACTATCATTCAAGACTATATGTCACATGTGCATATGACTACACTAATCAACTAGCATCTAACATGTATGTAACTATAACATCAATAGAATGAAAGGCATACACATAACCATAATGCATATAACCATCCTTAACCTACATACCTACATGCCCAACATACAAACCCGTATGAAGAAATGCTCTTGGCTCCAGGTCCAATGCTGCAACTTCACTTTCAAGGTCTGCATCTCCTGCTCTATCTCAACCAACACATTAGCATCATAACGTACCAATAGAATCATGATGACCTAATTGCATACAATGACCTCATGCATAACAACCTTCACCCTGACGATGCATGCATAACAACATATAGACATTGACATTAATAACAAATGCATGTACAACCAACACTCATGATGACACATTCCACAACAACACCATCAACCTTCACATGGTGACATCATTACAACCATGATCAACACCATGCAAATGCAACAAGCATATAGACCACAAGGACGATTAACACGCATGCAACCGACATGAATGCATGACCAACACACATCCCGTCCAGTCCGAGGGGTGAACCATGCTATGATACCACTTTGTAACACCCTTCTCCTGCATCTACCCAAGTAACCGGCCAACCAGGGTAAACATGTGACGATAAGTTACTATGATATTATTCGACCTCCTAAGTCACCTTAAGGAAGTGGAACCGATGAAAACACACCATACAGACCTTCCACATCAACAAAAAGACCCTTAGGAACCATCCCAACCTCTTAGGTATCTAGCCCCTGAGTCCCACTGAGTTTTTGACAAATTAACCCCCCGACTCTCCCATGATATGGGAATGCCAACATCCACAGGGCTTTGGACGCTCCCATAGCATGGCATGCCAACGTCCAGGGACTATTTTTCTTAGTGTTGTGCCAACATCCCTAGCATTTGAGCCACTTTTTCAAGCCCAGAGCCCAGGTCACTGCCCATAATTCAATGACACTTCCAGAATCCATGATTTACATAATAACAAGTCTTACAAATCATAAATTGACTCCAGGACTAAGCTTGGCCATCCCCAACTGGGACTGACATTTTGTCAAACACTTGGCATCAATGAAATCTACAGGAAATGAATACAAGACAGAGCATAAGTGACTGATAAATCATATGAGACTTGATAAGAAGGATCACCACCCTCTTCCCTTAATTGTTTTGACATCAATTAGGTCTTGCATCCATTATCCTTTCAGTTACAAGTAAATACATGAAATAACCATTACAATAACCAGTCATATAACTATGCTTATAACCAACATTAAACCATGAAAATAACAAAGAGATAACAACCATTAAAACCACAAATTACCAAGTACAAAAGCACGAGAACTT
Organism: Pinus tabuliformis; assembly: GCA_031772625.1. Lineage (NCBI taxonomy): Eukaryota > Viridiplantae > Streptophyta > Pinopsida > Pinales > Pinaceae > Pinus > Pinus tabuliformis. The sequence continues at coordinate 411,352,334 of CM062808.1, forward strand.
AGCTTTTATTAAACATAGGCAAATCCGACCAGGTTTGGGACTTCCACGTACCACCTGATCGTAGATATGGCTGAACCAAATCTTTCATTTAGCCAGTCACTCGCGTGCCATATTCCAAGCATGAATGTGGGATCTCATGGTGTTGTGCTGTGCAACAACCCCCCATTTATTTTTCTTAAAACTTAGGTGATTATTGTACAAATAAATGGGGACCCTTAAAAAATTAAAAAACATAAAAATACAAGTTTAATTTGAAGATTTTCTTAGGAATAAATTTGATTTTATTTAATAAAACCTCACTAAAGCTTGAATGACCAAAGAAGGCCACTTTAAAGGAAAATATGACAATATCGCATATCGCAAAGTCTTAAGAGTATAATAGTTCATCTACCGAGTCAAGACTTGCGATTGCGATAAAGGATAGCCCTCGAGGAACCCAAACATATTCATTCTTTATAAAAGCTTAAAAGGATTAATGAGAATTCATGTATCTGAAAAGCCTCCTCTCTTGCGAAACACGATAAGCATCGGACCCGATGAAACATTAAACCATACCATTAAAATACAATCGCATCCGATGTATCGCAAGAATGCTAATAAGCTCTGCCCATAACATTCCAAATGGTTCCGATTGCGATAAAGTTATTCATTAAAGGAAAGTGCCCAAGGAAATTATAAAGCTTAAACAAAATCTCCACTTAAATATAAACCTAAGGGCCCGCTACATTGCCACGTTACTTATCGCAATCACAAATCGTTAAAATCTTTTGGCAATATCTATAATTTCTCTGCTATCCCGAAATCACTGATTTGCGATAATGCGATTATCACAATCACAAATCTCCCATGCTTAACACATCGAAACTATGATATCACTATCACATATCAGTGCAACACTTAAAGAATGAACTTGTTTCACCATCCAAAGAGATCTTGTGATGTGATATATTAATGAATAATAAATAAACCATGCATTGCCATGATTTCAGTTAATTAATGGGTTCTAACGGTATTAATGGTTTCAGGGCCCAAGAATATTTGGTGACCCATTTAGATTGATTTTCATTAAAACCTCCCTTTACGTTATTTCAAAAGCTTTATGTGTTTGCATGCTTTTATGTTTAACTCCTATTTGCTCTTCATTTGCTCTGTATTCTCTGTATTGCAGGATTTCTCCCGAAAGAGAATTGTGCAGCAAAATGACTAAGTCTAAGAAGGGAAGAAGTCTGGTGAAGCCACTCAATCTTCTACGTCTGATGTAACTGAAATTCCTCCATTATTTTCAGACACAACATGCACTATTGATAGTGGGACTTCCTCATGGGAAGCTATGTACAATCTGTTGGAAAATGAGGGTCCAAGAATAATTGAAACCAAAGCAACAACAGATGCTACCACTTCTTCTGAAGCTTCTTACTTTGAAGCTGCAAGTTCTTTCCTACACAGAATTGCTGCCAGGCCGAAGATTTTACCATACACTGATATGGTAAAATGGATTATAGACAACATCAACATTTCAGACCGTGCATTCTAGACTTCAAGACAAGAGGTTATTGGTTCCTTCACAGTAGAAGACCTGAAGAGAATGTATCATATACCAGACCCACAGAAGGTATATGATAAAGCCTTCCTTGAGAATTTCACGAAGGAGAATGAGGAACCATTCGAGCCAATTCAACAATGGAGGTCCAATTCAAGCAAATTCAAACAAGAGAAATTAGGTATGTATCTTATAGCATCTCTTGCTACTCCCTACTCTTGTGTCGCAACTATGATGTGTAGATTATTTGGGCATGCCGATACAACCAAGTTTTTGGTTGAGTGGGTTCCCCTAATAGATGCAGTAGTAAACTCTTTTATAATGGATTGGGGTACCATTTTGTCTAATAACCTGGCTATGCAAATTCAGGAATATAGGAAAAAGTGATTTGTCTCCACTCGAACAGTCCCTCCATTTTTTATGAGTGCCTATATTATGGATGCAGTCTGTTTCACCACTAGTTTTCCAACTATGGGGTGGAAATGGACTATTCAAGACCCTACCCCCATTCACATATATCACAAAGTTCTATGGGAGTCCAATTACCAAGCCCATTTCTACAAAATCTGCCAAGGAATTATGTTACCCATCCACCAAGCAGTTTTTGACAAGAAGGCCCCAAGGTTATCCGATGAGGCCAAGATTGATATTTTACTAGTAGGTAGGTGGTTTGGGGAAGAGTTGTTTACTTATGTCCGGGTTTTTGGAAGCATAACACCCCCTCATGTCCTCCCTTGGTATGTACCTGATAAGCTTCTTTCTAGGGAGATTGCTTACCAGACTGTAGGGGATGGGATAACCAAAACCTTGAAAGAATTCAAAAAATACCTTTGGCCTTCTTTCCCCTCCAATGTGGTGTCTATGCATTGCATGATTTCAAGCATGCTGTGCTTGAAATCGAACACATTTTAAGTTTGAAGCTTGCTACCATTCTTGGCAGGCAGTATGACCCCAATAAGGTCGCACACGACTTCACTGCTTCAGTTAAAATAAGGCAATTCAGCCATGAGGAGGATGATTTTGATGATTTATTTGAGTCAGCCGAGCTATTTTCACAAGTCCAACATCTGGCTACTCTGAGATTCAATCCACCAGATTTGGCCTGTTTCCACCAGTACAGGAGGAAAAGGTTACTGAAGGTCCCTTTGGACCTATTAGAAATACCTAAGCCAGGTACTCAAAAGGAACAAACACCAAGCCATAGCTCATTAAAAAGGCTCATAACTGTAGGTTATAACCCCGTACAGAAATTACTTGCATACGAATTCTAAAACATAGAAAATAAACAATGCGAGAGCATAACACATAAAACACATATACACAGAGATTTTCCCCTGGATCCCAAAACCGGGACTACCAACTTGATTTTTCATTATGTTCCTTTCAATGTTACAATACATATTTATACATGTCGAAGCATCCAATACCATGGACCGAAAAAACCATCGCGTCCAAAACCATGGACCGAAAACCATCGCGTCCAAAACCATGGACCGAAAACCATAGGTAGGTCCGCCCAACCTAATATAGGGTCCATTTTTTTTTTTCTCCCTAGGGTGTTGCCCCAGACCCCATAGAGGGGGGCTACCCACCCCCCTCAAACCCCACAGACAGGGGGGGCTGCCGCCCCCCCCGTGACCCCCCCATGCACAATCAGCACAATGAAGGGGGGATCCGCCCCCCCTCTAATCCCCCGGTTCACTACGTAGGTTAGTCGTGGAAAGATTATACACGATTCTGAGCATGATTCAGAGAAGGTCTCAAAACACGATTCTGAGCACAATTCAGAAGAGAAATCAGAACAGGGTTCTGAACAGACTTCAGAGTAGAGATTGGCCTAGAGTTTAGAACAAGCCTCTCAACATGACTCAGAACATGACTTAGAGAAAAGTTCACAGAAAATCCCAGAAAAGAGTCTTGAAAAGGACATTGAGAAGGAATCTGAAAAGCCCTCAACAGAGAAAGAAGTGGAAGATGTTTCCACTAAAGTACACACAGAGGAGACCCCTTTGAAAAACCAACTGGATGAGGCATGGCAACAATTTGATTGACAACTCAGAGGACAACAAGGGAGGAAAATGTTGAAACAAAAAAAATACTCAACACACCCCATAATACTGAATAAAGCTCGCTTACTAACAGAGCTACTGACAAAGTTGTTGCCACTGAAGAGATTGAAATCATCCTGGCCTTCCCCTCAACAGAAATTGTTCTCAGAGTAGAGGAAATTCCTCCTCTTGATGTCTTTTACAATCCAAAGCATCGGGTTGTGGTAAAATGATAGAAGAATAAAAGGAAAATAGAACAATCCTCGGTGCTAAGTCCTGACAATGAGCCAATGGATGTCGTTTGGAAGGATACTCCTATGGATCCTTTAGATAACTTGACCAAACTATCACAGTTTGCAGGTGCTTATGCATTTGCCACTATTGATAAAGTAGTGGAGGTCAAACAACTAATAAGGGATAAAGATGAGAGGATACATCAATTGGAACAATAGTTGGCCGAAGAAAAGCATAATGTGAATCATCAAATGGAAGCCCAAATGACACAACTACAACAAATATTTAATCAGTTAAAGCTCCAGTATCAAGTAGAGACAAGTACCAAAGATGCTCAGATACAATAGTTGCAATTCTCTGTAGAACAACTGAAAGATAATCCTAAAATTGAGGATTTTGTCAAAGAAGCACATGAACTAAATTATTTGTTGTCGAAGCAACATGCAACATTTGGTCAGAAGCTATTGGTCATCAATCCGATGTGCAAGGAAAGCGATTCACTAATGAATCAAGTATCCAATATGAGAGTCACTTTCAACAAGATTGATGAATTTTTTTTAGGATACAATACAAGCAAGAAACTCCAGAAGGAAGGGTAGCAGATCTCCCCAGGATAGAGGAATCTCACAAAGATATCCTCTTCACTGATTGGGATATTCAGCTAAAACAGGTAGAAATGGTAGTCGCAAGAGCAACTGATGCTGCAAGCAACATCATTGAGACCATCAATGACAATTTACATAATGCCAATATGATACAGGAATGCCCACCTGGGAGTCTCCCCAATATCAGAGCCTTAGAATCAAAATGGCAAGAAACTTCCACAGAAAAAGAAGAAGCGATCAAACAACTTACAAAACTAGACTAGGAAGTGTATTGGAGGTATCTGGTAAAGCCACACAGTCAGTGGCTAGTACTACGTTCCTTGCTGACTCAGCCATGCACATGTTGCCTTCCCTTTTAGATGTAGTGTATACCGTCCAGATGCGCACAAGGATGAAACAACCTCATGAACTCAAGCCGATGATGGATATATATCATCTCAGACAACAAATGAAAGAGTAGATACTGTTGCATGCTAGAACTAGTCATTTCAATAATTTGTCTTTTATGTAATTCTGTCACTTATTTTAAGGAGAGTTGTTTAAACCTCCTCAGAACTTCATGCAATGCCTATTTTTGTACTTATATTTTATTATATAAACCCTTTCATGTCTTTTAAGAAAAGGTCCAGAATTTTATAAATAAACTCTTTATTAGGTTGGACTTTTGTACTTTAAAGTTTCTCTTGTTAGAATCCTTGGATCAGAGTCATGAACTTTTGTTGGAGAAGGCTTATAGAAGCTTGCACTTTTGTACTTTTTCAAACCACCTTAATAAGGTTGACTGGACTGGAGCCACTTATTTTATTAGCAGACTCATATGCATCGGGTCTTTTTGTATTTATTTGTTCATGAATTAACAACCATTTTTATTATATTGTTTATCATATGTATCTTTTTCCATACAATGTTGTATCCATTCACTTTTGAACATACTAGGACTGTCATTTTTAATACATTGATGAGCAATTGGTCAAACGATATTTGATGCGATATATGTTTATAAATTATTTTGATTAACTATTTAATCAAAATAATTACTTCAAAAGCTTTTTCATTTTTGTTAGTATTTGGTTAATCTTCATTGTCAAGTACTAAAGATCATCATTATAGATCGCACAAGTATAAGTAAATTCCCAGGTAATATATAGATAGGTTATACATATATGTGTTTTAGTTGAAAACCACCCCATCTATCACTTAGTTATAGCAATCAAACACCCTATCCATCCTATCACATTTTGATTGGGAAACTGGTCCCATTATATCTAGTCGGAGCCACTAATCCAAATAGAAAAAGGACGGTATTCAAGTCCCTAGCTGGGTGGTTTTCCCCCATGTTGTTGCAACGATTTTCGAGGCTTCAACACATGGATAAACCAATAAACAAACAACCAATGAAATCCAAAGGTTAAACCACCTCCAACCTCACCAAATCGTGATCTCACCAAAACGGACAGTAAGATCACACAACCGAACCGAGCTAGGAATGCCTTCAGACTCCATCGCTATCCTTGAGGAATTTTCCATCTCCTTGTCTCTTAGGCTTTACCACAATCCACACCGGATCACTAGGCCCTAAACCGAGAAACCACCCTCAGGCTTTACCGTGTATCTCACCAAAACCGGTCAAGGGATTCCTAGGCCTTTGGGATTTTCCTGAGACGACCTCCAACCCATCACACCATGGCTATCCGGAAAAAGGAAAGGCAAGGCTAGGCTAAAACCATTGTCATAACCTGACAAAACTGTGCCACCGACAACAAGAGAACCATACACCAACATGCAAAGCCATGCATGTCAAAACCAGCTAAGAAATCACGCATGCAATATGCTACTTGCAAGTATTTATGTTGAATCTGCTTGATACTTATCTTCATTGCTTGATCCTTTCTTTCCTTGCTTTCCTTTGCTTGCTTTTCCCTTCCTTGCTCCAAATCTTGAGTTCTCCAAGAAAACCATAAGTGTCCAAGAGTGGGAGAGAGAGAGAGAATAATGGGAGAGCTCCAAAAATGAACTAAAAAAAGGTTACAAACTGATCCTTAGAAGCCTTTTCATCAATTCGACCTCTATTTTCTTCATTTTCCATTATTTTCCTTCAATTTCCTCCTCACATGCAACCTATGACCTTTCACCTTCCTTTTATGCCATTTTCCTTTATTTTCATAAATAAATGTGTCAAAAATGCCTTTTTTCCTTTTTAATGCCTTTGCCAGTTTCCTTTAGCCATAAACATATCTAGTGATGCCCACTAGGATATCTTTGCCCAACATTTAGTTTTGAATAAGTGTCCCTTAACCTGGTCTTATTTTGCCTTTATTAAGTTTTATTACATGGGTTTTTCACCAAGGCTGTTACAATAAGAGTTTCATGATGGGGACTGATGAATGGAGGTGACTTTGGCATGAATGCATTGGACATCTAAAATGTCATAGTTCGAAAATAATGGTAACATAGAACATGATTACTGATTTTCCCTAGGTTCTTCCACCTAATGGATTTTGTCGAGGGTGTTACTCGGCAAGCATTATCATGTGCCATTCAACTTCAGAATAGCATGGCTTGCAAAAAAACCATTGGAAATCATCCACAACTATCTGTATTACATAAATAATCCCTCATTGGTAGATGAAAAATATATTTTAACATTTATCAATGATTTTAATAGATTTAATTGAGATTTTTTCTTGAATAACAAGAGTCATGTCTTTGAAAATTTCAAGGAATTTAGGGGATTGACTGAAAAGCAATGTGGCTAACTTGTTAAGTGTTTAAGATTTGATACTGTGGAGAGTATGTGAATTGAAAATTTGAAGATTATCTTATTTGGTTAGGTATTTCTTTGCAATGGTCTATTCCTCATACTCATCATAGAATGGTGTCACAAAATGGAAGAACCAGACTTTAGTTGAAATGGCTCAATGCTTATTGCAGGGGAGATCCGTTGACTATGTTTTGGGATGAAGTTTTTTATTTCTCCAACTATTTTCTAAATCTTGTTTTGACTAAAGCTATTGGTTTTGTGACTCTATATGAGATATGGTGTGGAAAGAAGCCCTCAGTTGGCCACCTTACAACCTTTAGATGTATTTCTTGGTTTTATATTTCTCATGACTACAGGAAGAAGCTAGATGCAAAGAGTCATGCTTGCATAATGATGGGCTATTAAGAATAATGTAAATCCTATTGATTGTTTGACATTGAAACAACATATCATTATTAGAGGAAATGTAATCTTCAATGAGAAGTATTTAGCTCTATTTTTTTTGAATTCCTCTTCTTGACTAGTTAGTCGAACTTTGATCCTAAGTTGACTACTAGTTGGTTGACACTAATTGAGGTTGTCACTTCTCTTGGTTGACCTTATAAGATGAATATTAGTTCACACACTCCTTGTTTACCTTAGTGGGATCTTAAGATGATTGCAATTGTTGGAATTGATGTTAGTGATATCTCTTTAGGTATATCAAATCATAGTCAGAAGCAGTGGGCCAATGTTTCCTTGATGGCTCATGGTCTTGAAACCTATGATCTTGTTTCTTATGATGATTCTCAAGGCCAACCTAAATGGGAGTAGGCCATGAAAATCACACTTGGGATTTAGCTCCTTGACCTAAATATAATAATGTTGTTAAATGTTGATTGGTCTATAAGACCAAAATTATTTTTGAAGGTGTAGTCGAGCATCATAAGGCTCATTTGGTGGAAAAAGGATTTCTTAGAAAGAGGGATGTTGAACCCCAAAATTTCTTCTTTTTGAAAACCTTCTTATACTCCATTCTCCCCTTTTTGATCTTCATAACCTCAATTTGTGTATCAATTTACAAGGTTTGTGGTATAACAGGTACATAATCATCTTCTATTTCATAAATATCATTTGCATTTATTATTTAACTCAATATTTACCTGATCTACTGAATTACAACGATTCTACAACTAAGTCCAAGGTTTGATAGATTGCGAAGCTTCAGCTGAAGAACAGGGCATATGGGCAGGCAGCAATTAGCTAGTACAACAATTTGTTCCTACCTTCATAACCTAGATCGACAAGGAAAGCACCATGGTAGCTCAGTCAAAGTGAAAGTCAACCACAGAGGAAGGTGAATCAAGCGAGCGAGGAATTAGTGAATGCAAATATTCAGCCTCATGATTTTCTTCGCTGATAACAAATCATGAGGAAATCACACTATTTATCTATTAATGATAATTTTAGCTAGTGTCGGTTAGCATAAGGCACAATGATATAAAATGTTTAATGCGTAGGAGTTTTATAAATATGCCTCTCAGCATAACAGACACAAACTTGGAATTTTATGTTATAAACACTCTGTTTTATATATAAACTCTGTTTTGTTCTTAATTCTCTGTTGTGTGATTCCAATGCATGGTTAATCATCTTATGAAGGCATCATATTGATACCTGCTTCTCGTAGGAGGGCCCCCTCGAGATAGTAAGGTTTCCTTTTAATTGCAATTTAGTATTTCGTTCTGTGTTTTCTGTAGGATTCTATTAGTTTAAATTTTAATTTTTATAAGTTTAAGATTGTTTTGCAGTAGGTTCATTTAATCATTTTATTGTTGAGTGAAGCAAGATCTCTTGTGCACATGGACAGAGCATAAGTTTACATGGATCAGTAGCATAGCTTTACATTGCAGTTATATAGATAGGATTTTAATTTGCAGAGATAATCCTTTTTGTCAAGAGTAGATTCATTTACAGTGTTAAGGTTTCATTTCAAGCAAGTGTGATTTCGATTTAAAGCAAGTGTGATTTCATTTTCAAGCAAATGTGATTTCATTTTAAAGCAAGTGTGATTTTATTTCAAGAAAAGTGTGTGTGTGATTTTATTTTTAACAAGTGTGAAGGTTATTTCAAAAAGAGTGCAATCTTTCCTTTAAGAAAGAGAAATAAAATTGAGTCCATTATTATGAGTGATTTATTTACTTACATAGCTGTAGAGAAACATGTGAATTTTGATATCTCAAATTAACTTAGAAATTATTTAAGTAATGAGGACTCCTAACACAAACAATGCACATACATTTCATCAGTTTACTAGCCCTGGTTGATAATTCATGTAAGTAATTTAAAATCAATTAAATTACCAAACATTTTGGCGCCGTTGCCGGGGAAGTGTATATAGGAGTCTTTTTCTTTTTCTTTTCATTAAAAATAAAAATAAAAATTATATGCATAGGGAAAGGGATTCTAGAGGTATATTTGTAAGTAGATGTAGGAGTTCGATTCCAACATCATCACTTACCCCACCATGACCTCGTAGTGCCACACCATCCACCCAAACTCATATTCCATCAATTACAGGTAGACATAGACTTCCTGAGGTACTTAGATCTAAAATCCAACCTAAATATTCACCAACTTCTTCAACCGAAGATGTGATCGAAGAAGAAGATCCTACATCCCCAACTGAAGGAGTAATTTTTCTATCTTCAACTGGAGAACAAATTCTGGGACAAGAACTAGAAATACCTAGTGAAGAGGAAGAAGGAGAAACCTATTTTAACCTTCCATTGATAGAAGAACTAGAGGATCTAGAGGAGGAACTAGAAAATCCAATTTTGGAACCTTACATTAGTTCTGAAGAATCTACAATGGCAGGAGAAGGGGAACGAGAAGTACATAATGTGAATGGTGAAAAACCTAGGATTGGAGGTGGAAGAGGAGGAAATAGACGAGGTGGAAGAGGTGGAGGAAGAGGAAGAGGAGGTGGTAGAGGAGGTCCATAACCTTTTGGATTTCCCATCCTTGAGGAAGATACCACACCCACAATGAAAAATATCTCACCCTCCATCCTTCCTAAATTTAATGGATTAAGAAATGAGGATATTGAAACATTTCTCTTTGAGTTTGAAGTCTTGTGTAGATCTTATGACTACTTGCTTGATACTCAAAAGTTGAAATTGTTTCCAACCACTTTGAAGGATGCAACATTAAAATAGTTTACGGACTTAGGAGTACATTCTATAAGAACATGGGAAGAAATGAAAACTGTATTCTTAGAAAAATACAAGGATTATTGTATGCCTCATAATCTTAAAGATTAAGTCTTTAAAATGATGCAAAAAGAAGATGAAAATCTTGAATATTTCGTTGAAATATTTGCTTATAATGTAAAAAGGGCTAAAATGCATAATCTAGATGAAGAAACTTTGAAATCTCTCTTACTAAAATCTATCAGAGATGAGTGGATAGATCTTCTCAATCTGATGGGTAAAGGAGATATTTCTCAGTTATCATTTGGAGATATTTGTGAGTTATGCATACACATTTCAAGAGGAAAGGCAAGAACTGGGAAAAATCCAAGAGATCCTATTATGTCTAGGATTAATAAATTTGTAGTTGGGACAATAAGTAGGGTTGAAATAGGCAATTTGCTTGACAATTTTAAAACTGATATTTTGGGGAGTCTTAGTGAACAAATAGATACCCTTAAAGTACAAAACAAGAAAAAAGCTGAAAATTTTGCATTATCTATCTTTTTTCCCCAAATGTCGAAAGAAGCATGCCTTGAGAGAATGCCATCTTGACTTAAAAAGTGTAGAAACCCATGTCATATGTGCAGAAAATCACGATACAAAGGAATTCCCTTCAATACAGGTCTTAAATCTATCTATCAAGAGGAAGTAATGCCAAATCAAGTAGAACATCTTTGTTTTATTGCTAAGAGACCATGGAAAAATACACAATTGAATGTGACCCAAGGTTTCAACACTCAAACATATGCACAACCATCACAAAGTAATTGGACTGCACCCATGCCTTGGAAACCTTGGTCTCAACCTTGGGCACAAGGATGGAAAAATCATTATGGCAAGTACCCTCAATATCCTCAACCTTACCCTGTTTTTCCACCTGTTGTAGTGGTTACAACCACCCTCCAAAAGTTTTCCTTAGCTTCATTTTGGAGCCTCCCTACCAACCATTCTCAACAGAATGTCTTGCACTGTTAAGTACACAAGCTTTAGTGGTTTTCTAGTAGCATGATAGCCTGTGCATGATAGCTTGTTACATTCCCCTCATAGGCTGCTTCCCCGAACTTGGTCCAGCTGCAAGTTGAGGAGCTCCCTCAAGAAATTGCGCAATTATGGAGGGGAACCAACCTTCCCTCTAGAAATTGTGCAATCTTGATTGGCAGCCTGTTGGGCTCAGGAATTGCGAAATTCTGCCTGTCAACCTTTCGTGGAAAAACTATGCAATCTTAACCCAACAGGACTGTTCAACCCAGAAATTGTGCAATCCTAAGTAGCAGTCAGCTGCTTAGCCTAGAAATTGCACAATCCCTCTAGGCAACTAGCCCAGCTTCCTCCCAAAAACTGCGCAAAAGTTACCCTTAATCAGGCAGGCTGTTGCATGTGCCATCGGGTTGACCGGTTCCACCTGGGATCGAGAAAACTTGACTTGCATGCATGGGTTAGTTTTTCCTGAAATAGCAAAAAGCAACATGTAAAAAGCATCCCTAGATTTTAGGGAGTTATTTTTAGCAGCTAGAGGTTACATGCAAAGATCATTTTAGAATCTTTCCTTCAAGTGTCGCTTTTTCGTAAATTTGTGGCATGCGCGTCATGAGCCTCAAACTTATTATTTTGACACTTCAGGACTCACTTATTCACATCGATCTTAGAGCTCTAACTTCCCACAACACATCAAGGAGTCTTTGACACATTAAGCTCAGCTATTTATGGGTAAGTCTTCTTAACTTGTCTTTTGTAGCATTTCTTTCGCTTTTTGTGTTTTGGCTTGTGTGAGTGTTGTCTGCTTGATTTTTGTGAATGCTTGCTGTCGTTTGCATGCATATTAGCTTGTACTAGCACCGTTTCAGTTTTTGTTAGCATCTCACTGCTGTCGCATGCATGACATTGTTTTGCATGAACGGTCACCGATTCGACAACTTGCTTCACACACATGCATGTTGTTCCTTTTTCTGAATCTTCCATTCACTATTTGCATGCACAATCATTCACTCCTGCATACACTCAGTATCGCCATGCATTCACATTCACATTTCCTTTTAGTTGCCCGTCGGCGGGTCTGGGTAGTCTTGGCCCGGACTCTGCTTCACCAAGACAACATTACGCAATCCTGAGAGGGAAGGCTCTGCCTTCCTCCCAGAAAATGCAAATTTCTTCCCAGTGACTATCCTACAGTCTTTCATTGTGTAATTATGAGAGGCAGTGACTTCTGGCCCATAAAATTGCGCAATGCAGTCACTAGGCCTGCAACCCTTGCTAGCTGGAATTGTGAATTGTGCAATTCTAGTAGCCAGCAGGCTAGTTTGGATTGCGCATTGCACAATTCCAGGAGCCATCCAGCCTCTAGACTGTCCGTAATTCCTTTTTGCACAGTTCCGATAGCCAATCTCCTAGCCTCCCAAAAAAAATTGCGCAATCCTTGCCAGTCAATCCCCAGGTATGTTGCATGTCGTTCCTTAAGTTTGATTTGGTTTTAGATGACAGATTTCTTGCCATGCATGTCTCCATGTCTCCAGATCTAGCAAGTGTTCGTCCATCTCTCAATAGTTCAGGATCAATGGCCTCCAAGAGAGCAGGATCAAAGGACACCGACGGAAGTGCAACTAGAGCAGCAATTGAATGAGTGTCTACAAGTTTGCCGATCTATGAAGAAACCAAGTTGATTGTAGACAAAGACATCAAGCTGAAATGGCAAGAGTTCAATAATTCATTCGCAGGCACATTTTGGGAAGACCTCAAAGACCGCCAAGTCTATGTGAACATCCACAAGTTCGGCTTGTATCAGATTGCATGCAGGTATCCCGTGTTCCCATGTGCAGACATGATACATTGGGTCGTCTCGCACACTGATCCTGAGACGATGACATTGAGCAGTGTCAGCGGGACGGAGATTGCTACCTTCAGGGCATAGTATTATGAACATATGTACCATATGTCAAAGCCAGTGGTCACCATGGAGACAGCCTTCAGCATACTCAGCGGCAATGCCAACTCCAAGGATATCTTGAAGAACTGGGTAAAGGCGCCGGCCAAATTCAGGATGACACCCAACCAGGTCCACAAGACAAAGATACTGTGGAAGGTGTATCAATACTTGGTCATCTTTGCATGTTGCTTATATGGCCAAGAGAGCACGAAGACCTTCCCGCAGAGCTGGGTGATCGTGTTGGACCAACTGGTCAGTGAAGGCAAAGCATGCAACTGGTCCAACATGTTGGATCGCAGGCTAAAGGAACAGGTAACAAGAGCTCGACAACCGCCCAAAGGTCAACAAGTAGAAATATACATGTCCGTCTACATCTTAGATGCAATTTGTGCCCGTTAGGAGTTCACGGGCTTGAAGTGGGCATGGACATCGGTGGAGACCCATGTGAATAGTTATTGTAAAATGTTGTCCAAATGCAGCTTCATAGGAGTTATCACACAACGTCAGATCATTTTGTCACCCCGGTGTACAAGATGATATTTGAACAGGATCCACCTTGCATGTCAAAGGTAGCAATGGAGGCACTGATCGATATAGTGGATTGGTATTCCTCACTGTCTGCCACCTTCATATGGATGTACAACGTGGAGAAGCCTCTGCATGTTTTACTGAAGTTTGCCTTGGACAAGCTCATCATGCAAGAGGTATCATACCACATCTCAACAATACTATCAACTAGGCTACACCGGAAGAATAAGGCACCTTGGCTCGCTCTTCCATTGCGGATCGGGTTATACGAGATACATAATTTCAAGCATGCGGATGTTGAAGAAGAGAAGAAAAAATATCCATTTGACGCTGAGGCTACAATACGTATGACCCACATTGTTTTGTAAAAGATCACTACACGAGAGTACAATTTCAGTGGATCCACAGGGCGTGTCATTGGGCAAAGGAAGACCCATGGAGATATTGTTACAGTTTCTCCAGGCCCAATGAACTGGTCATCATCGCTGTGGAATGGTTAGTGAAGTAGCGTGAAGCAACATCCAGGAGAGAACCACCAGCAAAAACAGAGGTAAACATATTGACACATAACAAAGGCAAGAGGAAGATTGTTGATAACGTAGAGGAGGAACAAAGTTGCAAGTTCCGAGTAGATCCACTTGTGCCGAAAGAATGTTTTGGCAATAGAGGAGAAGAGGCAATAGCATGATAAGAAGAACGCACAAAGGCAGAGAGAAAAACAGAGAAAGGAGGAAACATAGAAGGAGTTGCATGAGTTGAAGGGGCAACTCTGGAAGGAATAGGATCTGCACAGATAGGAGAAGGAAGCGCAGTAGGAACATGTAAAACAGGGGGCTCAACATGTATAGATAGATGAAACTACGCCTGTACAGGTAGTCGACTCATTCGAACAGCTGGCACCAAGCAGACAAGGTGAGCAATCGCAAGAGCAGGACTTTTCTCAAGAGATTGAACAAGAACTTGAGAAAATGGATATGGATATGGAGTAATAGGAGTTAGAGAAATATATCGACCTCATGCCTCACCACCAAGAGGTCAAACCACCAAATTCACTGGATCGAGAAGTGGAGAAAGTCCCAAGTGACCAAGGAGACACTGAAATCCTTAGAGACAATCCGGAGGGAGAGATGCACAACATCTCAATCGATGAGTTCCAACACAGAGTTGTGCAATCTCACAGAGTGTCAACTCTGGATGATCACACATCTCCTGAGCAGTTTGAGGAACTAGTGATCGTGTCTAACATGTGCAAGAATCTAGCAGCATTAACTGATTCTACCAGAGCATATGCCGAAGACACTAGCTCGAGTGTTTGCTTCCTGATAGTAGAGAATGAGCGGATGACTAAGGAGTTACAAATGATCAAGCAGGGAGGAGAACTGGTTGCAGCATCTGCTCGAGTAGAGTTGAAGAAGGCAATACTAGATGAATTATTGTCCCTTGACACATCCATGAAGGCGTTGTATTCCAAGTTTGGTACCGTGCATAAGGCAATTTTCCATCTCAACGGCAGGCAACAATGATGTGCAAGGAGAGCACGTGTCTTGTTGAATGTGCATGCCATTGTTGATTACATGAAAACATGGATAATGAGATACAAGGAAGCCCCATTACACTTGCCCAAGATGATGAATCCTAGAGCGGTCAAGCTGAAGGCACGTATCCGGAGTTAGACCCGGAACTATGAAGATCTCCCGCAACTCATCACTAGTCTATAGGATTCCCATGCATGGGTATTCAGGAGTATGGATGTTGTTGTGTGTGCACATGCAATCCCATCTATTGGGACACTCACCTAGGCAAAGATAAAGGCACAGGTCCGACTGGAGCTTGACTCGTACTTTGACGAGTTGATGTGCATAGCCACCAGCCCAGACTTGGTGATCAGTGTAGACACCATGCATCAGTATGTTGCTAGTCCGACCGCACTCAAGACAATGATGCACATGTTATCAGACGAGTTGGACAAAGGAGCTCGAGTAGTGTACCCAGATGTTAAGGAGGCAAGGGTTCGTTTCCAGAAAGATGTCATTAGAGAGTACACAGACACCATTGTAGACTACCAAGCTTGGCATCAGTTCACTATTGTCGACCACCGTGAAGATGTCGAAGAGTTGGTCTTCCCACGGTTGTCTGGGTCATAAGGATGTCTTGCATGAATTTCTCACGCCTATTTTGTCTCACATGGGTACATGAGCAGATTGTATGTAATGTCTTGTCAAGTGGAAGTTCAAGTGTTGGTAGTTAGATGTAACAATCATAGAGTAGATGAAGGGTCATGAGGGTAGATGAACTGTCACAAAGGGGAATGTCAAGGGCCACCCCACCCTTTGCTATATATAGTCCCTCATAACTCATTGTATAGGATTTTGGTGAGCCAAGCTTGTGATAGGAGTATATTAGAGAGAGCTTGGATAATATTGTAATGAGCCTTGGCTTCTCCACTGTGCAGAGCTAGTATATCTCTTTGGAGGAGCAGGTGGCAGTGACTGTAACGTTCCACTGTCATAACTAGTGGTTGGTCATGGTTGTATTGTATGACTGGAACTTACACTTCTTAATATAACATAGCCAACACGTTTCATGCATATGTCATATTGTATTTTAACTATCTTGTTTACTCTAAATGATATATGTATTTGTTTGCTTACGCATGCATGTGTAGTTATTTTATGTATATGTATGTATGAATCTTACTGAAATGTGTTGTTGGTTTAACCATCACTTTGGATTGCTAACTTACTTGCCTTCCATGTTGTGGTGCATATTTGCTCGTGTGTTCCCTTCTTAACTACGTGATTTCATAGGTTTCCAAGGGGCGCACTCACCTCACCCTCTTTGTGTTTGAACCTCTCATGCACCTTCCTTGACTTACTGCATATGTCACACTATTTCTAGCAACATGGACATCTTACTTGCCTCTGTGTGAAACTGTAGTCAAGGCGATACTGTATGACCCAGTGCTGGGAATCCTACACCAAACTGTCTGAGATCTAATTAGGACTTCTTACTGGGGAGATCCCCTGACATGTTGGCAGGTCCAGCAACGTCGACATTTTTGGTGCTAGAAGGAGGGCCAGATGACAAGCTGTGTTCTCTCATCCTGTTTTCAACCTTTGCACATCTATCATGGATTCTGTTACATTCACCCCTCCATGATGTTTTTCGCATGCCGAACCTCTCAACATCACGAGGGAGTTTTTTGATCTCTTGTCCAAATTCACGTATGATGGTGAAGGCGAAGTGGCTTGGCCTGTGTTCTTCCATGACTTATTCGCCATGCTTGATGAGGAAGATGGATGTTCTGACGAACATGCCATTCTGCTGCTTGCATACACACTTCGCGAGTCCCCACTACGGTGGTGCTGCAGCCTGCCGACTGACAACATGCACTCACTCAAGCAGTGCTGTGATCTCATTGAAGATACTTTCCGTCATTTTGATCCAGAACATCTTTACCAAAAAATGTTACAACAATGGAAGGCCCATCATGAATCACCCATATATTTTTAGCAGCGCTTCCGTGTTTCACAATTTGCAACTCTGAAAAGACAAAAGAAATTTCCTTATATTTGGGATAGGTTCGAGTACTACCTTAACAAATCAATCCATCCCAAGATGAAATTTGAGCCCAAGCCTCACTCAACATACTTTAGTGATGGATCTGCACAATCAGAGACATATACGGTCACTATCACTACTGATTGTCCGTTGTCCCCTCATCAAACAACTCCAACACTATAGAGTGATGCGGGAGAATGGGCACACACATCCGTTCAACTATCACATCCTTCCAACATCACTTCGCTTAATTTTCGTGCAGATTTGGTTGTCATCCCATTGAATTGTCATATGCATTTCGTACCTCAACCTCTGTCTTCGTACTCTGATGATCCTCCTGATGATACTGTCTTGTTTTCTTCCATTCCAGACTCTACACTTGTTGTGAACAAGGATCAAGCCATCGACAGAGTTGGTGTTGCACAACCAACACGCGTTGTCATTCATGAAGAGTATAACTGGGAACTTGAGCATCAACACTCGGAGAAGGATGACTCCCTTCTGTCCGAGCCTCCTCTGTTCTTTCCTACATCTTTGGTGAAATTTCCATCCATGATTTCACATGTGTATCTCCATATATGGATGCACCCATTGTTGGTCATTCGCAGGACACACTGGATATCAGTCCATCATCCGACAACGAAGAGGATAAATTATTCATTGAAAATCCACTTGACTTTTCATCTGCTTTTTTTGGAAACACAGAAGGTGAATTTGTCCGCTTCTCATCTACCCCTCTGTTTGATTCATCATATCATGAGGATGCCGCTGAAATCATTGATTTTTATGATCATAGCTTTCATGATCTATTTACTCCCGTATTCGATCACGATTATGTAGATCCTTGTTGTTGACTCGAATCCATGATAATGTGGATATTGGATTGAAAATTAACGATTATGCTTATGTGAATCAATATTTGTGCTATCCAATTGTGATAAAATAGTCCCCATATGTGATCAAGTCTCAAAATCATGTTGCTCATTATGTTCATAATTTCCTTGGATCTCAATATCCTTTTTTGGGAGATCCTTTAATAGAATGGTTTATAATTGTTTTATGGATTTTTGTATTTCTTGCTTATTTTCATTTATATTCTTTTCCATTTTATCAACTATTTCTTTCTTATTTTCATTTATATTCTTTTCAATTTCATCTATAATTTCTATTTTAATGTTTTCTTGAGAACCCGATAATTCCATCCTTTTCAACATACAACCATCCATTTCATTAACTTTCTTCTCTAATTAGTAGAACCTAAATTCTATCTCTTTACTTTCATCATAAGTCTTGGATAAACCTTGAAGAGGTTTGATTGGTGTAGTACCTTTTGGGTATTTCTTTGGAGCCACGTGATAAAATATTAATAGTACTCCTCTTTATCACAATTTCCAATCACCAAAAAAATGGGTCTTCTAATCAAAAGTTATGTTACTTGTAAGTTACGTACCTTTAAAACCTTAATTTGGAGAATATTTAGATTGATGACCATTTTCTTGATACATCTCCAATATTTTAGCCCCTATGAATCTAAAACTTTGGTCTATAATACTCTGATATGTCTCCTCTATAATTCCATAGGCCTGACTAGAATTTGATGCGCCAAGTAAACTTTATGGCAAGTTTCCCAAAATTGGTTGACTTTTGTCCTCTTCCCAAGAACAAACTTGTATAGCATTCACATGTCCAATTATTAAATTTTTACGTATGGTACTTTTATATGTTTCCTAATATTTCTAAAAATTTCATAGTCTGAAAAGTCCCACAATTTTTTTATAGCAAAAATACCTAGCTAACCCATTTGAAACTAATTTCAAGACCATTTAGAAACCCTCACTTTTTGGAATATCTTTGAAAGTATAGTGAGCCAAAGTATTAAATTTTTACAACAAGTATATAGATATATCTCCTCCCTCCCCTCAAAATTTCATGATCTAAAACAACCTTGAAAATAAGTTAGATTGAAAATCCTTAACTAAGTTATTTGAAATTCATTTTAGGAGCATTTAAAAACCATAACTTCCTTAGGGAATACTCTAAAAGTATAGCAAACCAAAGTATGAAATTCTTATCATAGGTGTATATAGATCTCACTTTTTCCCCATAAATTTTCACATTTTGAAACATCCAAAAAAAAAATATTTTGAAAATGACAAACTAACCTATTTGAAATTTGTTTAAGGAGCATTCAAGAACCCTAACTTCCTTAGAGAATTTCTATGCAAGTGTATCAAAGCAAGATTTGAAATTTAAACAAGCTATTCCCCAAGATATCTCCTCAATATGATCCAAAATTCACCATCTAAAGTGTCATAGAAAAAATATTATAGAAAAATGCCAAGATGGCTTATTTGGAGCAAAAAAACCCTAAGATCATAAGTTATGATACCAAATGTTATGAACCTTACACCTTAAAAATAATAGAAACCAATAATTGTAGTCCTATTTGAGGGGGAAACCTCCTTTTACATTGAATACAATGTACAAGACAATATTTGATGATCCTAAGGCTTTGTCTCCTTAGTGTATATATATAGGAGACAATGGATACAATAATATGGGACCATGAAAGGTTCTAATGTACATAACAACATAAATATAGAAATGTAATTACTCAATATTTAGGGCTTAATAAGGGATTTTAACATTAACATGAGGCTTATATAGGGCTTTACATGGATTATTTAAGGAATTACACCACACTTGGGCTATTTCAACCTTAGTTAGAGGTATTTTCTAGCCTCTATCCGTGAATTTCCTCTTTAAAATATTTGAATAAATAGTTGAATAAATCATCGGTTATATATTGAAGGAAATTCAATTAAACACTCCAAGTTTATATTCCTAGTTGTAGGTTAATTATAGTAGATTATTCTTGATAGCCACAATATAATGTTTATTTTTGTTGGGTATGTGTTATATTCTTTTGCATAACTAGCCACACGTGCGATTCATATGCATTGAGTGCAATGAATGTGGTATCTCCCCTTATTAGGGGCGTTAGTAGGCCCCCATTAATAAGGGGTTTAGTGGTGAAGCCCCCCAAAATTTTTTTGGGGTGGTTTTTCAGTCCACATTTTTCTAATTCTGATTAAGGAATTAAGGTTGTAATCTACTCTGAGTAAATGGAATAGGATTTTTCATGTCACATGATGCTTGCATTGTAAATGATGATGAAAGTTAGAGGTGTTGCTCTACACATTCTATTGATTTTCCTAGTTAAGGGTTTCCAAGGTAATTCTCTAATTCTTATGTGTGATTGTTATTACTTACTTTTCTCTTTCGTTTATAAGAGTTTGTGTAGGCATTGCTTTATTATAAATGTTTAGAACCTAAATTTCATATCAAAGTCATTATTGGCTTAAGTTGAATTCATTTGTTTCTAAGGGTTTGATTATCGCGGACCTATAAGAAACTTGGTTTAAGTGGTAGCTATGAAATGGATCATTGTATAAGAAGAAAATGATAGGAAGTTCAAAAATCAAGATCAAGAAACTTAATGGGAAAAACGTTGAGCTATGTAAGCTCAATATGGAAGACATGTTGGTAGAAAAAGAACAATGGATAGTTGTGGATCCTAGTACTACACCTACGAGTATGTCGATAGAAAATTTGATGAAATTGGATAGGAAGGAAATGGGAACTACTTGGTTGTTTCTTTCAGATTCAATGTTACTAAATGTTTTGGTAGAAGCTACATTGAAGGTGTTATGGGATAAGTTAGCACATGTGAATTAATTTAAGTCCCTGTTAACCAAAATTTTCCTTTCAAAGAAAAAACTAGCCTCTTAAGGATGAACAATGGAGACTTAGTGACAAAGCATCTAAATGCCTTCAATTTTATGGTAAGTCATCTATGGGTATTAAAATTTTAGATGAATATAAGTGCATTAATTTAATTTGTTCATTGGAAAAGTCATAGGATGGTTTTGTTGTAGCTATTGGTAGTAGTGCAACCACATTAAAGTTTGATGATGTGGTATTGGTTTCATCCTTGTTATCGAAAGAAATGAGGAGTAAAACATGGATAGTCAAAGCACCAATTCCTTATTCTTTTTAGAACATTCTCTAGATAGAAATAAAATTAATTCCTCACATGAGGGATCTAAATCTAGAGGTAGTTCCACATCTCAAGAAAAATACATAAGGAAATGATGGAAATGTAGTGAAGTTTGGCATTATAGGAAGGATTATAGCCTTAAAAAGTGTAGATAAAGGGAAGGGATACAATGATGCTTCTTCCATAGAAGGGAAGCCCCCCTTAGAGGAAGAAGGGGATGTGTACTTGTCTTCTTAAAGCACACATGCAAATCATGATATATGGCTAGTTGAATCAAATGCTTCTTTTCATATTACTCCCTATGGGGAGTGATTTTGTGAATAGGAAAGGCATGATGGAGGTGATGTTGTCCTAGGAGATGACATGATAGTCAAAATCATAGAATGAGGAAAATTCAAGTTGATGCTCAATAATGGAAGGATTAGAACACTCCATGGGCTATACACATTTTAGAGTTGGCTAGAAACTTGATATCTATAAATAAGATGAGTTTTGTAGGTGTAAGTATTGAGATTGAAAGGGAAACTTGTATAATGGTTTGAGGACCAATGGTGTTGTTGAGGGGAGTTTGGGTTGTAACTCTATACAAGTTGTTGGAAGAACCATCATTGATGGGTGTAATAGTTCTATTGTTCATGAGTATGGATATTAATAAAACAAAACCCTTATCACCTATAGAGAAAATATAATGCTATGTCAACAAATATTGAGACATAGTAGGGAGAAGAACCTTCAAGAATTACATGGTAAATGTATGGTTGAAGGTAAGCTTGGTTTTATACTCTAGAGCTTGCTTTTTGTGAATATTACATATATGTTAAACAAAATTGGTTAAGATTCTTGTAGATGATACAAGAGCAAAGGGATTTTTATAGTTAGTACACAATGATGTGTTTGGACCTATGGCTTTTCCATCATTGGGTAAATCTATGTGTTATGTTTCATTCATGCATTATTTCTTGAGGAATACATGAATTTATTTCATCCAAAAGAATATGATGTATTTGATAAGTTTAGAGAGTTTAAGCCTCTTGCACAAAGTCAGACATAGACGAAAATTAAGGTGTTGAGGATATACAATAGTGGAGAGTTATGTGGGAATGAATTGAAGGAATTTTTTAAGAAGTGTAGTATATAAAGCAAAAAGACAATTCGATACACACCTGAAGAGAATGGGGTTGTGGAAAGGATGAATAGGAAATTGATGGAAATATCAAGGAGAATTCTCAATGGTGCCAATTTAGGACAAGAATTATAGGCAAAGGCAATGGACATTACATGTTACCTAGTGAATAGATAACCCTCATCAACATTGATTGACAACACTTTGCATGAAGCATGGGCCGGTAATAGAACCCTCCCTCATAGTTTTTGTTTGTGATGCTTATGTACATGTTGTAAAGGAAAATATGAGTAATTTGGATAATAAAGTTGAAAAATGTATTTTTTTTGTATTAAGAAATATTTCAGTGATAATCACATTAGAGAAAATATGTTGACGTGTTTCGAACCATCCAGTGTGGTTCATCGCTAGGACCAGATGGTATAAAAAGGGCCCACAAGGCATAGAACAATTAGTGATGGAGTGTACTATTAAAGAAATACTTATGTGAAGGTCACTGGTTCAAAACCTTGTGGGTCTAAAAAAAAAGAAAAAATATGTTATAGGAGGTTATAAACTTTCGAACTTAGAAACTAAGAAGATTGTTATATAGTCAAGGTGTTATATTCAAAGAGGTCAAAGATGTGACCAAATAGGAAGTCTTATCAAGGAAAAATAACTAGAGAAGCTAACATTTGAGTTGAAGGATGACAAACATGACTCAATAGAAGAGCATGAATTAGAAGAAGAAGAATCTCATACTCCAGTATTAAGGAGATTAGTTTGTGAAAGAGGGAAAATAGAGCAGAGTGATCCACCTAATTTTTGTTCTACTTTGCTTCATCTATTACTGATGACAGTCTTAGAACTATTATGGACATAGTGTATTTAGATGATGAGAAACTTTGAAAGAAGGTCATGGTTGAAGAAATGTCAAACTTGGATAAGATTAAGGCTTGGAATGTAGTTGAGTTGTAGACTGGAAGGAAGCCCATTGTTAGAAAATGGGTGTCTAAGAAGAAGTTGAATGTAGAAGGAAAAGTGGAGAAGTACGTGAAGGGATATTCCTAAGTAGACAAAACTGATTTTGGTGAAATTTTTTCTTCTATTTCTAATTTAACTTCTAGTAGATTTTTTTGTTTTTTTTGTTTTTGCTACTTTTGATCTTGAAGTATAGAATATTAAAGACAACATTCCTACATGGTGATCTTGAAGAAGAAAGCTACATGAAACAACTAGAAGGTTTTTTAGTAAAAGGAAAGAAAGAGATGGTTTGCAAGCTAAAAAATATGTGTATGGATTAAAACAATCTCTAATGACGCGATGTCAAAATTTTGATACTTTGGGACTTTGTTTCAGAAGGAGAAAAGTTGATCAAAGTGTGTGTTTCAAATTAATTGGTGATGATTTTATATATGGTCTTCTATGTGGATCATATGTTGCTAATTGGAAACAAGGAAATCGTCAAGAATGTGAAAACTTAGGTGCCCTCTAAATTTAACATGAAATGTTTCAGAGCTACAAATTTTAGTGATGGATCTTCACAATCACAGATGTATACGGTCACTATCACTACTAATTGTCCATCGTCCCTCATCAAACAACTCCAACATTGTAGAGTGATGCGGGAGAATGGGCACACACATCCGTTCATCTATCACATCCTCCCAACATCACTTCGCTTAATTTTCATGCAGATTTGGTTGTCAGCCCAATGAATTGTCATATGCATTTCGTACCTCAACCTCTGTCTTCATACTCGGATGATCCTGCCGATGATACTGTCTTATTTTCTTCCATTTCGGACTCTACACTTGTTGTGAACAAGGATCAAGCCATCGACAGAGTTGGTGTTGCACAACCAACATGCGTTGTCATTCATGAAGAGTATAACTGGGAGCTTGAGCATCAACACTCGGAGAAGGATGACTCCCTTCTGTCCGAGCCTCCTCTGTTCTTTCCTACATCTTTGGTTAACCTGCCATCCATGATTTCACAAGTGTATCTCCATATATGGATGCACCCATTGTTGGTCATTCACAGGACACATTGGATACCAGTCCATCATCTGACAACGAAGAGGATAAATTATTCATTGAAAATCCACTTGACATTTCATCTACTTTTTTTGGAAACATAAAAGGTGAATTTGTCCGCTTCTCATCTACCCCTTTGTTTGATTCATCATATCATGAGGATGCCGCTGAAATCATTGATTTTGATGATCGTAGCTGTCATGATGTATTTACTCCCGTATTCGATCACGATGATGTAGATCCTTGTTGCTGACTCGAATCCATGATAATGTGGATATTGGATTGAAAATTAACAATTATGCTTATGTGAATCAATATTTGTGCTATCCAATTGTGATAAAATAGTCCCCATATGTGATCAAGTCTCAAAATCATGTTGCTCATTATGTTCATAATTTCCTTGGATCTCAATATCCTTTTTTGGGAGATCCTTTAATAGAATGGTTTATAATTGTTTTATGGATTTTTGTATTTCTTCCTTATTTTCATTCATATTCTTTTCCATTTCATCAACTATTTCTTTCTTATTTTCATTTATATTCTTTTCAATTTCATCTATCATTTCTATTTTAATGTTTTCTTGAGAACCTGATAATTCCATCCTTTTCAACATACAACCATCCATTTCATTAACTTTCTTCTCTAATTAGTAGAACCTAAATTCTATCTCTTTACTTTCCTCATAAGTCTTGGATAAAACTTGAAGAGGTTTGATTGGTGTAGTACCTTTTGGGTATTTCTTTGGAGCCACGTGATAAAATATTAATAGTACTCCTCTTTATCAAAATTTCCATTCACCGAAAAAATGGGTCTTCTAATCAAAAGTTATGTTACTTGTAACTTACATACTGTTGGATGGAAATGTTCCCCTAGGGCTTTTTGGGTTGAAACCCTAGCAGACTGAAAGTTATCTATTCAAAGAAACACACATTCACACAACCATTATGCTATTATAAGCAAATTCTATTGTAAAGGGTACGTACTTTAGGTCCTACGTTTGAGAAGGCCCTTAGGGTCCAAACCCTTCTTGGAGTTCCCTTCTTCTCTTTTGTCTTGCAAAACAACCAATTCCAAAGAACACAGCAGTATATGGACAAAACCTTATAAAGAAACCATCTTCATGTTATAAATAAAGGTAGTTAGTTATGAAATCCAAACAACCATTTACATATGAATTCTAAACATGAATATCATAAACATAAAGAAGATTTATATTGGGAACCAAGACATGTGTTTCTTTTATTATAGACAAATAAAGTACATAAAAATGAATAATTTCACCTGAGTCACCTTCAGCAGGCTCCAAGCAAAGCTTCCTTCCAGATCCGTTCCAGCCTCAAGCCTCTAACAAACTCCTTCCATGACTCACTCCATGATGTCATAAATGGTGGATGGACATCAACACACAAGGAAACAAGGGTTTCCTGTACAAATGGGGGAAGTGCAGAAGGCACAAAGGACTTCAGACCTGGTCAGGGGAAAAATCTCAGCATAATAACCTTTCTCTCTCTTCTCTCCTCCCTTAGGCCTTCCCTTTGAGGTCTTTTTATACCTCTCCCAAAGTAGTTTTTTAGTTGGGAGTTGGTTGGGAACAGTTGGGCCATGGGCACTAACAGGTGATCAGCAGGTAAAACCCGCGATCTCCGCCCGAAAATAAGGAGTGTTATATTTTTTAAAGTGTTTTAATACATATACGCGGGTTGGGTATACACATACCCGCGTATACACGCATTTAACTCAGGGCAATGCCACGTATAAGGGATAAAACACAGTTTTTTAAATTTTAGGACCAGGTCTGGAAGGAGGGGTTGCCCTAGGCCATGAGTGCAGCATCACAAACCATAAGAGTGAGATTTGGAGCTATAACAGATGCCCCCTAATATATGAGGTCAGAAGGGGTACATGATGGCCGAAATGTATTATGCAAGTACATGGAAAGGAAGTCTGTCAAAAATCGAGGAGAACTTCACCAGAATTCAGCCTGCCAAGCCACCAAAGGAGATCAGAAAGAAACACTGTCTGAGGCGGGCATACCCATGCCAGAAAAAGTAAAGCATGTCCGCATATCAAGTACACGCGGATCCACTAAGTATACAAGTATAAATGACTGGAAAATACATAATGGATCATCTGATCGTGATGAACAAATACATGTTTGAATATCACATATAAGACTGTCAATGATGCTGAAAGATGCAACGGATCACTGATATCAAAGACTGATCCCAAAAGGTACCAACTGAACATGATGGAATAGGATGGTACTACCCTGCAAACTCAGGTGCCAGCATATAGAATGTTTCCATGACTGACTGCAACATATAAGGTGGAGTGGTATCAACTAGCAGCAATAGAAGCAACTGTCAAGTGAATCAATGAATGTTGATACAACCTGAGGTCTTCACCGACCGTCGTGGTACATTTCTACACCATGGGAATAAATGATCTGAAGTCGACCATGTGAGAAATCGTTTGATTACCGGTCATTGATGTATACCGTTAACAAACGCGAGACTACTCACCGATAATGATAATGAGCGTCAAGGTACCTAGTACAATCTAACAAGTGTGAATAGATGAGCTGGAGTTGAACACCTGTAAGAATCTATCGATCAGGAGACAATGATGGTTTCCCACTGTCGATAGCGAAGGATCTGCCACTAATGACTGCAAACCCCAAGGTACTGCCAGATGGACTCTAGATCTTTGCCCCAGAGCAATGAGTCGGAGTCGATAGGGAAAGATCTGCTAGAAGGAAGGCATTAAGGCATCCTTCATCAATCTAGCGCGAGTGTAACTCGTAGGCCAATAATGTGGAAGGAATCGGATGAAAGAGATGTAGTAATCGAACCGAAGTACGTTTCCGGCGTACACAAGATGTGGCTAGCGCATGATAGAAACCCTCTGAACCAACCAATAATGAAAGCTGACACAGAGGCAAGGTATCCACCAATAGGGTCAAATGGAAACCAAGGTACTGCATGAATCCCAATGTGTGATAATTAAGCTGAGGTTGAACACAAGGGAAACCACTCAGTCAAAGACCCATGATACTGATCGATGCTGAGCACAAGGTGACCTATCAATAATGAAAATAGGGCCAGGGTGCAGCTCTAGGCCTGTCCTCAAAGCAAGATGTCGTCGTCGATAAGGACAAGACCCGCCAGCAAGAAGTCAATGGGGACCTTCTCAAACCGGCACGAGTAAAGGACCAATATAGCTGGTGTGATGATAGACATGACACTGACAACCAGGAATGGCCGACTGAAAAATGAGTCAAGAGACACCGCAGAGAGGCCGACTCAGGCTAACTTCCCTTGAACAAAAGCACGACTTAATGTGACTATGTGGCAGCATATGATGACTCTGTATAAGTTCGTCATGCAGGAGGCACGAACGAACCCTCCATATGATTGGAAGAGATAACCAATCGGGGGAGAACTGACTCAATAACAAGGTTAAGGCGTACCTAAGTCAAACTAAATCCCGCCCAAATGTAGGAGACTTTGTTTTGAGTTCTTTGTTCAAGGGCGACACGACTGACTCTAGCTGTCAACAATAAAATGGAAATAATGTCCCGTTCCCGCTCTTTTTTGTAATATTTAATTTTTTTGTCTTTTTCTGGTAAGCTTGAAAAAGAAAAAAAGAATGCTATGGTATAGTGGAAAGAACGAGTGTCAGTGAAACAGATGATCTAGAACCTGGGAATGGAACGTTCCTATGCTCAATGCAAGGAGGTGAAAACTGGTCAATGACACTCAAAGGTGTGTTCCTTCCATGGGTTAAGGTGTGTCAAGTTGCAGAAGTCAAAGGTATGCAAGGTTGATTTTGCAGTCGTCATGGTCAAAAGTTGGCTTAAACACGAGTCCAAGTGAAGCTGGCTCTAGGCCAAAAGGTGCAAGTGGTCAACATGCAATGCAGTAGTACAACTCAACACAAAGGAGCCTCTAGGGTATAAGGCCAGAACAAAGCGGAGAAGCTAAGAAGAATGAGTCTTCAACGCATAAGTCATGGCGGGACTACAGAGGACTCCCGAGCCTACTCAAATCGGAGCAACATGGGCAACAAATGTCAGTGAAGTGCTAACTACGATGCCCATGTAAAGGATGGCTCTACCATCGTGTCATGATTTAAAGAATCGGCGAGTGAAGATGACTTACGAACCATAACACGATGGGATCGACCCTATGGCAGATGTATCGGAAAATGGAGGCTAGTATGCATAATGCAACGGAAAAATGGTGTCCCTAACCTATATGCCAGTGAGAAAATGATACCTACCATGGCGGGTCAGCAGTCATGGAACCGCCTCGAACTGTCGAAAAACGTCCAAAATGTCCTGAAAAACAAACCAATCTTGACATTCCAAGCTCCCAAGTTAAAAGTCACATGAGGGCAAACAAAATAAAATTTTGAAAAAAATTTGCATTTTCAAAACTTATAAAAGAGATTTTGGACTCACCATTTTTACCATTTGAGTTTGAGAGCAAAGGATTTGGAGCAAAAGGAGCAAACTTCCCGTAGCCAGATTCAACCGTTCAAATTCGTCAAAAACCTCCAGGTAACTCTTATACTTAGCTTGCAATTGATTATGACTGGTTTTAAGATTTTTGATTAATGTTTCACCATTGAATTTTTTGCCCAAAATTTCTCCGCGGCGTACACGCGGGTTGGTAATATGAAAACCCGCGTACACGATGGCCCTATACGCAACTGTGTGAACAGGGACCCGCGTATACGCCGCGAACAATTCTTAAATAAAAACTAACGGTTAGAAATCATTTTTTTCTAAGGATGCTTGTCACGTGGTGTGAAAGAGAGCACACAACGGTGGATAATGAAGTTATGAACAGTCCAGAAGCTTTAGACGCCCTACGGGGATGCAGTTTGCTTAAATTCTTCAAGCTGCCGAATATGAAAGCGAACACGCGTCTGCTTGAGATGCTCATTGATTATTGGGACGTCGAGGAGGAAGCCTTTATGATTGATCAGATGCCGCTCAGGGTAGAAGTGGAGGATATCTATTTTATCACGGGCCTTCTCGAAGGGGAGAGGTAGTACATTCCCAAGGCAGGACACGGAGTAGCCTCACGATAGAGGACTATGTATAGATATACTGCCCGAGACATCCCAAGAAGGTTGGGAGCCAGATTTCCATCACATATGTGGCGAGTTTATCACTGAGGATAATCCTGTTCACCATAGCTCGAGTGAATGGATCGTCCTCTCTGCATCAGGCATCACGACTGACCATGAGCGTGGCAGTTGACTGTCTCACTACTGTGTTCGAATGGTGTAATCCTCTTTTGGCCAACATGAAGAGCCAGCTCACTTCTATCAGGAGGGGACAGACCAAAAACTTCGGATATGGGACTATCCTGTGCACTTTATTTTTCGAGAAGCTTCCCGCACTCCGCCCCAGGGTAGCAGTTTCCATCAGCACCCCACGTGATCCACGCATGGGCCGGTGGGCTGATCTGATGAAATGTCTGGGGGTTGGGAAGGTCCCAAGGACTGCCTTCGACGATGACTTCTTCACCTGGTGGGATCAGCAAATCATCGCCGTGGATGACTACCCCTATGCTGGGCTGGATTTCCGAGGAGATCCTGATCTAGCGTTACTACCGAACGCAGCATGGGGCGAGATTGGTAAGAATTTTTGATTCTATGATTTTTTTGGATTTTTCAAATATAATGATGAATTTTGAAAAACATTTTTGATGAGATTCAAATGACTGATATGATGATCATGTTCCAGACATTGGGCTGGTACGACCAGATGGGTTCCCGCGGCATGGACGGCGTGGCCGAGGAGCCGAAGAGGCGGCTGCTGATACAGAACGGACTCTAAACAACATCCAGCGACACTTGGCGAGACTGAGCTGCCGAGTACCGATGGCTACCATAGAGGACCTTCCTGAGGATATGCAGCGTCATGTGGTTGGCATGCCACGTGACTGGGTTCGCACTTTTCGGCGTGTGGCCAACGTGATAGTTGCATACTTAGACGCTCATCCTGAGCCGGGGCATTAGATATGCCGGACATGATTATGGGCATTTGAGTCCCAATTTTGTATATTTTTGGACACACATATGTACACTCGAGACGCTTTATGATATATATATATATATATATATATATATATATATATATATATATATATACAGTTTGACTTTTTGATGCTTGATTTTATTGTGATGAATGATTAATGTGCCAGTCTAATGCCTGATTAACGATAGAATCAGCTAACCAATTATGAGATCTTGGAATGTGCAAATAATTAATATAAGTAAATGATCTTTGCAACAACCTCACCCTTAAATACTGGCGATATAAAGATGGATCCCTTACCCGATAAATGTTATTTAATTGAGACACTATCAATTGAGAATCAAGATACACTACCAACGACTCGATCCCATTAGAGATTGCCTTGGATAATAAATTGATAACGGCAGTATACTCAACCATATTGTTTGAAGCAAGACCGATGCATACACCTCTTGATACCATCAATTGACCAGTTGGATAATAAAGTACCCAAGCTGCGGAAGCGAGATTCTGAGTGTGCCGACTAGCACCATTGGTGAACCCAAAATAGACCAAGTCATCCATCAACACCTGCCACAGCAGACCAAAAAGTGTTGATATAAAAAACTCTCGATGATATATGTACAAATATACATAAAGTACAAAGAAGCCATTGCTTGGCCAAATCTAAGCAAAGCACTTCCTGAGGTAGAGCCCGTCAAGGGGCTCCGCCACCTTACTCCTAGAGATGCTTATAGGTACAATTATCAAACCAATCAATATACTTCCTTCGGTGAATAACTGTGCTGGAGCCAAAGGGACCGTACAAACATCGCTATTCGAACTGGAGGACCGAGATTCGACTTCATGCCTAGGGGAATGAAAAAATGACCGACGATGTAGATCGTCCAAAGGTTGATCTACAACCGTCATTGCTTTGAATATTGCTTCGTCTGATGGAAAAACAATATCCGAGCAATCCGATGCAGAGGTGGAATCAAGGGTCCGAAAATGAGCCACATCACCATCTATCTCTTTCCCAGAGGAAGGAGTAGAATGGTTATCTGTAGAGTTATCGATAGATTCACATCTAAGCTCTACTGCAGACATAAGAGATTCTATTCCACCCGCCTTGTCGTCATCCGATGTGGTCACAGATGAAGCTAAGGTTCCAGGATCCGAAGAATAAGGAGTTTGAACAAACTCTCTCCGTAAAGGGTCCCTGGAGGATGAAATTGTATCTATTCCAACTGTAGGAGGGGGAATATTAAACGTACCCATCAATGAAGAGTACATCCCGACTCGTAGATTCTCAATAGGCGGACGGGGGTTACCCACTAAAGGAACAGTAGAGTCAGAGCTTGCTTGAAGATCGACTGGACAATAATTCATTTGATCAACCTTAACGATTTTCCCCTCATGAGGAAAGAAAATGACACGAAACAGAGTCGAAACAACGACGTCCATTTCGTATACCCAGTTCCTTCCTAATAGGAGATTATAGTCTAGGTTAGCATCTATGAACTCTACTTCGATATTAACGACCTTTCCTCCAACACATATAGGAAAGGCCGGGATAATCCCGTATGGCCTATGAGAATGACCATCAAACGCTGTCAAGAGGGTAGGTGAAGGGACAACCGACGGTGATCCAATGGCCTTCCAGCATGACATAGACATGACACATGTGGAAGCTCCCTCATCTATAACCGTCTGAAAAATATTCGTTTTCTGGTAGGTAGACTTTATTTGGAAATCCATGTGATGAGGATGTCTCTTTTTGACATTATTCATATCAAAAGTGAGAGCTAAAGAATTACTTGGATCCACTGCCCCCATTGCCAATAGCAAGGAACTTCTTTGAGTAGGACATGACTGGAGAACCTCAGCGGACATAGCACATGGACTCTGAGCCAGATCCTCAACAATGGAGTAATTCTGGGCTGCCCTAATATTAGGGTTAATAGTCGTGTGTTTAGCGGAACCTTTCGGTACCCGAGGTATAGTCTCAACAGAAGGTCACTCAATATGAAGTGGGTTGTTAGTTTTGGGAACTGATTTACCCTTGGAAGTTTCACCTTCACCATAATCACGTGGCCGTGTGGCCACATTAGCGTGAGAACCCATCATGAAAACATTTGACGACTTGTCCCCTTCCTGGTTGCCCCTTGCGGAGGTACCAGGGTTTGAACTCGCGCCAGCAAGTATTTGCTGCCCTTTGGGAAAAGGGTTGGTTAACACAGCTTGGGAACTAGAAGTCCCTTGCTGCCCCAACAAGTGCTGAGCGTCTTGAATCTTGGGGCAGAGATGAGTTAAATGGTCTCCATTGCACAACTTGCATGGAAACTTGACTTTCTTTCTAGACTCATTTCTACCACCACCAGCATTGTTGTCGGACTTATTTGCATCAGGCTTCCCATCCTGGTTCTTTTTCTTACCTCATCCTTTCTTTTTCCCATTGGAATTTTGATTTCCTTTGGGATTATCAGATTGGACGGCATTAATTGAAGAAGTTTGGGAAGCCGGGGGAATTAGACGATGTGACTTGGTTGTTAGAAGTAGTTTTTAAGGACAACTACTGTAATTGATTCAACAAGTTCACGGTAGTTATGTCTACCGACCCAATGATACCATCCGCATGGGGACCTGGCTTCGACTTAGCTATGTTAACCTTAGACCCAGGAGCATCTGGTAAGTATTTTTGAAGGATCCCAGACTGAGAGTAGATCAGTTCTAATTGCCGGGCCCTAAAAATGGCTTGCTCCTTAGAATAGACTCCAGACATGGAGACATCCTTGGAGATCTCGGGTTGTAAAGATTTCAAAAACCATTCGAGACGGTACTCCGGAGGGATTTCGGCTTTAATGAGCCTCTTTCTCCGTCTCCATTCCTGAATATGGTCAGAAATGTGAGTTGCCTTATCCTGACGAAAAGTGGCCAGAAGTTCAGTTCCGGCATCATAACAGACAAGCAACTGGAAATGATTTAAGAAAATATTGGCTAAGTCAGCGAAAGATGTAAACCTTCCCCCGGACAACTCTATATACCATTTGGCCGCATTACCAGTCAAGGTGCGTTGAAAAAGTCTCAACCTGATTGAGTCATCGATAAGGGAGTTAGATGAGCACCACAAATGGAATGTGGTTACATGGTCGCCTGGGTCCTCACCACTCTTCCCTTTGAATTTTGGAATGTCCGAAGGGAGTTTGGTTGGGACCGGAGGCCAGGCCAGATTGTACTTGATTGGATCGTTTGTTAACTTAGTGAGATCTGGCAAGTTCAACGCTGCCAGAAACGGAAGCCTAGGAGGACCTTGGGGATTCGACCCAGACTGGGCAGAACTCCCAAATTTCTGAAAAGATTTTCTTGGATTTTGGGAGGCACCAGGTTGCCCGAAGTAACCAGTAGAACCAGCTGAACCAAAAGGCAAGCCTTGTGATCCAGCAAAATTCAGAGTTTGACCAACTTCGGCTGCAAAGCCTCCGTAACCAGCAAATTTTCCTCCTAAAGGATTATAAGGAGTTGATAACGCTTGATACGGATTCCAAGCCGAAGCTAAGGGAGGAATACTTTGAAACGAACTAACCGTGGAGTACGACCTATTCCCTTGTTGGCCGATAAACGGATTCCCAGTTCCCGCGCCACTAACCCCAGGGTTAGTCCAACCTTGGAAAGGATTACTGCTTTGTCCTACATAAGAAAAAGGCATGGATCCTATCGTCGGGTTGGAATGTGGTATATGACCACTTCCGAAAGGAAAACCCTGGAATGAAGCCGATCCACCCATCATGGATGTATTGGCACTAAACGGAACTGATGGAATACCCTGTGAGTGGGTGCCAAATGGGAAGAATCTAGTACCAAAAGCATTGGTTTGGGCATTTCCACTCGTGGACAGAATGGAAGTAGACCCAACTAAAGATGTGCTAGCAAAATATCCAAACAAGGAAGCAGAGGAGATGGAAATCGTTCCTCCCCCTTGCACCGATGTTGGAGTTTGCGTAGTCGTGGCACTTGTAGAAGCCATGCTTCCAATAGCGGTCATCGATGGTAAGCGCGTAGCGTAACCTGGACTTGACGGTCTATGCGTCAGAGTCCCAACGTATTGTAATACGTCTGGATGACTAGATGGTAGTGGAGAATTTGGAGCCGCTAATGACTCAGAGAGTTCTTCTACCTCTATGTTATTCTCTGCTTGAAAGAGAACTCGAGAAAGGACTGGAGTGTCTCTCTCTTGTTTGAAAGTGCCAGGCCTTGCTTGAACACTAATGCCCCCGAGAGGAGGATCAATAACCGACGCGTCAACTGCCGTGGGACGAAACCCACCAGTAGTATTACCTCTGCGCCTTCTAGGAGAAGGCTCTAAACTTGGTGGTGAAAGACCACGAAGTCTTCGAGACCATCTGGGAGATCGGTCAGCCACTTTGAATTTTTTGTTATGATCTAATTGAAGACTCAAAAAATTGAAAGCTAGGCCAACTAAGAGCACAGAGCACACACTATAAAGTCCCTAAAGATAACAGCCAGTCAAACAACTTCCAAGTATTTCCGCTCCGGGTGATTAGGACCGAACACCAAAATACAAGAAAGTGAATTAAGGGGCCTTCCGAAGATAGTCTGGGATTATGAGGGCCCAATCCTATCAGCGAAGGTATCAAAGGAAGTTACGATGACCTCCTAACAACAGCCTGCGTCGGTGCAAGCCCCCAAGCTTCGCAAGGGTGCCCTCCAGTAGTACTGTCGAGAGTGATGCAACGTCGACCTCAGGTGCCACGGGATTCCCCTCTGCAGCCACCTGTGTAGATCCCTAGGAGTAGCAACTATGGATACCAACTCGTCGCAGAAGCCAGGCGGAACAATCTTGAGGTAAGTTCGGACAAGTAGGAGAGGGGGTATCTCTCTTCCTTGTCTTCACAGACCCTCGTGCTTAACTCCCAGATCCAGAGCTTTCCTGGTCCACCTAATGCTATTGGATTTTCTCTCGCTATTCAGACTCCTATGTTTGACGTTTAAATGGCCTTGGAGAGTTAATTCTCCACTCGCCTAATCCAATGCCCTAAAATCCTAAACTTGTTGGTGTAACCGACTTAAACAAAAAGTTCTAGTTAATTTTAGTTAGCGCTTGATTTTAAAATAGGCTGTTATTTAAGTTGTTAGAGTCGGTCTTGAGCCCTCCATCAACGATCAAAACTCTTTGCATTTGCATAAGTAGGTGTCTCATCAGTGTCAATTTTTGCATCCCATTAGGCATGCCATAACCCTGATGGAGGAGTTGGTATATTTTACCCCTCTTGGCATTGCTGGATCAGGTCATTTCAGTCATTAATCTCTTTCAAAGCTTGTCTTGTCTTGTCTTGAGGTCAATTTCCTAGGTCTAGGGTTTTGGTCAAAAATGTCTACAAGGTCATGTTTTTGAAGGTCAATAAGAGCTCATCAAGCCAGAGGGATGATTGTAAAGATGTTTATTCGAGATTTTTTATCTTGTACAGTTAATTTTCACCTTGGATTTAAAAACTTTGTTTTTAAAGCCAAGGTCTTTTTTCAAATTTTTGTAAAAAGTGATGAAATTTCAAAAGACTTCAGCGGACAGTATGCAACCCTGGTCCCCTTGCCAAGATCCCTCAGATGATCTTCCTGCAAAAAGAATCAAGTCAAAGCACTAAATGAGTCAATTTCAGGATAAAGGAAACCAAAAAAGTCAGTTTTATAAAGTGTCAAAGAGAAACATTAGAAAATGGGTTTGAGCATGAAATTTATTCAAATGGAAATTATAAAGACCCAATCTCCCTCCTTTTACTCTCATTGTGCATCCAAGACACTTGCAGGAGAGATTGGGTGAACATCCAAGCGATTGGAGTGAAGACTGGTCGAATTTAGGAGCAGGCCCGCGTGACCCGTCAGGCCCGCGTGACCCGTTGGGCGAGGTGCGCGACCCGTCAAGCAACCTCCCTCCCAACTCATTTCAAATTTTCTCAAGCACCCTCTAAATCACCAAATCGCTTGAGGTAGGTTCTCTAAACTTGGAAATGGTTGCTGGTTATGTTGAAAGACATCATGAGTGTGTTTTTAATGATCAAATTGTGCAAGAGAAAACACTCCATAATGTGTAAAAAGATGCTAGGGTTTATTGCTGTTTCATTGTTTTTCCCCTTGTAATTATTCTCTTCATTCCCATTTCATTTTCCCTATATTTCCATGTCAATTTCCATTTTAAATTTGTAAGGAAAACAAACCCTACCCCTCTTGCCTTAAAAAATAAAAAATCACATCCTAACCCTATCTCTCCTTATGCCCATGTAAACATATGAATTTGATGATATATATGCAATGATGTTTGCAGTGTATTTCCCTAAATTCCCTGTTATATACATGTATTCCCATTTTCCTTGTAAAAATGTCCCTCCCCTAACAGTTCCCTCATGTTCCTTGTCCCCTTG
Organism: Pinus tabuliformis; assembly: GCA_031772625.1. Classification (NCBI taxonomy): domain Eukaryota; kingdom Viridiplantae; phylum Streptophyta; class Pinopsida; order Pinales; family Pinaceae; genus Pinus; species Pinus tabuliformis. The sequence continues at coordinate 411,389,430 of CM062808.1, forward strand.
AAACAGCATATAAATCAACCTTTTACAGGCAGAAACAACAGCACAGTTTGTCCACTTTGCTCTTTAAACAATGTCAGAAACCGAAACTTATGAGCAAAGTGATGACCAGTCATCAGCTTCAGAGATTGAGATACAGAGGAGGCCTCATAAGGGTGGAAAGGGTGGACATCATAAGCGAGAGGAGCCCACCTCTTTAGCAGAGTTACAGGCTTGTCCTATGGCAGTCACATGTTTTCAGTATATGTCTTGTTATGAGTTTTGTGAGAGGATCTCTCGGATTCAGCACCACAGAGAGTTGGCTCGCCTATTTGTTTTACACTTGCATGATGGACATGTCAACCTTGCAGGGGTGGACTTTACATTGACACCCGAGGTGATCTCACATGCCACAGGGATACCTAATGTTGGGGAGGTGTGGAATAAGCGCAAGGTGCTGGATAATGTTCACTTTGAGCCTTTTGTCCGGCCACCATTCATGAGACATTTGGCAGGTGTGTTTCCATTCAGGTTTCTCAGGAGTGAGTATGCTCCCATGATGAGGCTCATCATGCACTATTTTACCTGTGAGGGCAGATTTTCACAGGTATATTCATATCATATTCACCTCTTGATGCACTTCACCCGAGTGAGGATGATGAACATCCCTGTTTTCTTCTATCAGAACATTCAGAGGATGGTGCCCATGTTACAGAGGAAGAGCCCGGCACAACAGTATAGGAGCCTGTACCATTATGGTTTGATTCAGCTTGTAGTATTGCATCAGTTGGCTCAGCAGGGCATCTCATGGGAGGAGTTCATCTCTCGTGAGTTTTTCACAGCACCACCCTCGCCACATCCTGAGGTTGTTCACGAGGAGGGAGGACCATCATAGCAGCATGACATCCCTGTCACTAGACATGTCAGCTCCTCACCTCTGGTTACCTATCAGAAAGGCCCGAGGGCCTTATTTGCAGCAGCTCGGCGAGTACTATCTCCACAGCAGGTGGAAGGGGTCTCGCTTTCTTCATCGACTCAGCGAGTGTTATATCCACATCAGGTGGAAGGGGCCTCGCTTTCTTCACCAGCACAGGTACCAGAGAGGGGCAAACAGCCCATGATTGATGAGGGGCCATCAGGAGTTCCAGATATTGAGCTTGTTGATCTTGAGGCCAGTTCTCCTAGCCGAGAGGCAAAGGAGATCATTCAGCATCTCAGAGCTAAAAATGATGCCTTGCAGAGAAGGTTAGAGGGTGCACAATGGACCATCACATACCTGGAGCAGCGCAATAAACAGTTGGAGGATGAGAAAGCACTTGATGAGCTGTGGAGGATTCGTAGTGACCGAATCTTGAACCGAAGAAGACCCGGTGACCCATTGCCCGCTGACCGAGAGTCCATGCTCATTCGGGTAAATGCACACTTGGAGAGGCTGTTGGCTAAGGCCAACCAAGAGAAGAAATTGCTGAGGAACATGAAGAACCATTACTGGGCAAGAATGCATGTGTGCAAAGCAAAGATGAAGATGTTTCAAAGGCGGTTGACCGAGGCACTAAAACGGAGAAAGAGGCCAAATCCCCTCCGTATCTTGGCCGAGGCTTCACTCAAGGATCAAGGCACTAAATAGCCTAGCCACAGCACAAATCCAAAGAAATTTTGAGAATTTTGGGTGAATTTTGGCATTTTTTGGCAATTTGCAGGTTTTTCCCATTAACGGGTCTCACCCCCCGCGCGACCCTTCATCATGGCAACTCTTTTTGACCAAAACTCAGCATTTCCAGATTTTTCATGCAAAGTTACATATTCTCATGGATGGACTTGAGATTTGGTGAAGTTTTGGGCCTCCAGAAAGTCAAAAAACTAGCAAAAAATGACTTTCTGCCACTTTTTTGAATTGCAGAAAGCAGTCTTGGGAGATTTGATTTTTGACATGGCAAATGAACTCCAAATTCAAAAATTCCAGTTGGGTTGGAAAGTAGACTCATAGACCTTTCCAACAAGCCTACGCTTGCTCAATTTTGCCACCTGAAAGTGCCCCAAAAGTGGTGCCAAAGTCGCGTGACCCGTCAGGCAGGTGCGCGCGACCCGTCAGGCAGTTTTTTAAAAAATGCACTGTACAGCCCAGAAAACGCAGATTTGACTCAGTTTGACTTTTTGGGATGAATTGTGATCCTCTTTGATGTAATTATTGTACTTTTTAGACACTTTTACTCTTATGTAACATTTCTAGAAGATTCATTCATGAAAAGGGTAAATATTAAATGAATGAATTGGTTTCCTAGCTTATAGAGGCAAGTTGTTTTGACTGCCTAGTTTGTAGTGCTTAGTTTAGAAGTGGTTGAAACAACTCCTAGGATAGTGAGCTCGACCCATGGAGGCAGGGAAAGAGGTTAGATCATCTATATTATGTACTTTCTTGCTCATTTTCATGGTTGGACTCTTGAGGGAGAAGCTATCATTGTATTATTCACTGTATCTCTGCAATTTTTGGCTAAGGAAGACCAGGGTTTTACAGTCCTCTTTGGAATTCTTGTGGAATCATGTGTTGATGGTGTGTTTCTCAATGTACTTGTAAGCTTTTTATGCGACTCATTTCCTTTCTTTTACTTCTGCACATTAAACAAATGAAGTGTTAAAGTAAGAATTCATGCCTGCCATGCTCTGCTTTTAAGTTTGTTTAATTTCAATGTTTTCTACTGTCTAAAGAGAATTCAAAGTTATTGTTTGCTCTCTTTAGCTCCTCACCTTTCATTTCTGACCATTCACCTCAACCAAAGGCATCAACACTGTATCCTACCTCGCCCCAAGGAACCCCCTGCAGAAACTGTGTCCAATCCCCGCACCCAAAATTGCCCTCTCCTCAATTTGCCACCAAAAACCGAAAAAACTCCAAATCAAACTCTTTGATCAGTTTACTAGCCTAATATCAGTGTTACCTTATTGGTCATCTCATCTATTGAAGATTTTACTGAGATAGATTGGAGAGAGCCTTCTCCTGCCCCGTAGGGCTAGCTACGAGGCTAAATGGTTTGATGTTGCCTTGAGGTTTACCTTTCTCAGCCTGAGGTGAAATTTCAAGCGCTAACATAAGTCACAAGGTAACAGAAGTGAAACTAGTGGTGTTTTTTGACACAAAAGAAATTAATAAAAACTTAACTACATGCACATGCACTTTTTCGTTTTTCGATGAAGAGCAATTTCTATAGGGTTCAGAGGAACTTCTAATAAAACAAATTTTCCTTTTCTTTTCGTTAATTCACGCTTCACACTCACAAAAGTTAACAAAGCTATGTATGCCTAAAAAGGTATGCAAATCTATCCTAATGCAACAAATATATGCCAATGCAAGATTCGAAACTACTATAAAACAAAAAATGAAAGTTGCTTGCTTATCAATCTTTATCTTGCCACTTAAAATGTCTAGATGGAATATGAGATGCTACCATTCATTTCGTCTAAACATTAAAAACAAGTTCTAAGACAAACATAAAGCACTTTCATTCACTAAAAGGAAACCAAATGAAAACCAAGTTCAAGAAAGAAAAACTATGTTTTTCAAAAAGATTTTCTTCAAACACAACAACAAAAAGGTCTTTTCAAAAATGCTCTCAACAACACTGAAACTTGTGATTGAAGAATAGGCAACAAACACTTTTGCAAATTGACACCACATAATGGATGAAAACTCAACAAAAAGAGATGTGTTTAAGGATGCTCTTAACAATCAAAAGCAGCAATGAAAGCTTTGGCAACAATAACCAAAAACATCAAAAAGAAAAATTTCAAGAAAGTGTCAATCAACAACTTTCATGAAACAAAGAAGCGGATGGTCACAAAAAGCGGTTTTGTCAAGAAAACAAAAAGTCACCAAAAGCAAGATTTGACACGAAGATTGAGAACAATCTCTCTACCCTGATGAATCAGAGCAGCCAAGATTCCAAACAAGAAATCTTGCATGTTTGAACAAGAAAAGATGACGCTTGTAATAACAAAAACAAGACCAATACTCCTTATAATCAGAGAGAATTCGGAACAAGATGCTCGCTGTAAAAACAAAAACTGATACTGGAAAGTGACTATTTCAGACTGACTCAAACTACCAAACAGACCTTCAGAGACAAAAAGATTTACAAATCTTGAAAATTGCGAGATATACGCGACTGTACTTATGTACAGATTGCGTGTATACGCTACTGTAACTAAGGAAACCTGCGTATACGTGGGTTCACTTAAAGAAACATGCGTACATACGCTTCTGTAACTAAGAAAAACAGCGTATATAAAAGGTTTCAAGAAAAATAAAAAACAAACTGAAGAAACTGGAAAAACTTCAAATTCAAGAACAGACCAGACAGTAACAGCAAGAAGACAAGGCAGCTGAGCCCTAATTGGCTTGAAAACACCCAAAACTAGGAACAACAAGTATGTTGTCCCCAGTGGAGTCACCAATTCTGTTGGAGGGAAATGTTCCCCTAGGGATTTTTGGGTTGAAACCCTAGCAGACTGAAAGTTATCTATTCAAAGAAACACACATTCACACAGCCATTATGCTATTATAAGCAAATTCTATTGTAAAGGGTACGTACCTTAGGTCCTACGTTTGAGAAGGCCCTTAGGGTCCAAACCCTTCTTGGAGTTCCCTTCTTCTCTTTTGTCCTGCAAAACAACCAATTCCAAAGAACACAACAGTATATGGACAAAACCTTATAAAGAAACCATCTTCATGTTATAAATAGAGGTAGTTAGTTATGAAATCCAAACAACCATTTACATATTAATTCTAAACATGAATATCATAAACATAAAGAAGATTTATATCAGGAACCAAGACATGTGTTTCTTTTATTATAGACAAATAAAGTACATAAAAAGGAATAATTTCACCTGAGTCACCTTCAGCAGGCTCCAAGCAAAGCTTCCTTCCGGATCCATTCCAGCCTCAAGCCTCTAACAAACTCCTTCCATCACTCACTCCATGATGTCATAAATGGTGGATGAACATCAACACACAAGGAAACAAGGGTTTCCTGTACAAATGGGGGAAGTGCAGAAGGCAGAAAGGACTTCATACCTGGTCAGGGGAAAAATCTCAGCATAATAACCTTTCACTCTCTTCTCTCCTCCCTTAGGCCTTCCCTTTGAGGTCTTTTTATACCTCTCCCAAACTAGTTTTTTAGTTGGGAGTTGGTTGGGAACAGTTGGGCCACGGGCACTAACAGGTGATCAGCAGGTAAAACCTGTGATCTCCGCCCGAAAATAAGGAGTGTTATATTTTTTTAAGTGTTTTAATACATATACGCGGGTTGGGTATACACAGACCCGCGTATACACGCGTTTAACTCAGGGCAATGTCGCGTATAAGGGATAAAACACTATTTTTTAAATTTTAGGACCAGGTCTGGAAGGAGGGGTTGCCCTATGCCATGAGTGCAGCATCGCAAACCATAAGAGTGAGATTTGGAGCTATAACATGTACCTTTAAAACCTTAATTTGGAGAATATTTAAATTGATGACCATTTTCTTGATACATCTCCAATATTGTAGCCCCTATGAATCTAAAAATTTGGTCTATAATACTCTGATATGTCTCCTCCATAATTCCATAGGCCTGACTAGAATTTGATGCGCCATGTAAACATTATGGAATGTTTCCCAAAATTTGTTGACTTTTGTCCTCTTCCCAAGAGCAAACTTGTATAGCATTCCACATGTCCAATTGTTAAAATATAATTATTAAATTTTTACCTAAGGTACTTTTATATGTTTCCTAATATTTCTAAAAAATTCATAGTATGAAAAGTCCCACAATTTTTTTATAGCAAAAATACCTAGCTAACCGATTTGAAACTAATTTCAGGACCATTTAGAAACCCTCACTTTTTGGAATATCTTTGAAATTATAGTGAGCCAAAGTATTAAATTTTTACAACAAGTATATAGATATATCTCCTCTCTCCCCTCAAAATTTCATGATCTAAAACAACCTTGAAAATAAGTTAGATTGAAAATCCTTAACTAAGTTATTTGAAATCCATTTTAGGAGCATTTAAAAACCATAACTTCCTTAGGGAATATCTCTAAAAGTATAGCAAACCAAAGTATGAAATTTTTATCATAGGTGTATAGAGATCTCACTTTTTTCCCCATAAATTTTCACATTTTGAAACATCCCAAAAAAAATATTGTGAAAATAACAAACTAACCTATTTGAAATTTATTTCAGGAGCATTCAAGAACCCTAACTTCCTTAGAGAATTTCTATGCAAGTGTATCAAAGCAAGATTTGAAATTTAAACAAGCTGTTCCCCAAGATATCTCCTCAATATGATCCAAAGTTCACAATCTAAAGTGTCATAGAAAAAATATTATAGAAAAAATGCCAAGATGGCTTATTTGGAGCAAAAAAACCCTAGGATCATAAGTTATGATACCAAATGTTATGAACCTTACACCTTAAAAATAATAGAAACCAATAATTGTAGTCCTATTTGAGGGGGAAACCTCCTTTCACACTGAATACAATGTACAAGTCAATATTGATGATCCTAAGGCTTGGTCTCCTTAGTGTATATACATAGGAGACAATGGATATAATAATATGGGACCATGAAAGGTTCTAACGTACATAACAACATAAAGATAGAAATGTAATTACTCAATATTTAGGGCTTAATAAAGGATTTTAACATTAACATGAGGTTTATATAGGGCTTTACATGGATTATTTAAGGAATTACACCACACTGGGGCTATTTCAACCTTAGTTAGAGGTATTTTCTAGTCTCTATCCATGAATTTCCTCTTTAAAATATTTGAATAAATAGTTGAATAAATCATCGGTTATATATTGAAGGAAATTCAATTAAACACTCCAAGTTTATATTCCGTAGATTATTCTTGATAGCCACAATATGATGTTTATTTTTGTTGGGTATGTGTTATATTCTTTGCATAACTAGCCACATGTGCGATTCATATGCATTGAGTGCAGTGAGTGTGGTATCTCCCCTTATTAGGGGCGTTAGTAGGCCCCCATTAATAAGGGGTTTAGTGGTGAAGCCCCCCAAATTTTTTTGGGGTGGTTTTTCAGTCCACATTTTTCTAATTCTGATTAAGGAATTAAGGTTGTAATCTACTTTGAGTCAACGGAATAGGATTTTTCATGTCACATGATGCTTGCATTGTAAATGATGATGAAAGTTAGAGGTGTTGCTCTACACATTCTATTGATTTTCCTAGTTAAGGGTTTCCAAGGTAATTCTCTAATTCTTATGTGTGATTGCTATTGCTTACTTTTCTCTTTTGTTTATAAGAGTTTGTGTAGGCATTGCTTTATTATAAATGTTTAGAACCTAAATTTCATATCAAAGTCATTATTGGCTTAAATTGAATTCATTTGTTTCTAAGGGTTTGATTATCGTGGACCTATAAGAAACTTGGTTTAAGTGGTAGCTCTGCAATAGGGATCATTGTATAAGAAGAAAATGATAGGAAGTTCAAACATCAAGATCAAGAAACTTAATGGGAAAAACTTTGAGCTATGTAAAGTCAATATGGAAGACATGTTGGTAGACAAAGAACAATGGATAGTTGTGGATCCTAGTACTACACCTACGAGTATGTCGATAGAAAATTTGATGAAATTGGATAGGAATGAAATGAGAACTACTTGGTTGTTTCTTTCAGATTCAATGTTACTAAATGTTTTGGAAGAAGCTACATTGAAGGTGTTATGGGATAGGTTAGCGCATGTGAATTAATTTAAGTCCCTGTTAACCAAAATTTTCCTTTCAAAGAAAAAACTAGCCTCTTAAGGATGAACAATGGAGACTTAGTGACAAAGCACCTAAATGCCTTCAATTTTATGGTAAGTCATCTATGGGTATTAAAATTTTAGATGAATATAAGTGCATTAATTTAATTTGTTCATTGGAAAAGTCATAGGATGGTTTTGTTGTAGCTATTGGTAGTAGTGCAACCACATTAAATTTTGATGATGTGGTATTGGTTTCATCCTTGTTATCGAAAGAAATGAGGAGTAAAACATGGATAGTCAAAGCACCAATTCCTTATTCTTTTTAGAACATTCTCTAGATAGAAATAAAAATAATTCCTCATACGAGGGATCTAAATCTATAGGTAGTTCTACATCTCAAGAAAAATACATAAGGAAATGATGGAAATGTAGTGAAGTTTGGCATTATAGGAAGGATTATAGCCTTAAAAAGTGTAGATAAAGGGAAGGGATATAATGATGCTTCTTCCATAGAAGGGAAGCCCCCCTTAGAGGAAGAAGGGGATGTGTACTTGTCTTCTTAAAGCACACATGCAAATCATGATATATGGCTAGTTGAATCAGGTGCTTTTTTCATATTACTCCCTATGGGGAGTGATTTTGTAAATAGGAAAGGCATGATGGAGGTGATGTTGTCCTAGGAGATGACATGATAGTCAAAATCATAGATGAGGAAAATTCAAGTTGATGCTCAATAATGGAAGGATTAGAACACTCCATGGGCTATACACATTTTAGAGTTGGCTAGAAACTTGATATCTATAAATAAGATGAGTTTTGCAGGTGTAAATATTGAGTTTGAAAGGGAAACTTGTATAATGGTTTGAGGACCAATGGTGTTGTTGAGGGGAGTTTGGGTTGTAACTCTATACAGGTTGTTGGAAGAACCATCATTGATGGGTGTAATAGTTCTATTGTTCATGAGGATGGAAATTAATAAAACAAAACCCTTATCACCTATGGAGAAAATATAATGCTATGTCAACAAATATTGAGACGTATTAGGGAGAAGAACCTTCAAACATTACATGGTAAATGTATGGTTGAAGGTAAGCTTGGTTTTATACTCTAGAGCTTGTTTTTTGTGAATATTACATATATGTTAAAAAAATTAGTTAAGATTCTTTGTAGATGATACAAGAGCAAAGGGATTTTTATAGTTAGTACACAATGATGTGTTTGGATCTATGGCTTTTCCATCATTGGGTAAATCTATGTGTTATGTTTCATTCATACATTATTTCTTGAGGAATACATGGATTTATTTCATCCAAAAGAATATGATGTATTTGATAAGTTTAGAGAGTTTAAGCCTCTTGCACAAAGTCAGACATAGACGAAAATTAAGGTGTTGAGGATATACAATAGTGGAGAGTTATGTGGGAATGAATTGAAGGAATTTTATAAGAAGTGTAGTATATAAAGGAAAAAGACTATTCGATACACACCTAAAGAGAATGGGGTTGTGGAAAGGATGAATAGGAAATTGATGGAAATATCAAGGAGAATTCTCAGTGGTGCCAATTTTGGAAAAGAATTCTAGGCAAAGGCATTGGACATTACATGTTACCTAGTGAATAGATAACCCTCATCAACATTGATTGACAAGACTTTGCATGAAGCATGGGCCGGTAATAGAACCCTCCCTCATAGTTTTTGTTTGTGATGCTTATGTACATGTTGTAAAGGAAAATATGAGTAATTTGGATAATAAAGTTGAAAAATGTATTTTTTTGTATTAAGAAATATTTCAGTGATAATCACATCAGAGAAAATATGTTGACGTGTTTCGAACCATGCAGTGTGGTTCATCGCTAGGACCGGATGGTATAAAAAGGGCCCACAAGGCATATAACAATTAGTGATGTAGTGTACTATTAAAGAACTCCTTATGTGAAGGTCACTGGTTCAAAACCTTGTGGGTCTAAAAAAAAAAGAAAAAATATGGTATAGGAGGTTATAAACTTTCAAACTTAGAAACTAAGAAGATTGTTATATAGTCAAGGTGTTATATTCAAAGAGGTCAAAGATGTGACCAAATAGGAAGTCTTATCAAGGGAAAATAACTAGAGAAGCTAACATTTGAGTTGAAGGATGACAAACATGACTCAATAGAAGACCATGAATTAGAAGAAGAAGAATCTTATACTCCAGTATTAAGGAGATTAGTTTGTGAAAGAGGGAAAATAGAGCAGAGTGATCCACCTAATTTTTTTTCTATTTTTCTTCATCTATTACTGATGACAGTCTTAGAACTATTAGGGACATAGTGTATTTAGATGATGAGAAAGATGATGAGAAACTTTGAAAGAAGGCCATGGTTGAAGAAATGTCAAACTTGGATAAGATTAAGGCTTGAAATGTAGTTGAGTTGTAGACCGGAAGGAAACCCATTGTTAGAAAATGGGTGTTTAAGAAGAAGTTGAATGTAGAAGGAAAAGTGGAGAAGTATGTGAAGGGATATTCCTAAGTAGACAAAACTGATTTTTGTGAAATTTTTTCTTCTATTTCTGATTTAACTTCTAGTAGATTTCTTTTTTTGTTTTTGCTACTTTTGATCTTGAAGTATAGAATATTAAAGACAACATTCCTACTTGGTGATCTTGAAGAAGAAAGCTACATGAAACAAGTAGAAGGTTTTTTAGTAAAAGGAAAGAAAGAGATGGTTTGCAAGCTAAAAAATATGTGTATGGATTAAAACAATCTCTAATGATGCGATGTCAAAATTTTGATACTTTGGGACTTTGTTTCAGAAGGAGCAAAGTTGATCAATGTGTGTGTTTCAAGTTAATTGGTGATGATTTTATATATGGTCTTCTATGTGGATTATATGTTGCTAATTGGAAACAAGGAAATTGTCAAGAATGTGAAAACTTAGGTGTCCTCTAAATTTAACATGAAATGTTTTGGAGCTACAAATTTGATTTTGGGCATGGAAATTGAAAGATATTGAGCAAACATGAATCTCTGGTTTAATAAGAGGAAATATATTGAGACAATATTACAAAGGTTAATATGTAGGAATGTAAATTGATTAAGGTCCCTTTTCCTAAAAGGTGTAAAGTTGTATGTAGATCAATATCCAAAGACATGAGAAGTGGAAAAGGACATGTCTTGTGTTCCCTATTCTATTGTTGTTGGAAGTTTGATGTTTGTAATAATCTATACTAGATTAAAAATTTTACATGTAGTGGGAATTTTTGGTAGTTATATGCCAAAATTAGGGAAGGAGCATTAAAAAATTGTAAAAAAGGTTCTCGGGTTTTTGCTTAGCACTACAAATAATGGGATTTTCTACCAAGGAAAACCCAGAGTAGGCCAAGTGTTGGGCATGCATGGCTTTGTTGACGTAGACTAGGTTGGATATTTGGATTGTCGAAGATCTACAATTAGTTATGTGTTTAACCTATTTAGTAGAGAAAATAGTTGGATGAGTAAGAGATAGTCTATAGTTGCATTCTCAATTACAAAATTTGAAGACATGGTAGTCACTCATGCAAACAAGGAAGCTATATGGTCGCAAAGATTGTGTTTAGGTATTGGATTTGTATGGAAAGCTATAAGGTTGGATTGTGATAGTTAGATTGCAATATTTTTGTCAAAGAGCCTAACTTATCATTCTAAGACAAATCATATTGATGTTCAATATCACTTTGTGAGAGACATGGTTTAATACAAGAAGGTGCTATTGAAGAAGTTGGACATTTTGAAGAATTAACAAAAATTGTGAGAATTGAGAAGTTTTCTTGGTGTAGAGAAACATTGGGTATTACTACCTTCGATTGTTGATCATCTAGTTCTATAGCCCTAAGTATGCAAATAAAAAAATAAGTGGGAGAACGTTTGGTATGTGTTATTTATTTCTTGACTAGTTGCATGTGTGGTTTGTGTGTGCTAGGTGTAGTGGGGGTGGACACCCCCCAAATTTTTTTTGGGTAGCGTTTTGTGTACGTTTTTGCGATTTTTCATAAACAAATTTTTTCAGCGCACAATTTATCATTCCGTTAAAGAATGAAGGTTATAATCTAACATGGTCAATGAAGTAGGAATTTTGATGCTATGGGATATTATATATTATATTGTAAATGATGATAAAAATTAAAGGCATGACTCTAAACATTTTTCTAGTTTTCCCGATTAAGGGTTTCTAGGGTAAATATATGAGTATTATCTGTGATTGCTATTGTTTGCTTTTTTGTTTGTAAAGAATATACATATGCATTGCTTTATTGTAAAAGTTTTAAACTTACAATTTTCTTTAGCTTAAATCACAATTTTATAGTGGATGAAAAACTAGTGATATAAATTCCATATTGTAGAAATGAATACAAATCATTGACTATAATAGGCCACCATAGTCCAACCTTTCACACTTTGTGAGTTTTGGCTTTTCTTCGAACATGAAATTTCAAAACTCCCTCATGACATTCCCACATGATATCATTTCATTCATTATCTATGACATAATGCCTAAGGATACCTTTGATGACCAATTTGTACAATTTTCCTATAGTTAATTGATACTTAGTAGCTTTAATCACCAACTATCATTTCTAGATTGCAGAATAATCTTCTAAAGTGGCTAAAAATAAAGCAACCTTTTCCAAATAATTGGAGAAATTTTTTTCCTTAAATAGTTCCACATCAAGAACTTGATCATCCACAACACCACATGAATAATTCCAACCTAGACAAATGATTATGTTTGAAATTATACCTTCCTATTTTTGACCACAACTTCAAAGGAAAACTTTTGGAATAGAATTAAACATATACAAGTGTGACCTTCTAATAAAAGCTTATTAACCAAATTTAATTTAAAGAAAAATGATCATTATAAGACTTAAAATGTCCTCCCAACAGATAGTATTAAAATTCTATCGAGTCTAGGGATTTGACTCATCCTTCTTGCTCAATAGTGGTATAATTATGCTCAACTTGTGAAGCTTCATGCTTGCAAAGTATATTAGACGATCAAGGTTACCTTATCTTGGTTACACAAGGAATGCACTTGATACAATCCCTGAAGCATTAAAATGTACATGAAAATTTGCCTTCTAAGATAAACTAAGATCAAGGCACTTACCATCTTCTCCTTAAGTAGTGTTGTTCCTCGAATTGGCCCTGTTAGGGTTGATGCCAAGGCATCTAATGGAAGTTTAGAAAACTTCCCTGCTTTAGGACCTAAACTAGCCCTTAGAATAGAGGGGGTAACCCTTGATACATAATAAATGATAATGACCTTGAATTACTTAACAATTGTTTAAAGTGTTATATTTTCATGTTAATAATGATGTGTAAGATAAAATGCAAGGAGTTAATAATAGAGTGAAGATAATGAACACTTGAATTAAAACATAGTGACCAAAGCACCTTCAATAGGCATTGCCATTACCATAACATAGATTCCTCAAAGTAAATAGGTGATATGTTAAGAAGAAGGATATTCCCAATGGATAATTTTGGTATTCATTGACATAGAGAGGGATACATATATTAAACATTAATGGACACAAAATTAGTATTTCCACATACATTTAATAGTTGAAAGCATACTAAATTTATATCAAGCAATTCATTGGGTGCATGAAAACAATGAATCCACCATGTAAATTTAATAACTAACAAAAAAATTATAAACCCTACATGTTCGAATATTTGTTGCATGTATCCACCCTTGAAGGTTAGTGATAATGAATACCGAAGTAATCTAAAATTTATAAGAAGATACATTAATCAAAACTTAACACAAACATTATTTTTTTATAGAAAATATTGTGTATCTCTCTGTAATAAATTAATGAAAGGCTAAAGGTATCAAGGAAACATCATGACACGATCATAGTTTATGAATAATTATTTGAATGAATAAATTGTGATCCTTTACATAGCTATACAATTGCATGGAAAGAAAGAAAAGGTTTTGAACTCATATAAGAAAATTCTTTACATTCACAATAGGAAAAGTTAGACTATATTTTCACTATACAAGACAAATATGTAGGTTGATAATCAATCATCTGCTCAAAATTTGTCTCACTAGGTTCTCTTGTCCCTTTTTCTTATCTTCAATTACGTTTTTATTCCCATAGAAAATTATATTCCACCCTTCATCCGTTATTTGGTTGCACAACAACTTTCTTAAAATGTTGAAACTAATTTTGATTAGTTTCCCTTTAAATGTTTTATATGCACATTTAAACCAAATATAACTTTTTTACTAAAATATCCATGTGACAGATGCCATGTCCTCTAAGCTAGCTTCACATAATCAATGCCATTAGTAATGTCAACACAATCTAATGATCATCTGCAATCTTGATCTACTTATGAAACTATGGATGTTCACTATTATGAAACTATGGATGTTCTAAATAGTGATGGAATGTGCATGTGCCACTTGAAGTATTTTCTCATATTGAAGTTGTCAATATTTCTTCTTTCTTCCTCCTTTTACACTCTTAGATGGAACATCGTAGCACAATTAAACTCAACAACTGAGATAAGCTATCACAAATCACTTCACATGAGCATTTATAAACAAGTTTAAAATTCATTCAACCTATACCACAACTATAGGAAATATTCATACTCCAAACACAATCTAAAATTACATAGTTCAAAATTAAAGCTGAAGAAATATTGATGGATATTGCAATTAGTATCAAAACGAGAAAACCTTATTATATTGTTTTGGTCGAGAAAAATCACTCCTCCTTTACAAGATTATAGCTAGAAAATTTAAGAAATGTTGCTGCCACCATTCCTAAAGGAAAAGCTATTTTGTAGAGCATAGTCACTTATCATTTGAAAATTTTATTGAAATTGTAGCTTGGGAGGTACTCCCAAAACCATTGGGGTACTAAGTTGTGTGGAGAAAACCCACTAAAATGTGGTTTTGTGGGCAATGTGCCCAAGCAGTGGGCTTTAGACCCAAAGTTGTGGGCTAAAGACCCAAAGGAAAATATTTATTTTGTAACATACCCCCTATTATACCTAGCCGCTACTAATGTAGAAAGAGGGCAATTACTAAGTTGCCCTGATCTCCTAGGTTCTAGTGATGGAAATGGAGTCTTAATTTTTTTTGATCTTTTCAATCTCTTAAAAAATTAAAATGGACAATACTGTTGCAATTGTCTTTTTGAAACGTTTCCAACGGTATAAATTTCATCTCAATCCAACCCTCAAATCAAAATATATAGCCATTTAAAGATTCGACGAATAACCACATGCCATGTCATTAAGGCTGGCCATGTGGCTTCCATGTGGTCCCCACATGGTACCTGCATGGCCCTCCATGTCATGATATTATTCACTGATAACTTGTTCATGTCCTTACATACTCATGCGACCCTCGTTTCCATGGTACAGTTCATATATAAAACTATGATATAACCCCTCGACTCGACCCTCATTCAACGCTATATTAAGTTGAGTGAGTCCCTCAAGGAAATGTTGTCCGAGGGATAGAATCCCTGGAGTTTCCCTTCAAGAACTTTTACAAAAATGTTGGGATGCTTTCGATGGAAATCATCGTGGTGACAAGGAGTACCCTATCTACATGTACGCATAACATACAAACACTACACTTCACCCAAACATATTGGAGGGGCCTGCTCCTGCCACATAATCCCAGGGATTTCCCCCTGTACCATTGTTAGAATACATCGAGGTTACGTGGAGTGTATAGACATAAGAATTTCCCAATTGGTTATTATATGAATAGCAAGCGACCAATTGGAAAATACCTTCACTCCAACGGGCCCATGAGATCCACGTACTCCTGGGGATAAAATCCCGGCAGAATCGTGCCAAGCACCACCGAATCTCGTTGAGGTATAGGCATTGGGGTGATGTCATGGATTCAAATCGTCGAGGTGACGTCACGAGTTCTAATCATTGGGGTCATTCGACGACCCAAATGCTCTATGATAATCAATGAACATGAAATCACTGAGTTTTCATATGGTCATATTGCCCGACCATATGGCGTATGAGGCTTGAGGCCTAATTTACTCTAGGGAATAGGATTTTCAACTCATGCACATTGACAAGGATCAAATATTTTATATAATTTAACAATAGAGCCTTTGCATAGGGCCTACAAAGTCACAATATATGTTAATATGTGTGCGAATCTGTCAAGCTATCCTTTCTGAGCTTTAGCTAGTCTTGGCCCAACCTTCAACTTCATTTGTGAGGTTTACACAGATGCATAAGAACGTATATTTAATATGACATTCGCTATCCCTTTTGAGGTTAAATGCGTCTTGGTATGACCTGGCTTTACATAATTATGCATTTGTATAAAGTAGAGTTATTCCTCCTTAACCTTTACAATTTATAAAGTAAGGCTTACTAGCCACATTATTTTCATACAATCATCTAATTAATTAATAGAGGTTGTCTATCTCTTCATACACAGGCTATGTAAACCAAATTTCAGGCTCAAGATGGATACATGAATAAACCCATTCCTAAGAAAATATTCAGGGAGCACTTCTATATAGGAAATCACATTCCTTGTTAACATGAGTAATTTATCAACACAATGGCCAAATATTCAAACATTTCAATGCAAGTAATTAATCATTAACAAAGATTACTCATCTCTTCATGCTTAGACAACTTAGGTTAGTTTCAAGATGAGAAATCCATAGGAAATGAGCCATTCCTTAAAATATTTACACAAGACATTGATATTCCTCATTCATGCAAGAAACAACACTCCTCAACATTATCATGACATTGTTTTAGCATAATAAATAGAGACATGATAATCACATGCACAAATACATAAGAGAATACTTATCTTATAAAGAGGCATGTCAATTGATATTGGGACTACAACTCTCCACACAACCTGAGACACACAAAAATAAAGCATTTCTAGTAATATTCACCCCTGAGCCAAATTCCAGAGCTTGAGGAGGAGTGCTTAACACTGTAAAATTAGTGCTTCTAGCTGAAACAGAGCATCCAATAGTAACCCACCTTTACCCACCATCCAATCAGATAACCAAATGCATAGGGACTCACTTCCCTCAACTGTTCTCAATAGTTTCCCATTGTCATGTCACAAGGCTTGATCTCAGTTAGCCTCATTACATGGGTCTTTATAAACATAGAGACTGACATCTCTATTCTAGGGGCATAATTTTCATTATTGTATGGGAAGGTTCCTCAGTGGCAAGCTACTGATGAATTAGTAGGTTCTTCATACCACTAGCTTCCTAGTGGTATTCCTCAACCTTAAGAAAATAACAACTCACTCTTAGTAATCTTTAACTCAATCAACTTTTATCATAGGGTTCCATTGTTTCACAAAGACTCACATCTCTAAACCAGAAGAGTAATCTTATTATGACATGGGAAGTTTTTTTAATGGAAAGCTACTGATGAATCGATAGATTCTTTATAGCATAAACTTCCCAATGGTTTATTTAGTCCTAAGGAAAGCGACTCTTGGTGGTTTCATTAGCCCTTAGGCAAGCCATTGCTTAATTTCATGAGGAGGGGAGCTCAATATGGGAAGGTTCCTCAACTAGATACACTACCATGGAAGCATAAATATCACCCTTGTTAGGTATTTCTTTAGAGAGTGCAAGCACCAGCGTTCTGAGTCTAGGGCCATACCTGGTGCTTTCCTCAATCACCCTAAGTACTTGAGTATCTCTGTCTCCTGGCCAGTTGCTTCATCAATCCACAAACTTCGTAGTGGTTTCATTAGTCCTAAGGAAAGCTACACATGGTTCTTTATTCAGCCTTAGACAAACCACTGCTCTCATTCCTTAACTAACAATCCCTCTTTGAATTCTTCAACTAGTATATTCCTGAGCAACTCAATCCATCCCCCCTCTATTTTTCCTTAGGTGACTCTTGACTTTCCCGAATGGAAGAATCCAATGCTACTAGGAGCCTCCCTACCTTCTCTTATTTCCTTATTTGCCTGTGTTTTTGATAACGTGTTGTAACCATCTTCTTGGTTGCATGTGGGCATGCACGTCCTGTTTCCCACCTCTCAGCTTTGATGACTATGGTTTTGTTCCTTTACATGGTCTACACGGACCAACCCCCCTTGGACATCACATCCCATAATGTCCTTTTATATTTTTTTCCTTTCTTGGCTTGCATTTTTCTCCAAAAGGAACATAGGCATATCGTGTATTTTTGTAGCTGAATTTAATATGCAATTACCCCATTAAAACCACTCAGTCAACCCATGACTGATATTTAAAATAAACAATTATTCAAGCAATCTCCCTCCTCAAGAAACATAATCTTTATCCCTTTCTCTCAGCCATTTTAATTCATAGCTACATAATTACAAGGAATTATTTACAATGTTTACAAGGGAAATTAATGCACAGAGGATGTCACATGTTTATTCTAATTATTGAAAGAGGGTGCCTTGAATGAATTTAAGGGCTCCTAAGTTGATAATTGGAGAGTGTACATGAAAGTGACCTAAGGAGAGGTCAAACACAAGATTGCAACTCATCTCAAAAATGAAATCAAGCCCAAGAAGAAGATGGGGAATGTTAGGTCCCTATAATACTAGTGTATCCCCGTTATTGTTAATGTTAGTGTAGCCCACTATTGTTATTGTTGTGCCCATGTATCCCCCATATTTTTATTTTTGTGCCCCATAAAAGCCCACTATTGTTATTTTTGTGCCCTTACATTATTATTGTTATGTAGACTCTGATTATATTGCGACCCCTTAGACTTCTATATATACCAAGGAGGTCTTATCATTTGCATCATCCAAGAATTGTTCATTTATGTAATGTAAAGGAGGTTTCCCCCTCAAATAAGATAATTTTTAAGTCATTGATCTATATTTTCTTCTATTTTGTGAGTTGGTTGCATAATATTTGGTATCATAGCTTTGGATTGTAGGGTTTTTCTGCTTCAAATAGGGTCATCATGGAATTCTCTCTATAACGTTTTTCTACGAAGCTTTAGAAGTTGAAATTTTGATCACATCGAGCCGAAATCTTGGTGAAGTTTGTGTAGAAATTTTAGATATTGGTTCACTATATTTTCTAAGATATGGTTCGAATAAGTTAGGGTTTCTGCATGCTCCAGAATTCAGTCTTAAACATGTGACCTAGAGAAAATTGTCATAACTTTCTCTACGGGCATGAAATTTGAATTTTGTAAAAACTGAATGAAATTTCACTAACTGTAGTTTATCGTGTATAATTTTCATGGCTGAAGGTTGAAACAGTAACACATGGAATTCCATACAAGTTCGTTCTACTGAACCAATCCATAATTAGGTTATCGTGGTAGATTGGGCATAAATTTATCTTGAAGAATCCAATCTTGGTCTGTCTTGTGGCATTGGAAAGAAGATTCAAAGGGCTATCATAATACAAAATTTTAGAAATTCAAGAGCCAAAATTACAGAGATACAATAGTTTCAATATCAAGCTCCTAAAAGTAAGAAAAAAATGTGTATTTAAAAAAAATATATTGCATAAATTGTTTGAAAAATCAGTTTGAAGTGATTCGAAGGGCATAGTTAAGCATATATATCGTTTTTTTATTCCATAATGGCTCGAAACAAAAAAAATGGATACAACTAGTAAGAAACTAGAAAGCTCTACTATGACACATGAAGAAGAAGAAGAAATGAAACATGATATATTAAAATTACGAGACCAAGTGCAACAAATATTGCTTTCGCAAAAAGTAACAAAAAATGATTTGGAAGCCATGATGAATGTTAAGATAGATGGTATAAAAAGGGACATGTGAGTTTTGAATGATGGTTTAAAAGCAGACATGGAAGCAATGATGAATGTCAAGATAGAAGGGTTGAAGGAAAGTTTAGCAAAGTTTCTAGAAGAAAGGATTCCTGGTAGTGACAAGGTAATCCACGAAAATGATGATGAGGAAAAAAGGAATATGAATTATGATTTTAGAGACTCCAATGTTGGGTTTAAGACCCACCACATTCCAAATATTGATATGAGGAAGTTTGATGGCAAGGATCTGGTAACATGGATACTATATATGGAGAAATATTTTGATATCCATGATGTGCAACACACACAAAAGGTACACATTGTGTAATAACCCTCCTATATTTTAGGTATTAGTACTGTTATTGTTTGCTAAAAATAAAATATGATGACATAAAAGTCATGGAACGTAATGACTTAATTATGTAAATAAATTTTTTAGTGATAAATGAGTAATAAATTGGAAACACTTGAAAATTGGACACTTGCAGATGAGATTCCATATATAAGATAACCTTTCCATGATAAGAATTCTAGAAAGAATTATGGATAAACTTAATGGATGGGAGAGAAAGATCCATTAAGTGATTAGCTGGAGATAAATGCTAAGTTGGGATTGGCATAAAGCATCGCTGAGGATAAAAACAATCTTTTGTAAAAAAAAGAGATACTAGGCCAGTGGTTTGAAAAACCACAAAAGCGGGACGTCGCTAGAGGAAAAATACCACATGGAAGGAAGGCATAAAATGCTTATTGCAAGAATCAACAAGGTTGTTGATATCTTGGCAAAATAAACTCTACTCGGGGGTGAACTGAGGAGACACAGTTCTATGGTTGGGAGGAAATAATGTTCCATCTTCAAGCGTGTCAAATATGCATATTACTGGTTAGATTGTGATTTACTTTGTTATAACATTGAGGTTGCTAAAGGTTGATTTGTTTTTCCATGCAACAAGAATTTAGAATGGCATACAAGATTTGATGTTGAGATGAGCATCTGTATTAAATTTGTGTTAGTATTTAGGAGAAGGATTATCATTATTACCATGAAACTATAAACAAAATATTTTTGTAAGTCTACTGATGAAATATTCTATAATGTTATTGGTACTCTAGAATTATGGAATATAATTCCTCTCTATAGCTACAAATACCTTCTTTTCCATATGTTAATGAACTGTGGCCTTAGGGTAAATATTTTAAATTGTGAGAGTTATAAATAGTAAGTGATATATATATATGTATATATATATATATATATATATATATATATATATATATCACATAATTAACGTTAATCCAGGCACTATGGTCTTAGGGTAAAGATTTTAAATTGTTAATCCAGGCACTATGGTCTTAGGGTAAAGATTTTAAATTGTGCGAGTTCATATATATATATATATATAACATAATTAATGTTAAGCCAAGAATTTGTAAGTATTAAATAATGACTAGTCTACAGGACCTCGGAAGAAAAGAATTGCATACACAAAAGAGGTCAATTTTCAGGTCTATCATTAATAGGATTTCTTCTCTCTTTTACGATTAATATTTAATTATGAACATAATCTAGAAAGGTAAAACAACATCTGCATGGCAAACACACGTAAATATAGTAAAGGTATCTATTGCATAGTGGGCTGTAAGTCTAAGGTGTTGCACTGTACTGTGTTGTGGGACAACACTTATAGAAAAGGACTAAAAATTCCAAGTGAGGTTCCCTATTTATGGTAGCAGTCTATTATAACATTTTGGCATTGTCTGTAAAGGAAAAACAAATAAAAGAAAAATTAATATAAGACCATGGGTTGCTAATAGGAGAAATTGAGATAATAGTCATTCCCCATAGAAAAGCAAACAACAACCTTCTGTAGATAAGAAGTAATTACTATAACTAGTAGTTTTTAGTGGTGAAAAGTCACACTGCCCCTAAAGCAGTAGGCAATCGGGAGATTGCGATAAACACAGAAATCTGAAACCAAATTATGCACTAGAGGATAAATTAGAACCTATATCAATAGATAGGTATAGTAAATTAACAATTATCAAACATTGATTGATCACTGCGTTTTAGCTGGTCTGAGATTGAATTAGAGAGTCTCTTTCCCATTACTAGCGATACTCCAGGAAATTAAAAAAATTATGTATATGTGACACAAGAGTGCTGTAAGCTAATAATGACATAGAACAACATGTCAAGTAAATTATTCTGAGTTTAATATCAAGGAAAGAGAATAAATCCAACGAACCCAATACCAAAATTAATAAATTACATTAATTCCAATATTGTTTAAACTACCTAGCACCATGAAATTAGAGAAACGAAAAGAAATTACATTAATGCTAAAATCCTTTAAACTACGAGGAAAATATGTAAATGAAGGAGTTATCTATATCTATATCTATATCTATAAACAGCTCGAAAAATAAATACAATGCCAAAGACCTGTACTCTGTCTTTATGAAAATATGTATTCAGCTAAATCACAATACGATATAGAGTAGAACATGGAGTATAAAATTTGCAGTGCCAAATTACAAATAGAGGCCGGTTATAAACTGCCATTTCAAATGTAAAGGAAAAACATAAGCTGGGAAAATTTCCATAGTGTGGGCAGTGGCCCAACGCTTGGCCATGAGGGTGGTCAACGAAATTGTTGAACCAGGTTACAGGCAGCAAATTCAAAAAAATTCAAAATTAAAAAAAAAAAAAAAAAACCGTATTATTCCTCAACATCCAAGACCCATTGAAATGGAGGAGTTCATCCAACCTAGAGAATGACACAAAGTTGCAACTAATTAACTGGTGAGTGACCCTATGAGCTACAAAATTGAAACTAGTTTAAAGAGTTTTGGGGTACCTGTAGTTCAAAAGAAAAATGCAAGGAAAGAACACCGATCCAGAATTAGAATTAATACCGCATGCTAATCGAATAACCATTGAAGTATATAAGTAGAGACTAAGAACAAATTTATCTGATGGAAGTAAAAGAAAGTGAAGATAGAGCCTGGTTCCAGCGTGAGTCATGAACAAAGTGAGGAAAAAAATGGGGTCAGTATCAAACCCTTGTACTGAGAACAACTTTTTGAGCGAAATCACCGAGATACAAGGAGCAACTGACTACCTAGGGACGCCTAGCACAAAAATCATATCAAACTCGTGGAACCCAGTGCAAAAACAATGCAGTGAAGTGGCCATGAACTGTCACACCTTACAGACCCTAAAAAATATTGTGAACTGCACCTGTGTTCAAAGAAACCCGAATATGATTAACAATGGATGCAACCAATATAGTTTTTCTTTAAAAAAAAAATAAAGGACCAATGCACGACAAGGAAATTACCCTACCTGGAGAACCACACCATGCCCAACCTTATGACGCAATGGAAAAAAAAAGAACCTCCCCAGGAAATGTCGCCTTGTACGTTCATAATTGGTCTTAAATTAAACGAAAAGCATGTGGGTTTCATAGAGAAACTTGTAAACTGCATAAATACGCGTATACCAAACCAGTGATCAGGGAGGGAGCAACCTGTGAGCGATAAAACATGTCAGATGGGGTTGTGGTTGCACCAAACGAAAACACATGACAAGTGTGGGGGTTACAGGATGGGCTCCTTCAGGATCCAAGTAGAGGTACTCTATGAGCCTACAAAACCTGAATGCGATGACAATTGTGACCGAATGCAAATGGGGTTAGGGTAAAGGAGGTTTAGGGTTTGCATAGGCTCATCCAATTGTTGAATTATCAACAAATCAATTGCCACTATTGAACACAAATCAAGATAAGGCCTAAGCACATCACATGAATGTCTTCCTCCCATCACATGGAGGCAGTGAGGTGGGAGAGCGAGAGTGGTGTGTACCACCCCACCAAATTGAAATGTTAAACACAACATACATGAAGATAAGTCCTACGAATTTGAATTGTATTAATATTCATAATGTGACCATAAATAGCCCCTAGCACCTCTCCTTAGGTGATTGAAACTACGTGGAGTGGGTCTAGGTAAATAATAATAATGAGGGTACAAAAATAAATTGAAGTGCATAGATGTAAGGAGGGGTTTAGGATGTGCTTGGATTTCAAGAGCAAGCAACACATATATAACCTAGGGCATATAGGTTAGGGTGTCGTAATTACAATAGAAACAATGTGGAGACCTAATGTCAACATAGGTTGGAGTACCCAACTTCACCCCCATAAAACATATAGGTCAAGCATGGGGTGATTTTAAAGAAACAAAGGGGGTTAGAAAAGAGAAGGTATGTCATAATGATGATCGGGAATTTATGTGAAATTGATTTATTTAGATCTAACTATGGAGTCGATTAGGCTCTGCCATTATTTGATTTTTTTTCCTTGTGTTTATCTTATTGAAAATGGGAAATATGACAGATGGTGTCGGAGTCCATGTTCTCCACTAGGCCGTAATGAACCACCACGAAGAAAATAAAAGAAAAAGAGAAGTATAATAAACTAACAAGTGATTTTTCTGTCTAAACAATAGGATAATTAAGCTAAGAACATACTCAGCAAGATGGTTGAATAAACACTTGTCATCCCAACAGGGGATGGTCTATATGTGGAATTGGGGGAGGGAGCTACCCAAACTACTAATCCATTCATGGAAGTCATACAAAATATGCAACAAGAGTTGGCACATTTAAGAGACAATAATGAACGTCTGATACGTGCCAACGAGGAGCAAGAAAGGATGATCAAAAGTTTGATGGAGAAATCAAGCCAAAAAATGGTGGAACTAGAGGTATTGAGGGAAGAATAGACAAAACCTAGAAAATTTGAGAGTGAAGGGGAGTTATATAGAACTTATGCCCGAAAATCTAAGTGGAAAAGACAAACAGAACTCCAAGGAGAATTCCAGAAGATTAAACCCCCTACTTTTGATGGGTAGAAGGAGGAGGATGCAAAAGCTTGGTTATTGAGTATGACCAAGTATTTTCAGGTTTATGATTATGAAATAAATTTGAAAGTGTTAAACACACATGGGCAACAAAGGAATCTGAAGGATAAAACATGACAGTACAATTTTTATTAACAAATGATTTACATTTATAGTACATGTTGTGACCGTTGGGTTTCACATCCCAAGGTCTCTTGGACTGCTTTTGTCTATTCGACTCCCAAACTAACCCATTGAGGATTAGGTGTCCAACATTCCCCCCCTTAATCCAAAGGGTTATGTATGAGTCCAAGAAGAGAGCTGTAATACAAAATGTGCAAAAATGCATGGCAACACTTGGCTGAATGTGCTCTCTGAAATGTTGGTATAAAGGGCGGTGGTTTAAGGATGACCACCAACACTAGAATGCTTAGTGCAATTCCTGGAACTCTTCCAAAACTAACAAGAAGCTGAAGTCTTCTGCTAGGGGAAGTGCTCCTATTGTTTTGAAGAGGGAAACCTTCAACCAATAAAGGGAGGTTTCACCCCGCATAAAAGGGAGAACTTCATCCTGAAAAGGGAAGTCTCAACCTGTGATGGTTTAAGGATGACCAACAACTCTGGAATGCTTAATGCAATTCCTGGAACTCTTCCAAAACTAGCAAGAAGCTAGAGTCTTCTACTAGAGGAAGTGTCCCTAATTCTATTCCTGAAATTCTTCCGAAACTGGCAAGAAGCTGAAGTCTTCTGCTAGAGGAAGTGTCCCAGATTCTTTGAAGAGGCATTACCAAATAAAGGCATGCTCAGGGGCATATTTGTCTCTGGCTACAACTCTGAGACTGGTGTGGCAGGTTGTGGCTCAGGCTCGCTTGAAGTGACTTTGAAGCTTGTAGATGACCATCATTTCCCCCCGTCAGATACAAGGTGAGATGATGGAGAAAACTCAACTGCAAGACTGTTCAATACTTTGGAACAATTTCTGACATGTGTTTGGAATATCTTCTTGGCTGTTGATTCCCATTGCCAAGAAGCGATCCATCCAAGATGAATCTTTGTTCTTGCAAGACGTTTGTTTCTGAAGCATCTGTTTGAAGAATGACCGGTTTTATGACAGTGCTTACATGGATGAAGATCAAAACAGTGATCTTTCAGATGGCCAACTCGGTCACAGTGTTGGCATTTCACAATCTGTTGTTGTTGCTGCTGCTATGGAAGAGGAGCGGAATCTGGAACAGCTGGATGTGAATTGTCATGAATGAATCCAACACTCTGAAACTGAATGGGCTTTGAGTAGTCTGGAATATGAAAGGACAAGTCCTTCTCATATCGAAGACTAGTTCTGTGCTTGTTGTGGACAAGCTGTTCCCAAGGTCTAATGATGGGCTTGGGAAGTGCAGACTGAGTTTCTGCATCTGCATGTACAACTGCTGCTTTATTGGGTACTAAATCTGAACCAACTGTAACATTATTAACTTGCTTCTGATGGGTTGTAGTCTCAATGTTCTGAACAGAAACATATTCAGAATAACTCCTCTGTTTTAATTCTTCTTGCTGTAGCTGAGATTCAAGCTGCAAAAAATTGATCTTTTCCTGTGCATTTTGTAGACAGACCTGAATGTTTGTGAGAGAAACTTTGCTGACTTTTAATGTATCATGAGTAGTAGACAATATCAGAGTTTTGAGGAACTCTAATACTTCATTGGTTCTAGCCATTTTCTCCAATGTTAAACTTACACTTTAAGCCAACTATGAACCAATGTCACTACAAGGTATTCTCAAAGTTTGTTCTCTCAGAAAACTACAACAATCAAATGAGATTATTCCTTGAGGAATGAATCAAAAGCTAGATTTTAACTCTACTTATTCTCCAACTCCACACACAACGATGGTTGGTTGCATTCATATACAAGGAAAGTATATTGTGCATTCCCAAACAATGAAACTCAAACGCTACAACAAATACTTGTTTTTCCACTCAGAAATATATATCATCAAGGATGCAAGCTTTACACAGATATCTATTCAAGAAATACAATGTATTTTATCAATTTTACACCCAAGGTTCAAGGAGGAACTTCCTTCACAACACTGGTAGAGGGCATCCTAGGTACTTTTTCATCTGGCAGGAGTACTGTTTGGCATGATACAACACTTCATAAAACTGGAGCAAGCCCTCGGGTCACAAGTTAACACAGTTACAACAACAAATTCCAACAAACCTCTGAATGTTTTATCAGCACCAGCATACCATCATTTGGAGAGAGACAGATTCTGAACTTTATTTGAGCAAATTGCAGGGGATGCAATTTGGGGTAGAACACCGGAGAGGAGCTGCCATGCAAGATATGATCCCTATTTAATTAGTCCTCTGTTGAATATCTGTTCTTGGAAGCATTATGCAAACATATCATATGCCATCACATGGAACACATAAGGACGTTTATAGAAAAACCCACAACAAGCTTTGACACCAACGATGATTGGGCGATCTCCTTTGGAATTAATACAGTAAGCTGCACTCAAAATAATTTGATCTCATGGAATTAAAGGGTTGGAGCTTATTAGAATTCAACAGGCCAGTGGTTCGAGCCTCCCTTCAATTCATTCAACATGCAACGATTCAACCAGAGCGCATAAGTTCCCGCGTGTTAGATCTTTAACATGTTGTTTTTAGCTTAATAACAGTCGGCCATCCTACGCAGCTGTAGCTCGACTTTTCGGAATTCGTGCTCATGCAGCGATCAGTCCGTCGCTCTACCAGATGGCAAACTCTCAGTTCCACAAGTGCATAATCGATCTTTGTACTGGCTTCTTTAATCTGACTCGGTGGTTGTAAGGCATTCGGTGCAGATAGAACAGAACTGGAGAACCGACTACACCTCCTCTCCCAGTATCTTCTAAACGACAGCGATGGAACGCTGTCTCTTGCACCCCTCTATTGCAGTGATGGATCAGACATTGAGTCCTGTTCTCTTAAACAGCTGGTCAAAATGAAGTTTGCAATATAGAACTCCCTCAAATGACGAATAGTTGCTAAGCTTTAAGATTCCATTGCAGTGATGGATGCGGAAACAAGATTTGTGATAAACAAAATTATCAGCTGTCAATTGATACAAACCTATACAAACCCGCTAATCCTCAGCTCCTCAAAGCCAGAGACTACAAACGCACACTCAGTACATACACAACAACAGATTGTGAGGTGGATTTTGCTCCTCCTCTTGATTACAAAGAACCAGAAAGAGTTCCAGCCAAACCTGCTCCTTCTGCAAGCACAACAGCATCTGAAGAGGAATGAAAAGATGTGGCAGAACTGAAATTTAGTCCCTTTACTAGAGTTGGAAGGCGTCTGGATGGGAAACCATCGACTTCCTCAAGGTTCCATCCTGGGCCCTCGTCCTTAGCGGGGTTGTATTTTGATTTTCTAATGATCCTGGAAATTTGGATGCTATCTTTCTTGTCTGAGAGACAAGGCTTATCACTTAAACAATATCCAAGGTATTATCAAAGAAAGGTAGCCTTTGAGTAATAGTGATATACATGGAAGCAATGAATTTATTTAATGGCGCGTTGAAGTTCACGGAAGTCATAACAATCATCACGTTGCAGTCCCTCATTCTCACGATCAACGTTCCACTTCCGCCTTCGATATCCAGCCCAATTGGAGTGGTGTTCTTCTTCAGATTCAGGAACTCGTCAATGGATTAATCCATGTTCGATCCATAGCTGTTTATCCACATAGTTTTCTCTCAGCCTTCCAGATCGAAGCAGTGTTTGCAGTCATCGGAGCCCGGGTGGTTTTTTTTTTTTTCTTCTCGTCAATCAAACAGGCATAATTTTGCATGTGTGGGCACTCCAGATTCACATATGCCAAGGGTCGCCATGTAGGCGAAGCACTTGATGGCTGCGGAGTCAGAGATTTCACTGGGTGGCGAAACGACTTCCTCGCTCGTATCAGAGTGGCGTAGCTCCTTCAACGCAGAGCGACAGCAGGGTAACGACCGAGAATGCTCATGACAAGCGAATAGAAAAATAGTAAATGGTTAGGCCAGAGATGCAACAAACGACTGATCACTTTAAACAGGTGGCAAAGCCAAATTCAGTCTAAGACAAATTCAATCCAGAAATAAGAACGATAGTTCTTTACAAGGAAATTCGCAGACTACAGAAGGCAGTTTCTCATCCAAAAAATAAATGCCCTTGGTAGTTGTTCTGACATGAAAAGATGGCAGAGCACCCAGGTATAGAGCTGAGAACAGTCTCACAATGCAGCTACACAGTAAACTCTTTAGCGTGGTCCAGAGGCGAGGCTCTACCAGAAACCGATTGACTGTTATTTCGAATCCTCATGCAGCAAAAACGTACACAGTGTCAGGTGCAGCGTATACAGTCCCAGAGGTTAGGTAACGCAGAAGAGAGTCTTAAAATAGCCAGAGTCAGGTGCAGCGTATACAGGTAATGGGCAGAGCTGACATATATATAGAGACCACAAAACAAGTGGCTCAAATTGGAGTAGGACCAGCAATTCCCTGCTCTGATACCATGTTAAACACACATAGGCAACAAAGAATCTGAAGGATAAAACATGACAATACAATTTTTATTAACAAATGATTTACATTTATATTACATGTTGTGACCGTTGGGTTTCACATCCCAAGGTCTCTTGGACTGCTTTTGTCTATTCGGCTCCCACACTAACCCATTGAGGATTAGGCGTCCAATAGAAAGCCAGATTAGATATTTACCAATTACAAGGAAAAACTACCCTATGGTGGGAAGAGGCGAAGAGTGTACAATTGCTGGAAGAAAAACAATATTATAGGATGATTTCCATAAACACTTTAAGAATTGCTACTTAAGTGAGTGATATTATGATGACCACGCCAAAGAATTTCATGAGTTAAGATTGGGACAACTCACCATGGATGATTTTGTAGCAAAATTTACAAACTTACTAAGATACATCCCATATCTTAAGGAGGAAAAAGCTAAAGTACAACGGTTCATAAACTGCTTACCTACAGTTTACAAGGAACAAATCGAGTTTGATAACCCAAAAAAAATGGATGAGGCTGTGAGGAAAGCAAGGTTATGCTACCAACAATTTAAGAGTAAGGGGGAAGGTTCCAAGATTTGGTAGAATAAGGATAGGATCAAGGCCAAAATGGGAAGTAGATGACATAAACCAACATAACTTTAGAGTTTTTGCAGGGATCATCAGCGGAAGAAGTTTGATAAGGTGAATGTAAATCAACAAGAACATTCCTAGGCGAGGTAAAAAATCATATATTTGAATATTTAAAGAAGTAATGGAGATAATGAGAAAGGATCACTAAAATGTTGGGCGTGTGGCTACTGAGGAATTTCCCACACAACCCCAAGTCAGTGCAAAATATACAAGCTTTTAGGAAACTACTACAGTGAATGACCTTGCTAGGAGCATTATGAGAATAACAACAACCTTGGAGGATACACAAGCGGAACATCAATCCACAATGATTGAGCTAGAAGGTACTCTTGCCAACCAATCTGTTTATGTTTTAATTGATCCTAGGGCTAGTCTAAGCTATGTTGGACCACAAATAGTGGAAAAACGTAAACTAAAAACTAAAAAATATAAAACAGATTGGCTAGTGCAATTGGTAATAGGCACTAAGAGAAGGGTCACTAGTCAAGTGAAACAATGTCTTATGATATATTAATTGGAACGGATTGGCTAGAGAAACACGCAACACTTATAAACTTCCTATAAAAAATTGTGACCTGTGTAAACCCGCAAGGACAAACTCAAACCATTCAAGGTGTGCTAAACAAATATTGTTAAGGAAAATTACAACCCTGCAAATGAAGAAGAGTGCCTGGAAAGGGTGCCAAATATTCATGGTTCATGTAGAAGAAAGTGAATAAAAAAGCAGAGAGCTAAAATTGAATACTGTCCCAATCATTAATGAATTCCTAGATGTCTTTCCAGAGGAGATTCCCAGTCTACCACCCCATAGAGATATAGACTTCTCCATAGACTTGGTACCTGGTGCAACCCCAGTGTTGAGAGCACCTTACAATATGAGTCCACGAGAATTATTGGAGTTGAAGATGCAGCTACAAGAGCTGCTAGATAAAGGATATATTAGGCCTAGTGTGTCACCATGGGGAGCACCTGTACTTTTCGTTAAGAAGAAAGATGGAACATTTAGAATGTGCATTGATTATTGCCAGCTAAACAAGCTAACTATCAAAAATAAGTATCCCCTGCCTCACTTTGATTATTTATTTTATCAAGTAAGGGGAGCCACCATATTTTCCAAAATCAATCTAAGAATAGGATATCATCAGTTGAGAATTAAAAATGAGGATATTTATAAAACAAAATTTAGGACTCGATATGGGCACTACGAGTTTGTAAAATTACTGTT
This sequence comes from Pinus tabuliformis, assembly GCA_031772625.1. NCBI lineage: Eukaryota > Viridiplantae > Streptophyta > Pinopsida > Pinales > Pinaceae > Pinus > Pinus tabuliformis. The sequence goes on from CM062808.1 coordinate 411,420,276, forward strand.
TGGCCTTATGAATGCCCTGATAACTTTCATGTTTTTAATGAAAAATGTACTTAGTAAATATCTAAACAAGTTTACACTATTTTTTATTGATGATATGATGGTATATTCTAGCAATGAAGAAAAACATAAGGAACACCTAAGGCCGGTGTTGTAGACTCTAAGGGAAAACAAATCACATGCCAAGTTTAGTAAGTGTGAGTTCTATAAAACTAGAATACAATATTTGGGGCATGTCATCTCGAAGGAAGGATTAGTAGTTGATCCAGACAAGGTGAAGGCCATGGTTAACTGGCCTCACTACAACAAAACCCTGTGATTAGCGTCCCTTTTTTCTTCCTTTTTTTGCGTCTAGAGCCCATTTATCAAATATGGTGCAAAAATTGATGCAAACTTTACACCAAGTCTTACACCAAGTTTAGCACCAGGTATTGTAATAGGTTTTGCACCAGATTTTACACTAGGTTTTACGCCAGGTTTTATGCCAAGTTTTGTGCCATCCTTTGCACCGTGTTTTGCATAAAGTTTGGCACCTCATTTTGTTTCACCAAATTTTGCATCCACTTTTGTGCCTACACTTGCATCAACTTTTGCATCATCTCTTGCATCCTCTTTTGCATCCTCTTTTGCATCATTTTTAAAATCATTTTTTGCATCCATTTTTGTATAATTTTTTCCATCCCCTTTGTGCCAAGTTTTTCATTGAGGTTTCTGTCTAGTTTTGCATCTACTTTTTTTGTATCCACTTTTACATCTTGCTTTGCATCCATATTTACATCCTCTTTTTCATCTGTTAGTGTGTCCACTATTGCATCCAATCTTCTTGTGCCATCATTTGCACCTAGTTTGGCACCTCCCTTTGCACCCAGTTTTGCTTCTAAATTTTCATCCACGATTGCATCCTCATATACATCTAGGTTTTCATTGACTTTTACATATATTTTTTCATCCCTTTTTGTATCCTCTTTTGTGTCAATATTTGCATCAGGTTTTGTGTCTCATATTGCATCTACTTTTGCTGCATCAAATTTTGCATCCTATTTTGCATCCATTGTTGCACCCGTGTTTACATCCACTTTTGCATCCATTTTTGCATCTTCATTTGCTTCTTTTTTTTTTCATTTATCATTACATCCAATTTTGTTGTGACACAATTTGTGCCATGTTTTTTACTTATTTTTGTACACACATTTTCTTCCAATTTTGCATCAATCTTCGCATCCTCTTTTGCATCAAATATTGCATCTATTTTTTCATCCACTTTTGTGTTGGGTTTTGCATCTCATTTTGCATCTTCTTTTGCATCTAATTCCATTGCATCCATATTTTGCATCCAATTTTTTTTCTCTTGTTGCACTCATGTTTGCATCCACTTTTACATCCCTTATTTCTTCTTATCTTTCATCTAAGTTTGCATCTTTTTTTTGTGTCTGTTATTACATCCACTTTCTCATCCACTTTTTTTGTGCCACAATTTGTGCCATATCTTGTGACTATCGTTGCAACCAACATTTTCTTCCACTTTTGCATACACATTTTCATCCTCTTTTGTGTCCAAGTTTGCATCAAATATTGTTTATGTTTTTTGCATCCCATTTTGCATCTACTTTTACATCCACTTCTGATGTGTCCAATTTTGCATCTAATTTTCTGTCCACTATTGCATGCATGTTTGGTCCATGTTTACATCCCTTTTTGCATCCAGGTTTGCCTCCTTTTTTGCGTTCGTCGTTGTATCCATATTTGTTTCACCACAATTCATGATAAGTTTTATGCTTACTATTGCACCCATGTTTTCTTCCACTTTTTCATCCATCTTTGCATCCTATTTTGTGTCCAAGTTTGCATCAACTATTGCATCAACTTTTTCATCCACTTTTGTGTAAATTTTTATGTCTTGTTTTGAATCTACTTATGTTGTGTCCACTCTTCATCCAATTTTACGTTTATTGTTGCCCCCATTTTTTTTCACTTTTGCATCCATTTTCCAACACTCATCATATTTTTTTTCATTGATGATATTTCTTATGACATTGACAATTATGAACAACTTATGAAAATGTCAATAATTATGATGATGATGATAATGAAGATGATGACGATGACATGAATTTTGATTATTATGATAATGACAATGATGGTAAAAACGATGGAGGATACAATGATAATGATGATGACGATGCTAATGACATTGGCCAATCTTCCCAATTTTTAAAAAATTTCATGGTCATAATCATAATCAATATCTTTGGCATCGTCTTCCAAGTCATCATCATATGATCATCATTATCATTATTTTCATATTAGTCATCATCAACAACAATAATGGCATGAATGATGATTATGATGTTCATGACAAAGATGGCAACAATGATGATAGAAATTACATTAATTATGATGATGGAGATGATGAAAATTATAACGAGTATGATAATGGTAGTGATGATGATGATCATCGATCATCTCTCAAAAATAAAGTTGTTATTTCTCTTGCATATATCATGTGTCCTAACAACCCTTTTCAAGCACTCGTAACATTTTTTGGGTTGATGATATTTATTACGACACCTATAATTATGAACAATTGACGACAATGTCCATAATCATGATGCTTATGATGATGTTGATGATGATGATGATGATGACATGAATGGTGATTATGATGATAATGAAATGATGACAATAATGATGACAACGATGGTGGTGATGATGACGATAATGAAGATGATGACACTCCCTCTAAACTAGGGAGGTACTCATAATGAGACAAAAAAGTACTCTCAAGTTTAAATATTCATATAAGAAGGGATCTATATTGATAAGCCTCAATTATTATTTACATCATCATAGCCAACATTGTCAAAATAGAAAGGCCTTGACTAACAAGTTCTATCTCTCCATTAGATCAGAGCACAATGTTGGGAGGCATAAATTTTTACACCATTGCCTCTCTAGGAACTTACCCCACTAGGATGTTCACCAAGTATGTCCTCACATGATCATTTCCTAATCCACTGTCATAATATTTGACACTAGGAAATGTCGATCCTCATGACTATTCCTATCTTGGATTAATGTACTTGACTTATGGCAGTTATTCCTTGTCAAAGTACAAATTCTCAAAGAATATTGGTCCTAAATGTTTATCCAATCCACCATTCTCCCTACTGGTGTCTTTACTAAGCTTATGATTGTTAGTCCTGACCATAGTACATGACACATGGATAATATGGTGTCCACCCTCACTCCCTCTCAACCAGGGAGGAGACATACGCAAACATAAGATTTTCTTAAGAATACCCATCATTTTCATATGGAATAACATCATTAATTTTTTTTCATTGCATGACACCTTTATGATTAAGCATTCATATATTTGTGGAAAAATATTTCCCCTTTTGTCATTTGTGATGAAATAAAATAAAAAAGTGAAAACCAAAATAATTAAAGATACACTATAATGATTTATCTAAGTCTAAAATCTAAGGTTGAAGTGAAAATGAATGTAAATGTTATATCTATGAGTTATGCCAAACTTATGAAAACATTATTCCCTAAGTCCTATATATAAGAAAAAGAAAAAGAAATAAAAATAAGGCCCAATGAGTGGCAACTCATGTATTCAATCCCTCTTTGGAAAACATATGAATATATACACTCCTAATAACACTTGATCACATGTTTGTGATGGTTAAATAATGAAGTCCTATTTTTCCCTTGCATTTTCATTTCATCATTTAAGCACCTAATTGAGGATCTAGGGAATGTTTTTTGCCTAAGGGTTTCATGTCTACTCTTGGTTTACTTATGTCACACTATGGTCAATTTATGTGATGGAATGAAATACTTCAGTTTGTGGAGTTATTAGAACAATGTATTAAGTCTGTCACCACACACACATGTATTACATCTCATTGATCCACATGTGTGAGTTTGAGAAGCATTGCTTGAGAAATTTAATGAAGACTACTTTAGGGCTTTGATGATACAACTTACAAAATCTCTTGGTAAACATTGTGATTCATCCTTTCTTTTCCCCGAGGCACTCGATAATATTGAAGTCACTCCCAATAATCCATGGAGATAGGGATTATAAATTACCTGTGCTGGAAATAGAATTGAGAAATAGAGGTTTTCCATTTGTGATATTGGAGTCATAGACATTGGATACATAAAATTAGTCCTCGATGTCAATTAACTAAAATTGTATTTTCATAATGCGAAAAGAGGTAAACATATTGGTAACCTTGATGTCCTGGTCATTCCAAATAATAGCCATTCCACCCAAGTATCTTTAAGTATCAACCACTACTACTTGGAAATTCCTCCCCCATTTGCTAATTATATGAGGTAGAACCTCACTTAATATTTTTGTTTCTTATATCAACATTATTGATGGGTGCTTTGCATACCATGTTTCTTTTAGGAGTCCTTGTTTTCCTTTACTATTGAGGCCCCTCATGTTCCATGATACTATTTTCATGGATAATTTACACAGAAAGGAAGTATAATGTGACTAAAAAAAACATGTTTCAATATTTAAGTGCTTGGACAATGCCACTTCATGACTCCTATATTTCCTTAACATTGGACTAAATGGTGAACTTGATGACCTTAAGGGAAATTGACCAATGAAAATCTCAAAAAGAGGTGACTTTTGACTTTATCACATACAAGTTAATATACTAAAAAAATATCCATAACAATTTCATCAATCAATGAATCATTAAAAAAAATATCCAAAACAATTTCATCAAGCAATGAATCATTACATTATAAAATACAATCTATAAACCTTTTGGGAACTTTTTTCTAAACCATGCTCAAAACCAACATATTTAATATTAATATTTAACAATAATATGGACAATAACACATTTTCATAAATTAAATAACATGTTATCAAGCCTAAGAAATGTCACTAGCATAAAACTAAAAAACATGCAACTAATGGGAGTGATCACTCAAGGCCACCATAAGACAATTAATCTATTAAGACCAAGATTAATGGGGAAAAATATATACAAAGGACAAAGGCAAACCTATTTTAACTTTATTGTTTTATTAGGTGCAAGTTGAACATCTCAAGATATAATGAAGAGCTGAATTAATTTTATTGCATTAAGAAAATCCAAGCACATTCTATAACTTAGCAAGGAAGAGATGTATAATACCCATCTCAACGACACAACACATGGCATTAAGGTACTTTTTTTTATATATAATTTAAACTTCTATCATAAAATCAAAAATTTAGCATGAATGGAATGTTTAAAATCCATATATATATATATATGTATATATGTATATGTATATGTATATGTATATGTATATGTATATATATATATATATATATATATATATATATATCTATATATATATATATATATATATATATATATATAGATAAAATAAAAAATTACATATCTATATATATATATATAAAATAAAAAATTACTAATATATATATATATATATATATATTTAAAAAAATAAAACAAAAGCAATTTTTTTTTTTTTTTTTTTTTTTTTAATTTAAAATAATTTTTAGAATTTTTTTAAACACTTCCCTCCATTATAAGAAGAAAAAATAATAATACAAATAAGGACGGACCAAAAATCGTCCTTTCCCTAGTAAGTGTTTCCCACCATTCATTCCACTCACTCGATTTATTTCATCAAACAGAGATAAGTGTTATTTCACACTCTTTTGGCAAAGCCTATTGAGCTTCGCCTATGATATATCTATTCCTTGATGGAATCCTTGATATAGTTATCAAGTTTTGGTTCCTTAGAGATTAATTAGAGAAAAGAAAACATGAGTACTCTTAACTCCAAGTTCAATGCCTCTGATGGTGGACACGAGGCAAGGGAGGGGTTGCTATCGTGGTCATAATTCCAAGTTCATTGTCTCTGATGGTGGACGAGGCAAGGGTGGGGGTTGTCGTCGTGGTCGTGGAGTTTTATCTTTTACATTATATGTAGGGAGTTCAAAGCAATTTGAATGGAATCATTTTCATCACAAGGTATAATGGATTAAGTGTGATAATGGATTAAAAAAGTAATTATTTGTGAGCATTTGTTCTTGAACAAAAATTAGGATCCATTCTATCATAGAGAAAATTACATGCATTAAAAGAAACTCAATATTTCATGTGACATTCATATTGTATGTGACTTATTTTTCATTAAAAACAATTTACTTTTTCATGTGACATTCTTTTTTTGTTAAAATTTCTTCTATTTCTAATATGAATTACAATTGTAATTTGAAATAAAGCTTCCAATAACTCTTCATTTACTAATCGTGAATGGACATCATAAGAAACATTCACAATATAATATGAAGAACAAATAGGTACCTACTTCATATGCATTAAAAAATGCTTCTAGTACTTAATGTGAATTACAAGTGTAATCTTAGTTGGATCTCCAATATATCTTAAACCATATTTTCATTTTATTTTTTAGTACTATTAAATGTTATTATGTCCTACCTCATTTTATGGTTGGCATTGTAATAAAAATATGCATTGTGCTATAGAATTAGTACTAACATGTAATATTGTTTTATTTATTTTTCCAGAACACTACAAGTAATGACCACAAAGATGATGATACATACTATTTTTAGATTACATCATATATCATAGACCTCGATGATGAGGATAGCGATGGTGTTGGTGATTATTATGTGGATGATATTATCAGGATGATGATCACGAGGATGATCTTGACTATGATTTTCATGGTGCTAGCCAGCCATCTATTATTTTTTATATTTAGTTGGGATGTCTTAATATGGTAATCATACATTTGAATTTTAGTTGATTCGAATAATGATGATGATATTATCGGTATTATATTGTTACCTTATGAATATGTTGAAAATTGTTTACATTTTTTTATGAAGAATTATTGTGTATGATGAGATTCCTATTTTTTTATGGATGTTATGAATTTACCTTAGAATTATGATATCTATGAAACATTTTTGTTTGGTAATCATACATTGACTTTTAGTTGATTTGATTAAATATGATTATGACATTATCATTTTTATCTTGTTATTTTATGTATATATTGAAAATTATCAACATTATTTTGATGGAGAATTATTATCTCTAATGATATTACTATATTTTGATGGATGTTGTGAATTTACCTTAGGATAATGGTGTTCACGGAAGATTTTGATATGATAATCACACATTTGAATCTTAGTTGATTTGATTAAAGATGATGAGTATATTATTAGTATTATCTTTTTACTTTATATATTTGTTGAAATCTGTCAAATGCTTTTTTATGGAGAATCATTATGTATGATGATATTACTATTTTTGGATGTAATGTTGTGAATTTACCTTGGAATAATGATATCTGCGATAAGTGTTGATTTAGTAGTCATATATGTATATTGAAAATTGTCAATGATTTTTTGATGGAGAATTGTTATATATGAGGATATTACTATCTTTTTTATGAATGTTGTCAATTAACCTTAAATTTTTACAAATATTAAGTTATCAATTTGAATTATGATATCTTATTAAATGTGTTATACATGAAAATACCTCCTCATCATCTTAGAGGAGAATACTATGTTGTTGGTTGAAATACCCCTTTCTCCTAGACTATATAAGACTATAATACAAGTTATGTACCATGAGGACCACATTATCCTAGTCTATAACAAGTTGTCCCCTTCATCTAACTTTTGTTACCAAAATTCTCACTCAGTCACGAGGAAAAAACTTGAGTTAACTAGAATTTGACACTCTTGTTCACTTTCAGAAACTCATATGGTGGAATGTGATATCTTTATCCTCATCTTTAGCTTTTTCCTAAAAAACAAAAGCATACAAAAGTGGGAAAGAGCCATAAAGCATGGGGAAGCTTTTTCCTAAGCACAAAAGCATCTAAAAAGTGGAAAAGGCCATTTTTATATGAGGAAACATTATTCACCCAAAATATTTTTCCCATATTGAACTAATGAAGAATTTGGGAAATATTCATAGTCTTCACTTTCCTATATATTGGAGGCTTGGCCATTTAGAAAATGATGGGAATTCTTGTATTGTCATGTTGTTGAGATCTATCTTGAGAGGGAGAGTTTTGGAGCTAGGAGTTGGGAGAGGTGTTACTACAACTGCATCTGATGGTTGTATCTTTCCTCCAACTCCTTTATTAATATAGATTGATTTTTCTTCCTTCCATATGTTGTAATTCATTCTTTACTTATTCTATTTAACCAATGAATGTATGGGATTTTGGTTTATATTTATTTATTCAGTAATATTTATATGTTTCTAATAGTTTCGATTATCAAGATATTATGTTGTGAAGGTTTCTTTTTTATCTCACTTATGTGTAGGACGAAGCTTTGGAACTAGCTAGGAGCACTTACCAGCTACACTAAAAACGCCAACAAGACTTGTATGCGAGGAACCACAGGAATTTCTTCTATTTTTTTTAATCCATACTCTACATCTTGATCTACTAAAAATATTGAGCCTTAGAACAACCTTTCTCTTAATCGATTTGTCTTAAGTTTCCGGGATAAACTGAGAGGATTTTATGTTCATCTAACCGCGCACTAAATCCTACAACAAAATAATATTTAGAAACTGTAATATTTTTCACTATGTAATTGAAATTAGTAAAATGAACCCATAAAGGGGGTCATAAATGGAAATAAAGGTAAATCTCTAAACAAGAAGCCAAAAGTGGATGTAACCATGGATGCAAAATTGGGAGTAGAATTGGATGTTAAACTAGCCATCAAAAGAAGATGCAAACAATGACACAAAAGGGTTTTAAAATAGAATTAAAAAAGGATGCAATGCTAGACCAAAGAAGGGAATAAAATAGGGCATACAAAAGGATACCAAATTGGGCGCAAACAAGGATGCAAAAATGGACACCAAAATGAGGATGCAAAGAATGGTGTAAAATTAGGATGCAAATTTGGGTGCAAAAAGGATGTAAGAAAAGACACAAACAAGATGCAAAATGGGACTAAAAAGAGGTGAAACCAAGGATGCCAAAAATGATGCATAACTAGATGAAAATTAAAACTAAAATCTAGGTGCAAAATGACATACAAATGTGGAAGGAAAAAAGATGCAAATTTGGAGGCCAAAACGGATTCAAAATTAGACACCAAAAAGGATGCAAAATTGGACATAAAAATTGGTGCAAAGTTGAACACAAAAGTAGAAAAAGTGGTGCAAAAATGGCCATAAAAATGGCTCAAATTTGGATGCAAATTGAGATGTGATATTGGTTACAAAATGAGGTGCAACAAATGATTCAAAACTTGGTGCAAAAACAAATGCAAAAGTAGACGAAAGAAATAGCTCAAAATTGAATGTAACATTAGACACAAAATGGGATGCAAAGGTGGACACAACACATGGTTCAACATAGGATGAAAATTTAGATGGTCAAAAGGATGCAAGAAATGGTGTTAAAAATGATGCTAAATTGGATTCAACAAATGATGCAAAATTAGATGAAAGATATGGTGCAAAATAGGATGTAAAAAAGGGAGACAAATAAAATGCAAAAGTGGTTGTAATAAATGGTGCAAAAATGGATGTAAAATTTGGCACTAAACCATATTGAACATATGGTGCAAAATATGGTGTAAAAAAAGGCAGAAAATCTGGCGCAAAAATAGATGTAAAAATAAGTACAAAATTAGAAGCAAAGAATGGCATAAGACTAGATACAAAAACTGGCACAAACTGGATGCAAAAAAAGATGCTAAACTAGATGCAAAATATGGTGTAAAACTCTATGAAAATTGTGAAATAAAACTAGAAGCAAAGAATGACACAAAACAGGAAGCAAAAAATGATGCAAAAATAGATGCAAAAAATGGCACAAAACTAGAAGCAAACCCTCTTGTAAAACGAAATGCAAATATTTGTGAAAAATATGGTGTAAAAGAAGATGAAAAATTTCGCACAAAAAAATATGATTTAAAAATTGTACAATAGAGCCAAATTTAGAGCCATGTTGCTCATCCCAATTGAGAAAAAAATGCACTAAAATTTGGTGCTAAGTCTGGCGCAAATTGCCTATTTTGTTGTAGTGCCTATACCCAAAGATGTAGCTGTTGTCCTATCATTTACGGGATTTGATGGATATTACCACATGTTTATTGAAGTTTTTTCCAAGATAACATATCCTATTACCTCGCTACAGAAAAAAGGGGTAGAATTTGAGTGGACTGCTGAATGTGAGAAAAAAATTGATAAATTAAAGAATTTATTCACCACAACTCCTATTTCAAATCTTGTAGATCCAAACAAGGAATTTATGATATGTACGGATGCATGTATGGAAGGGTTGGGAGGATTTTTGTTATAAGATAATTCTGTAATAGAATATGAATCAAGGAAGTTGAAGAATCATGAAAGGAATTATGCTGTATACGATATGGAATTAGTTGTTGTTATACATGCCTTAAAAATGTGGAGGCACTATTTGTTAGGAAAGAAATTCACTTTAATAACATATCATTTCAGCTTAAAGTATCTATTCATTCAGCCAAACCTTAATGTAAGACAGGCTAGGTGGATGACATTTCTCAGCGAATTTGAGTTCAATATTAAGCACATAAAAGGGAAAGAAAACAAAATAGCTAATGCTTTAAGTAGGCATGCTTACAATTTAATGGAGGTAACCGTTAGTAGTATTAAAACAGACTTCCTGAAGCAAATTAAAAGTTCTATGCATAAGGATCCAAAATACTTGGATATGCAACAAAAATTGCAACAAGTTCATGTTCCGGGGTACGCAAAAAATGCTGGAAAACAATTGACTTACAGAGGAAAATTATATGTACCCAATGTACCGGAGTTGAAAGAGATGATACTTGATGAGTATCATAAGAAGCCATTTGCAGGACATCCAGGATACTAGAAGATGATCACGACATTGAGGAAAAATCTCTTTTGGCCAGGTATGGAAAAAGAGGTGGCATAATATTTATCAAAATGTATAGAGTGTCAACAGGTTAAGGTCGAACATCAGCACTCTGCTGGGTTGCTGAATCCACTACCTATTCCTGAATGGAAGTGGGAAATAATATCCTTAGATTTTATCATAGGATTACCACGAACAAAAAGACAACATGAATCCATTATGGTAGTAATGGATACACTAAGTAAGGAAACTCATTTCATACCAGTACAATCTACCTATGGCACAACACAAATTGCTAATATATTTATGAAAGAAATTTTTCGACTACATGGAGTGCCTAAAATGATAGTATCAGACCGAGATGCCAAATTCACCTCAACATTTTGGAGGGCATTATTTGGAAACATGGGTACTAATTTAAATTTCAACACGACATACCATCCTCAAATGGATGGACAGACTGAAAGGGTCAACCAAATTCTAGAGGATATTCTCAGAATGTATGTGATGGATAGACCTACCAAGTGGGAAGACTTCCTACATTTAGCTGAATTTGCATATAATAATAGCTATCAAACCTTTATTAAAATGAGCCCCTTCAAGACTTTGTATGGCAAGAAATGCCATACACCCCTAAGTCGGAGTCAACTAGAGGACAGATTGATTCTGGGGCCATAATTATTACAGGAAATGGAACAAATTCTACGAAGAATTCAACAAAATGTTAAAATAACGCAAGATCGACAAAAGTGTTATGCAAACAAGAAAATAACATACAAGCAATTTAAAGTTGGGGATCATGTTTATTTGAGGTTGAAACCCATGAAAAGTGCTCTGTGTACAGGGACTTGTTCAAAATTAGCCCCACGGTTTGTGGACCATTTAAAATTTTGGATTGAGTCGGACCTGTTTCCTACCACTTAGCTTTTCCCAGTTACATTAAATTTCATAATGTCTTTCATGTATCTTTACTAAAAAAATATGTACATGATAGTACTCATATTATTGATGGGAAAATGCTATAGGTGGAACCTGATGGAAACTTCCTTGAAGAACCACTCCGTATTTTAGATAGGAAAGAGATTTGGCTCCAGAATCGAGACGTCGCTCGGGTTAAGGTGTAGTGGAGGCATTTTAATCCTAAGGAGGCCACTTGGGAACTTGAAGAAGAAATGCAGAAAAAGTACCCAACACTATTTCAGCAGATAAGAGTTGAAACATAAACACCGAGGACAGTGTAAATAAAAGGGAGGGAGAATGTAATAAGCCTCCTCTACTGGAAGTATTAGTATTATTATTGTTTGCTAAAACTGAACTATGATGACAAAAAATTCATGAAATGTGATGACATAATTATGTAAATAAATATTTTTGTGATAAATGAGTAATAAATTTGAAACACTTGAAAATTGGACACTTGTAGATGAGATTTGATATATAAGATAACCTTTCCATGATAAGAATTCTAGAAAGAATTTTGGATAAACTTAATGGATGGGAGAGAAATATCCATTAAGTGCTTAACTGGAGATAAATGCTAAGTTGTGATTGGCATAAAGAATCACTGAGGATAAAATCGAGCTTTTGTAAAAAAAGAGAGCCTAGGCTAGTGGTTTGAAAAACCACAAAAGAGGGATGTTGCTAGAGGAAAAATCCCATATGGAAGGAAGGCACGCATAAAATTCCTATTGTATGAATCAACAAGGTTGTTTATATCTTGGTAAAAGAATCGCTGCTCAGGGGTGAACTGAGGAGAAACAATTCTATGGTTGGGAGGAAAAAGTGTTCCATTTTCAAGTGTGTCCTATCTACATATTACTGGTTAGACTCTGATTTACTTTGTTATAATGTTAAAGGTTGGTAACGGGCTACTTTGTTTTTCGGTGCAATGAGAATTTATAATGGCATGCAATATTTGATGTTGATATGATCACCTATATTAAATTTATGTTAGTATTTAGGGGAATGATTATTTTATCTTTTAGGTTTCTGCAATCTTCATAATTGTGTATTTTATCTTCCGGATTCATCGCATTAGGTTTGTTTAGATCGATGTTTCGAACCAGCTGCCTCGAAACGTTGATCTAAACAAACCTAATGCGATGAATCCAGAAGATAAAATATACAAGAATGATTATTATTATTATTATGAAATTATAGGAAAAATGTTTGTGTAAGTCTACTAATGAAATATTATGTAATGTTATTGGTACTCTACAATTCTGGAATAGAATGCCTCTGTATACCTACAAATATCTTCTTTTCCATATGCTAACGAAATGTGGTCTTATGGTAAAGATTTTAATTTGTGAGAGTCATAAAGAGTAACTGATATATATATATATATATATATCACAAAATTAAGGTTAAGCCAAGAATTTGTAAGTATTAAATAATGACTTGTCTACAGTAGACCTAGGAACAAAATAATTGTATACTAGAAAGAGGTTAGCTTTCAAATCTGTCATTAAGCAGATTTCTTCTCTATTTTATGATTAAGATTTAATTATGAAAAACAACATTTGCATGGAAAACACAAGTAACCGTAGTAAAGGTATTTGTTGCATAGTGGGCTATAACTCTTAGGTGTTGGAATGTACTGTGTTGTGGGACAACACTTATAGAAAAAGACTAAAATTCCAAGTGAGGTTCCCTATTGATGGTAGCAGTCTATTATAACCTTTTGGCATTGTCTGTAAAGGAGAAACAAATCAAAGAAAATTAATATAAGACCATGGGTTTCTAATATGAGAAATTGAGATAACATTCATTCCCCATAACAAATCAAACAACAACCTTATATAGATCACAAGTAATTACTATAACTAGTTTTAGTGGTGAAAAGTCACGCTGCCCCTAAAGCAGTAGGCAATCGGGAGATTGCGATAAACACATAAATCTAAAACCAAATTATGCACTAGAGGATAAATTGGAAACTATATCAATAGATAGATATAGTAAATTAACAATCATCAAACACTGATTGACCACTGTATTTTAGCCGGTCTAAGATAGAATTAGAGAGTCTCTTTCCCATTACTAGCGACAGTTTAGGAAATTAAAAAATGTTAAGATAATAGTGACGTAGAATGACATGTCAAGTAAATTATTCTGAGTTTAATATCAAGGAAAGAGAATAACTCCAATGAACACAATACCAAAAGTAGTGATAAACCATGAAAGGAAATAAATTACATTAATTTCGATATCGTTTAAACTACCCAACACCATGAAATTAGAGATAGAGCACAAAAGGAAATAAATTACATTAATGCTAAAATCGTTTAAACAACCATGAACATATGTAAATGAAGGAGTTACACACACACACACACACACACATATATAAACTTGTCGAAAAATAAATACAATGCCAAGGACCTGTACTCTACCTTTATGAAATTAAGTATTCAGCTAAACCACTATATAGAGTAGAACATGAAGTATAAAATTTGCAGTGCCAAATTACAAACAGAGGCCGGTTATAAACCACTATTTTAAATGTAAAGGAAAAACTTAAACTAGGAAAATTTCCACAATGTACGCTGTGGCCCAACGCCTGGCCATGAGGGCGGTCAACAGAATCATTGACCCAACTTACAGACAACTAATTCAAAAAAAAAAAAACATAGTATTCCTCAACATCCAAGACCCATTGAAATGGAGGAGTTCAACCAACTTGGAGAATGACACAAATTGAAACTAATTAACAGGTGAGTGGAACACTGTGAGCCACGAATGTGAACCTAGTTTAAAGAGTTTTTGGGTACCTGTAGTTCAAAAGAAAAATACAAATAGAAAACAACGATCCATAATTAGAATAAATACTGCCTGCTAATTGAATAACCACTGAAGTATATAAATTGAGACAGAACAAATTTACTTGCTGGAAGTAAAAGAAAGTGAAGATAGAGCCCTATTCTGGTGCTAGTCATGAACAAAGTGAGGAAAAAGATGAGGTCAGTATCAAACCATTGTACTGAGAATAACTTTTTGAGCGAAATCACCGAGATACAAGGAGCAACTGGCTACCTAGGGATGGCCAGTGCAAAACTCATCTCAAATTTGTGGAACCCAGTGCATAAAATATGCAGTGAAGTGGCCACAAACTTTCACACCTTACAGATCCTGAAAAATATTATGAGCTGCACCCAGAGTACAGAGAAACTCAAATATGATTAACAATGGATGCAACCAGTATAGATTTTCTTTAAAAAACAAAGGACCAGTGCACGACAAGGAAATTACCCTACCTGGAGCGGCACATCATGCCCAACCTTATGCCACAATGGAAAAAAAAGAACCTCCCCAGGAAATGTCGCCCTGCACATTCACAATAACTCTTAACTTAAAAAAAAACATGTGGGTTTCATAGAGAAACTTGTGAACTGCATAAATATGCGTATATCAGACCAATGATTAGGGAGGGAGCTACTTATGAGTGGCAGAACATGCCAAAAGGGGTTGTGGTTGCACCAAATGACAACACATGAAGAGTGTGGGTGTTACAGGCTAGGCTCCTTCAGGATCTAAGCAAAGGTACTCTGCTAGCCTACAAACCCTGAATACGGAAGCAACTATGCCCGAATAGAAATGGGGTTAGGGTAAAGGAGGTTTAGGGTTTGCATAGGCTCATTCAATTGTTGAATTCTTAGCAAATCAATCGCCACCATTGAACACAAATCAAGACAAGGCTTGAGCGCATCACATGAATGCCCTCCTCCAATCACATGGATGCAGTGAGGTGGGAGAGCGAGAGTGGTGTGTACCGTCCCACCAAATTGAAATGTTAAATGCAACATACATAAAGATAAGTCCTACGACTTTGAAATGTATAAATATTCATAATGCGACCATAAATAACCCCTAGTGCCTCTCCTTAGGTGATTGAAACTATGTGGAGTGGGTCTAGGTAAATAATAATAATGAGGGTACAAAAATAAATTGGAGTGCATAGATGTAAAGAGTGGTTTAGGATGTGCTTGGATTTCAAGAGCAAGAAACACACATATAACCTAGGGCATATAGGTTAGGGTGTCATTATTGCAGTAGAAACATGCTGGAGACCTAATGTCAACATAGGTTGGAGTACCCAAGTTCACCCCCATAAAACATATAGGTCAATCATGGGGTGATTTTAAAGAAACAAAAGGGGTCAACAAAGTGAAGGTATGTCATAATGATGATGGGGAATTGCTATGAAATTGAGTTATTTAGATGTAACTATTATTATTGAATGGATTCGATTAGGCTCTTCCATTATTTGAATTAATTTATTTTTCCTTATGTTTATATTATTCAAAATGGGAAATATGATAGATGGTATTAGAGTCCATGTTCTCCACCGGGGCTTAATGAACCACCACAAAGAAAATAAAAGAAAAAGAGAAGTATAATAAACTAACAAGTGATTTTTTCTGTCTAAACAATAGGATAATTAAACTAAGAACATACTCAACAAGATGGCTAAACAAACATCTATCATCCTAGTAGGGGATGGTCTATATGTGGAATTGGGGGAGGGAGCTACCCCAACCACTAATCCATTCATGTAAGTCATACAAAATATGAAACGAGAGTTGAAACATTTAAGAGACAATAATGAACGTATGATATGTGCCAGTGAGGAGAAAGAAAGGAAGATGAAGAGTTTGATGGAGAAATTAAGCCAAAAAATGGTGGAACTAGAGGTAATGAGAGAAGAATAGACAAAACCTAGAAAATTTGAGAGTGAAGGGGAGTTAGATAGAACTTATGCCTGAAAATCTAAGTGGAAAAAATAGACAAAACTCCAAGGAGAATTCCAGAAGATTAAGCACCTACTTTTGATGGGGAGAAGGAGGAGGATGCAGAAGCTTGGTTATTGAATATGACCAAGTATTTTCAGGTTTATGATTATGAAAGCAATCTTAAAGATAGATTAGCTATTTACCAATTACAAGGAAAAGATGCCCTATGGTGGGAAGAGGCAAATAGTGTACAATTGCTGGAGAAAAAACAATATTATGGGATGATTTCTATAAACACTTTAAGAATCACTACTTAAGTGAGCGATATTATGATGATTGTGCCAAAGAGTTTCATGAGTTAAGATTGGGACAAATCACCATGGACGAGTTTGTAACAAAATTTATAAACTTATTGAGATACGTCCCATATCTTGAGGAGGAAAAAGATAAAGTACAATGGTGTAGAAAATTTCTACAAATCCAGCTCTGATACCATGTAGAAAATCTGTGTAGGTTAACCCGATAATTCAATATAAATCAAAGCAGAATAGTATAACCTACTTCTACTATCAATTTGCGGAAGCTTAAATATCAAGCTGAACAATATAACCAGAAGAAGAAGAATCAATGGAACAATACACATGAAAATACTTTGGGGAAAGCCTCAACTAAAAACCCCACTCTATTGTATTATCATACATGGTGGAAATACATAGGAATTATACAAAGCCTTAGCTCTCACAGCTAGCCAACTCTCAGTACAATCCTCACAGATGCTCACAGGAAATCTTGGCTTCTCTCTAGCCTTCCTCTCTACCTTCCAAGCTCCTATTTCCTTGTGTTGTTCCTTGTGGATGATTCTCCTGTTACCAAGTGGAAAACCTTCTTCAAAACTGCGCAATCCTCAAGGATAAATCCTTGACTGCATGCATGAATTTTCTCCATGAGAAAACACATGCAACTGATAGTACACTGTCCTTGAACATTAATCTCAACTGGGTCTTTCTTAGAATATACATGCATGAGTTTCTGATGAGGGAATCTTCAGTTAACTGGAGTAGCACTAGTTGAGTGCATTAATGCATCAACTGACTGTTAACTCACTATTAGTTCCTCAAACAGTTTGGAACTAATTTAACTGGACTTAACTCAGAAAATTGAGTTAACTAATTACAACTCAAATATAACTCAATCTTATCTCCTTAATTTAAGGGATAAATCTTGCATGACTTCAGAAAGACTTCTAACTTGAATTTCTCCAATTACTTAATTTAAAATAAATTAATTAATATTTTCCAAGTAACTGTTAAGAATAAATTCGATTTTAATTCACAATTTAATTCAAGGAAAAATTAATTTGGAATATTCTTGTTGCCATATTTCAACACTCCCTCTCAACAAGAAAGGGATTGTCTGCCACCCCGATCCTGTCTATATGGAACTCAGATTTACACTTTGACAATTCCTTTGTCAAAATGTCAGCATCTTGCTCCTCTGTCGAAATATACTACAGCAACATGATCCTCCTCGCTACACAGTCTCTGAGATGATGATACCGGATGTTGATATGCTTGGACCTATCATGAAACACCGGGTTCTCAGAGAGTTTGATACAACTCTGATTATCGCAATAGATCACAGTTGGATCCATCCTCTGATCAAACAAACCAACTAGGATTTCTTGTATCTAGATGGCTTCACATGCTACCTGACTTGCAACCATGTATTTTTCCTCTATCGATCTGAGTGCAACTGACCTCTGTTTCCTGCTGTACCAAGAAACTGCCGCTGACCCAAGGTTGAAAATCCCTCCTGATTTTCTCTTCCGATCTAATGGACTCCTTGCCCAATCTGCATTAGTGAAGCCCTGTAGCTTCATTCCCTGTGTCCGTATGTACCATAATCCAACTGAGATGTGTCTCTGAGGTATCTCAATACATGCTTTGCCACCTTACAAAACATCTTGGTAGGTTGAACCATCGCTTGACTCAACTGGTTCATGACATAGCACAAATCTGGTCGTGTATTCACTAAGTACATCAGTGAACCCACAAGATGCTTGTGTTGGGTGTGGAGCATGATTATCATCCTGATTTAGACGTCTTTGTTTCAACCGGATGTATACCCCAGGAAGATTGTACACCCCTCCATGCGGGGGGGACTTGTCCCCCCCGCGGGGGTTCAAGGGGGCCATCCCCCCTGGCTAGGGGGTACGGGGGCCAGCGGTCCCCCGGTGAGGGTTTCGCGGGTAGCGCCCCTGAAGCTTAAACAAATGTAAAATTGCCTTGTAAAAGTATAGTAATTTCTAGTCAATCTGGGCCATTCATTAGGCAAATGATCAGACGGTAGAATTTATGTTTAGTTTAGGGTTTTTTTCCCTAGAAGGAAACCCCTCTCTTTGTATGAGGGTATTGTATTGAGGCTGTGAATATACATGTATTCTCAGAGCGAGAAACAGAGAGGTGAGACTGTGAGAGAAAACAGAGGATATTATAGTGGATCTGCTGTAGGTTGTGTCTCTTCATTTTGCTGGATAATAGAAAGGAAGGACTGGCTGTTCGGGGTGGATGCAGCCCAAACTGGGTGAACCACGTATATCTGTGTCTCTCTGGTTTTATGTGTTTGTGTTTTTCTGCACATTATATGTCTTGCATTTCTCTGTCATATATAATATTTTTTCTAACAACTGGTATCAGAGCCGAAGGTCTATTTGGCTAATAAACTTGCAGGAAAGAAGGGTTTCTCATTCAAGTGGGAGCAATGATGAAAGATGGTAAGTTTAGGGTCGAGAAATTTAACGGCCAAAAGTTCCCGCTGTGGAAGATGTAGATGGGAGATTATTTGTATCAGAAAGATCTGTACCTACCATTGTGCGGAAAAACAAAGAAGCCAATGGCTATGATAGATGAAGAATGGAACATTGTTGATACAAAGGCACTCAGAACAGTATGGTTGTGCCTCACAACATCGGTCACCTTCAACATTTCGAAGGAAACAATGACAAAGAGTTTGATTCAGGCATTGGCGAAACTATATGAAAAACCTTCGGCCTCAAACAAGGTATTTCTTATGAAACAATTATTTAATATGAAGATGTCGGAAGGTGGATCTGTTGTAGACCATTTAAATGATTTTAATACAGTTAAAAGTTAGTTAAGTTCTATAGGGGTAAACTTTGATGATGAAGTTAGAGCTCTCTTATTCTTGTTCTCATTTCCAGAAAGTTGGAATGGCTTAGTAATGGCCATTAGTAACTCTGTTTCTGGATCTAGTACTTTAAAGTTTGATGATGTTGTCGATGCTATCCTTAGTGAGGAAATGCAACGGAAAAGCTCCACTGAGACATTAGCTAATGCTTTGAGTGCAGAGTCTAGGGGAAGAAAAATGGAAAGAGGAAAGATCTCAGGATATTGCAGTAAATCAAGAAGGGCAGATCCAAGTCCAGATCGGGGATAGTGTGCTGGAAATGCAGAAAGAAAGGACACCTAAAGAAAGAATGTAGATCTCGGAAGGGAAAAGAAGGAGATGCACAACAAGAAAACAATCATGAAGCAAATGTGACAGGTGAGGTGTTACAAGATGCTTTGATTCTTTCTTTAGAAATATTACTGATTCGTGGGTGGTAGATTCAGGGGCCTCATTCCATGCCACACCTGATAAGAAATATTTTCACGACTATGTTCAAGGAGATTTTGGACAAGTCCATTTGGGTGATGATAAACCCTGTAAAATTGTTGGAATGGGTAAGGTTCTTGTAAAATGGCAGAATGGAAACCAATGGCTACTAAAGGAGGTAAGGCATGTTCCAGATCTAAAGAAAAATTTGATTTCAATAGGGCAGTTAGGCGGTGAAGGTTGTGTGACAACTTTCACAGATAAAGCTTGGAAGGTCACCAAAGGAGCCCGGGTAATAGAAAAAGGCGAAAAGGTTGGTACATTGTATTTATGCAATGGTATTTCTAACTTTGTTAATGCTTTAACTTCCAAAGGAGCAGATGCAACATTATGGCATCATAGGCTCGGACACATGAGTGAGAAGGGGATGAATATTCTTCACTCAAGGAATTTGTTTCCGAGTTTGAAGAATGTTGATTTGGACTTCTGTGAGAATTGCATTTATGGAAAATAGAAGAGAGTCATATTTCTCAGAGTTGGGAAATAAAAGAAGAGCGAAAAATTAGAGCTTGTGCATACAGATGTATGGGGAACTGCTCAGATATCATCTCTCGGTGGCTGTCATTATTATGTTACTTTTATTGATAATGCAACTAGAAAAACTTGGATTTATTGTATTCAGAATAAATCTGATGTATTTGATACTTTCAAGAAATGGAAAGCCTTAGTTGAGACTGGGACAGGAAAGTAATTGAGGTGTCTCAGATCAGACAATGGAGGTGAATATTGCAACAAAGAGTTTGATAGGTACTGTTTAGAGCATGTAATTCACAGAGAGAAGACAGTTCCAAGAACACCACAAGAAAATGGTGTGTCAGAAAGGATGAACAGAACAATCATGGAGCATGCAAGGTGCATGAGATTTCATGCAGGATTGCCTTACAATTTTGGGCAGATGCTGTAGATACTGTTGTTTATCTAATAAACAGAGGGCCTTCAAGTTCCTTGGATGGTGGTATTCCAAAGGAAATATGGACGGGTAAAAAGGTAAACTACTCCTTTTTGAAGCCTTTTGGTTGTGAGACCTTTGTCCATATTAATAAAGAAAATAGAACAAAGCTTGAGGCAAAATCAAAGAAATGTACCTTTATTGGATATAGTGTTAATGATTTTGGTTATCGCTTATATGATTATGAAAATCACAAAATTATTAGGAGTAGAGATGTAATATTTAATGAAAAGGTCTTGTATAAGAATTAGTTGCAGGAAAAGAATCAGGGAAAATAAAACAAGGAATACACAGTTCTTGATGGGATCACTGAAAAAGTAAAGGTGCCTGAAAATAATAATAATCAATAACCACAACAACAACAACCACCACAACAGCAACAGGCACCCCAAACACCTGAAAGTGGTGTTAGAAGATCTACCAGGATAAGTATACCCCCTGAACGATACTCTCCTTCATTATATTATTTACTATTGACTGATTCTGGTGAACCAAAATGTTATGAAGAAGCAATACAGGTTGAAAGCAGGAAGAAGTGGGAGCTAGCCATGGAAGAAGAGATGGACTCCTTAATGCATAACCAGACTTGGGACTTAGTCAGGTTGCGTGCAGGTAAAACTACATTGCAGTATAAATGGGTTCATAGGTTGAAGGAAGAAGATGGAGGAAAACAGTGGTACAAAGCTAGACTTGTGGTGAAGGGGTTTGCACAGAAGAAAGGTATTGATTTTGATGAAATATTTTCTCCTGTTGTTAAAATGACTTCAATCAGAACTATTTTAAGTCCAGTATCAGTTGAAGATTTGCATCTTGAGAAGTTAGATGTAAAGACAACTTTTCTCCATGGGGATTTGAAGGAAGAGATATATATGCAACAACCACAAGGATATGAGGTAAAAGGGAAGGAGAAACTAGTGTGCAGGTTGAAGAAGAGCTTGTATGGCTTAAAACAGGCTCCAAGGCAGTGGTATCTAAAATTTGACAAGTTTATGTCTGAACAAGGTTATACTAGATGTCACTCTGATCATTGTGTTTATTTGAAAAAGCAAAATGATGACAGCTATATTATATTGTTATTGTATGTAGATGACATGCTTGTTGCAGGGTCTAACATGCAGGAAATAAATGTGCTCAAAAGAAAATTGGCAAATTCATTTGCAATGAAGGATTTCAGAGCTGCAAAACAAATCCTTGGTATGGGAATAATTAGAGACAGGAAAAATCACAAATTAACATTGTATCGGAATGAGTACATACAAAAGGTGTTGAAAAGATTTAATATGCACAATGCAAAACCAGTTAGTATACCTTTTGCTAGCCATTTCAAACTTAGTAAGGAGATGTGCCCAAAGACCCAAGAAGACATGGATTATATGTCTAAAGTTCCATATGCATCAACAGTTGGAAGCTTAATGTATGCAATGGTCTGCACAAGGCCTGATATTTCACAGGCAGTGGGAGTTGTAAGCAGGTACATGAACAATCCAGGAAAATAACATTAGATGGCAATGAAATGGATTCTCAAATATTTGAGAGGTACCACAAATCAAGCATTATGCTTTGGTGGTTCAAACATTTCTCTACCGGGATATGTTGATGCAGATATGGCAGGTGACAGAGATAACAAGAGGAGCACTACAGGATATGTATTTACTGTAGGTGGAACAACTATCAGTTGGGTTTCAAAAATCCAAAGTTTTGTTGCACTTTCAACAACAGAAGGAGAGTATGTTGTTGCTACAGAGGCTAGTAAAGAAATGATTTGGTTACAAATGTTTATGGATGAATTGGGTAAGAAGCATGATATGGGCACGTTATACAGTGATAGCCAAAGTTCCATTCATCTTGCAAAGAACTCAACATTTCATTCCAGGACTAAACACATACAACTTAAGTAGCATTTCATACGATCAGTGTTGGAAGATGGAGAGTTGAAGCTGGAAAAGATACACACTAGCCAGAATCCTGTAGATATGATAACAAAAGTTGTAACCAGGGAGAAACTGAGAATATGCTCAGTTTCAATTGGTCTTCAAGGATGACGATGAAGATTTTAACAGCGAGGTCTAAAGAGGAGTCATTTTCTAGCAAATGAAGTAGTGATGGAGTTGCTACAGTCATTCTCCAAGTGGGAGATTGTTGGGTGTGGAGCATGATTATTATCCTAATTTATAGGTCTTTGTTTCAGCGGGATGTATACCCAAGGAATATTGTACACCCCTCCATGTGGGGGGGACTTGTCCCCCCCGCGGGAGTTCACAGTGGGGGGGGGCATCCCCCCCGGTTGGGAGGTCCGAGGGCCAGCAGTCCCCCGGTGGGGGTTTTGGGGGCAACCCCCTCGAAGCTAAAAATAGATGTAAAATTGCCTTGTAAAAGTATAGTAATTTCTAGTCAATTTGGGCTGTTCATTAGGCAGATGATCTGACGGTAAAATTTATGTTTAGTTTAGGGTTTTTTGCCCTAGAAGGCAACTCCTCTCTTTGTATGAGGGTATTGTATTGAGGTTGTGAATATACGTGTATTCTCAGAGCGAGAAACAGAGAGGTGAGACTGTGAGAGAAAACAGAGGATATTACAACGGATCTGTTGTAGGTTGTGTCTCTTCATTTTGCTGGATAATAGAAAGGAAGGACTGGCTGTTCGCGGTGGACATAGCCCAAACTAGGTGAACCATGTATATCTGTGTCTCTCTGGTTTTATGTGTTTGTGTTTTTCTGCATATTATATGTCTTGCATTTCTCTGCCATATATAATATTTTTTTCTAACAGCCTGTACACAGTTGCCTCTACCACTTCTCTTGAAGTAGAAACCTCCTACCTCCAGTTACCTGCTAGAGGAGTCTGCATGGTCTTGCACTTCTCCATATTGAATCTCCTGAGTATCTCGTTGGAATACTTTCCCTGAGACACAAACAACTCCCCATCCTTCTGCCACACTTCCATGCCAAGGAAGTAATGCATGAGACCCATGTCTTTCATCTCGAATTCTCTTGCAAGGTCCTCCTTGCAAGACATGATCAACTGATCATCACGAGTCAATATGAGATCATCAACATAAAGTACGATGATCAATAGCTTACCTTTCACCATGATGTGGTACAGGTTTGCATTTGCTTCGCTCTTTGTGAAGCCCAACCCAGTGAAGTATTTGTCTATCTTGGTATACTAAGCACGAGGTGCTTGCTTCAGCCCATACAACTCTCTGTTGAGTCAGCACACATGCAACTCATGATCGAAGGTCTCAAAACCTTCTGGCTACTCTATGTACACCTCTTCCTCAATCTGGCCATTGAGGAATGCAATATTCACATCCATCTGATGGATCTTCCAACCCATCTGTGCTGATAGTGCCAACATAGATCTGATAGATGAGTACCTTGCGACAGGAGCAAAAGTCTCATCATAGTCAATCCCCTCGATCTATGAAAAGCCACAGGAAACAAATCTTGCCTTATGCTTCTCCACACTACCATCAATAGGTTGATTTACATTGTAAAGCCAATGGGAACTCACAACTGACTTGTTCTCCGGTCTCGAAACCACATCCCAAACACTGTTACGAACTATGGAGTCATACTCCTCCACCATAGCATCAAACCAAATCGGCTACTGCATTGCTTCCTCAAAGGAAGATGGATTGGTCTCAACACATTCCCTAGCAAGGGCCATGTATCCAGTGTACCTCTTAGGTGACCTTCTCTGTCTACACTAAGAAGATGGTGCTTCCACATTCTCTCTCGCATCCTCCAACTATCTGTCAGCTTCTCTTGTGCGCTTCTTTCCATCTCTGGAAGACTCTGCTTGAGTGGATGTCTCCACTCGTAGAACCACTACATGCAGCGGCTCCACATCCGTCTGAGGCTCCTCCTCCTTAGGAACCCACAGTTCCTCCATAGCCTATAGTTGGAGTTCCCTCTCAAGGGAAACTTGCATGGCTTTCTGCTCATCAAACTTGAGATCTCTGCAAACCACTATCCTCCGACTAGTAGGCAAGTACACCTGATAGTTGTGAGGTGTATCCGTGTACCCCACAAATACCCCCAACTCTGCTATCGGCTCAAAATTCTCCTGTACATCCTTTGTCACATGGCAATATACCGATGAGCCAAAGATCCTGAAGTGACCCACATCTGGTCTCTTACCGAAGAAAGCTTCCTTTGGTGTCTTCATGCCAAGTATGTGATGCGGGCTTTTATTATGCAAATAGACTGCTGTGTTGCATGCCTTAGCCCACAAGTGAAGTTGTAGGCCTTGGTCATGCAACATTGCCGTGTTGCCCCTATAATAATTCTATTCTTCCTCTCATCCACCTCATTCTACTATGGGTTATGAGGTGCTGTCAATTCTCATTTAATTCCCTCTGCTGCACAAAAGTCCTTAAACTCTTGAGAGGTATAATCTCCACCATTGTCACTTCTCAAGGCCTTGATCTTCTTCCCTGACTCTTCCTCGACCAAAGATTTAAACTCACAAAACTTTGTGAAAGTTTGGTCCTTCTTCTGCATGAAATAAATCCAGCATTTACGAGAATAGTCATCAATGAAAATCACATAATACCTTTGCTTCGCTGTGGATTTCGTCAAGAATGGTCCACACAAATCGGTATGAACTTGCTCTAAGATAGTCTCTGCTCGACTGTCTCAATCATGAAAGGAAGACTTGGTGTACTTTCCCAAGGTACAACCTTTGCATGTGTCAACTTGCTCAAGTTTACCTTTGGGAATTCTTGTAGATATATGCTACATTATCTTCAAAGCCCCATGATGCAAATGGCCCAACTGTTTGTGCCACAACTCACCAATGTCTTGGCTTTGCACCAATTTTTCTTTTGTACTCAATGTTGCACAATCATCTACCTCTAGTTTATAGAGATTCTTCACTCGAATCTCTATCCTCTTGGTCTGACCCATGGCTATGTGTCTTAGGAACACCTTTCCTTTACTGAAGACAACATCGTAGCCTTTGTCCTCCAACATTGCGACTGATACCAAGTCCTTCTTCAGTCCAGGCACATACATCACATCTATCAAGGTGAGAGGAGCTCCATGCTCCCTCTGAAAAGCAATCCTGTCCACTCCTGAAACACTGTACCTTCCGTCGTCACCCATGTCTATGCGTATCTTTAGGTCTTTCTCCTCCAAGGCATTGAATAAAATTTTATCATCGGTCATGTGGAATGAGGCTCCACTGTCAAGATACTAGACAAAACCCATCATCGATGACACCATGCATGCGATGAGGGTAAAGTCCATTTTGAACTGAGAGTGATCTAAAAATCACTCGTGAATGATCTCAGTTGATTAATAAAGGTATTACAGACTCATGTGTTGGGGTGTGTCTATGTTATTTTAAGCAACAGATCGATAATATTGTGAAAGACACAGACACTTGAAACAGTAAGAGAAACACAGTAAGCAAATACAAAACACAACAAATTTAATAAGGAGTTCACCCAATCCTCTTGGGCTACGTCTCTTGGTCTAGCCTTCAATGGTGGCCTTCTTTTTATTGTGTTGTAAAGCAGAGTTTTTACAATAAGGAGCTCAATTTGAGTCTCCTCAACAGATGATGATCAGTAGGGTGGTACTTGGATCCCCCAAGCCTCTAGAATACACAGGCTCCCCCTTACCGAATCTCGACCTCAACTGGTCTCAGTGGTATGAGTCCAATTTGGTACTCAATACCTGACAGTATACACAGAGGAGTCACTTGAACCTCTCAAGCCTTCTCTGGAGTTCATAGAATCTCGGACTCTCTCTATCTCTGTCTGCTCGATGCTGCCTTTGCTCTGCAGGTCAGCTTGGCTTCTTTTTTCTCTGCAATTTGCTTCTTTCTCTCCTTCTGTTCCCCCTTCTCTTTGTCTGTTCGTGGCTTAAAGCCAATCTGCTCCCTGACTGTTCATTTCCTCTTCCCACCTCTCTGGATCTTCTGCCTCTGTCTGCTGGAATTCCCCTGCTCTGTGTCATCATCGCTGTGTAACGCTGCACAGAGAGATGGCCACTTGTCGCCTCACGAACTGAGTGTTAGTTTCCTTTGAATGGTTTTTATTTCCGTTACTCCAGGATTTTCCCGCGAAAATGATTCTTTTGCCAGCTCATCGGTCATGTCGGACCTCAAATCTCATGTATCTCAGTCTATTTCCCCATCAAATACAGTGATCCATCGGGTTGATTCTCCTCCGTTGATTTGGAGCCTCTAGATCCTACGGTCTCCATCTATATCTGGCGGGTAAGTTGCTCGACTGTTACTCACGCGATGTAATCAGTTTTCTCTCTCATCCACTGGACGCACGTCGCCTGGTGTGTGGCATCGCGCTGAACTCAGCCAAATCCGCTTACCGCTCGAAGTGCACGTGATATCCTGTCGGTTTTGGGCATGGGACAAGCCTTTTGACGATTTCCGCACGGTTTCCCTATTTTCCTCATGACCGAGTGCTCGGGGCTTTCCTTCACTGAGGATTTTTCCCTACAATATGCAATTAGCGCAAAGCGCTAATCGCGTATCAGAAACTGCCTTTGTTTTTGGATCTGGGCTTCTAATTCCAATTTGCTTCAATGCCTGATCTCCATGGGCCAACAATCAGCGCGCTTTGACCGAGGGTCCCCGTTGTTCCGTGTTGGCCACAAATTGACATTGTCTAGAGGTCATTTCTGATAAGCTCATTATTCATAAGATTTTGAAGTCTGACATAATTTGAAACAATCATGGAAATGTTTAAGGATCCAATTCGGATCACGACCTTCCCACTGAAAAAGATTTTGGACCACCAAAAGTTGGTTTTCAAGCATCGAATAAGTGAGGGTATAACTGTCTCACTCGTCCACACTCTATCCATTTTTCACTGCTTGGTTTTGAACCCTTGAGTCCAATCCTGAGCTACTCAACATCTCCCTTGCGCGTCGTCCTCACCTTCCTGTCTAGAATTGTGTCTTCCTGCAATTCATTGAGATATTTAGGTAACAGGTCATCAATAGAAAGCAATTGACTTTGCTCTTCGAGATCTTCAATTAATGAAGGTTTAAATAGTCTCAAGCTGTCTGCATTAACAACTGAGTAGATGTGCATGTAAGTTGGTAAATCAAGGCGAAATGCATTCTCACCAATTTTCTCAAGTATCTTGAAAGGTCCATACCTTATTGGCTTTAGCTTTTTACCTTCACCTTGCATTCTATCTTTGCTGATATACAACCATACTTGATCACCAACTTGGAAACTATGCTCCGTCCGATGCTTGTCATGCCTTGCCTTGTACTTCGCTTGGCTCTTTTCCAACTATTTCTGTACTGCCTGGTGAATCTCTTGGATTTGTTCAATGAACCTGGTTGCCTTTTCCACATCACTATGTCCATCAACTGCTATGTCTTTACCAAAGACAAAATCCAAGGGAGACCTTGGTGTGAAACTAAAACAGGTCTCAAAAGGAGATCTCTGTGTAGAAGAATGTTTTGCTCGGTTATAAGCAGGCTGCACATAACACAAATGTTCATCCCAAAGCTTGGGATGCTTGCTTCAATAGCCTCTAAGTAACTGGATCACTATCCTGTTGACTACTTCTGTCTGGCCATCTATTTGTGGATGAAAGGCTATACTTTTCTTCAGTCTGGTGTCCATCAGTTCCCACAGACTCGACCAAAACTTCCCAACAAATCGGGTGTCTCGATCAGATATAATGGAAGTGGGTAATCCAAAATGAACCCATACATGCTAAAAGAATAGTTTTGCAGTTTGTTCAGCTGTAATCTGTTTATTACAAGGTATCAAAATACACATTTTGCTGAACCTATCCACAACAACATATAAATAATCATGACCTTTCCTAGAGTTGGGTAATCGTCCAAAAAATTCCATGGAAATACTTTCCCAAGGATGGGAAGGAACTAGTAGTGGAGTGTACAAGCCTAGTTTTCTATTGCTGGGCTTGCTTTTAACACACATGGTACACCCTCTTACATATCTAGAAACTGTCTCATTCATTTTTGGCCAATAACAAAATCTTTGTAGCTGTGAACTATTTTACTTACCCCAAAGTGACCTAATATTAGAGAAGTGTGTGCTTCTCGAATTATCTTTACTCTTTCAATTTGTGGAATGCATAGCTTCCCACAATGATATAGGAGTTGGTCCTTAATGTGATAATCCAATTCTTCTACTTGTTTTCCTTGACTTAAAGTTGCATATACATCCTTAAAATCTATATCTTGAGCATATTGTTCAATGTAGCTCTTATGCAATACTGAATTATGCTTAAGTATAGTAGATGCATTTATAATTGGTCTAGATAACAGATCTACAACCTTATTGTGTATACCCTTTTTGTATCTGATGACCAAATGAAATTGTTGTAGAAAACCCATCCACCTATAGTGTCTTGATTGCTGCAACTTAATTTGGGAGTGTAGATATTGAAGTGGTTGATGATCAATATGTATGACTGTCTCTTTGCCCATTAAGTAATTTTTCCACTTTTTCACACTCTGTACTAATGCATACAATTATTTATCATATGTTGGGTAGTTAACTACTGCAGAATTAAATGTGTCGGAATGATAACATATGGGTTTACCGTGCTGTATCAACATTGCTCCCATGGCATAGTCACTGGCATCAGTTTGGATCTCAAATGGTCTTTGAAGATCTAGCAGTGCTAGTATTGGTGCTGTACTAATCTTTTCTTTCAAGGTGTCGAAGGCTTTCTGCTATTTGCCTCCCCACTGAAACACCTTGTTCAATCCTGTCAAAGCATGTAAGGGAGCTGCAATAAGGAAAAGTTAGAAATGAACTTTCTCCAATATTGTGCTGCTGCTAAGAAGCTTCTTACTTCTATAGCAGATTTGGATTTAGACCAATTTACAATGACTGCCATCTTAGAGGGATCTATCTTCAATTCACCACCCCCTACTATATGTCCCAAATAATTCAAAGATGTTTTGCCAAATTCACATTTTGAGAGTTTAACATGAAGTTTTTCTATTTTCAAAACATCTAGTGTCAGCTTAACATGCTCTAAATGTTCTTCCCACGTTTTGCTAAATATAAGAATGTTATCCAAATATACAATAACAAAATCATCAAGAAAAGATCTAAGTACATCATTCATTATTCTCATGAAAGTAGCAGGAGCATTAGTTAAACCAAAAGGCATAACCAACGATTCATACAGTCGTTGCTTTGTTTTGAAAGCAGTCTTCCATGCATCTTATTATGCAACTCTGACCTTATGATATCCACTATGCAAGTCTAACTTGGAAAAATAAATAGCTTCCTTTAACTGATCTAATAGATCATCTATGCAAGGAAGGGGATAACAATTTTTGATCATTATCTTGTTTAGTGCTCAGTAATCAATGCACATTCTCCACGAGCCATCTTTCTTTTTCACCAAAATGATTGGCGACCCACATGGTGATGTGCTAGGTTTGATGAACCCCTTCTCGAGCAACTCTTGCAACTGCTTCTTGATTTCTGCATTCTCTAAAGTGGACAACCTATACATTCCAATGTTAGGCAATGGAGCATCTTGCTGCAAATTAATATCATGCACTATTTCCTTTTTGGGTGGCAGACCTTTAGGTTCTCGAAACAAGATATCATACTCTGAAACAACTTTTTCTAAATCAGTTTGCTGTTTAGCATCACAACCCTCAAATACATTGGCTTTATCAGGTTTCTTTTCCTTTACAACCATCAGTAAGAATTGTTTGCATGAATTTACAATTCGTTTCATCTGCGCTGAGTTTATGAGAGTATAATTATTCTTGAGCTTATGAGCTCTTACAAAATATTCGATTCCATCTTTAACAAGAAGATACTTGTTCTCAACTCTATAGAAAACAACTTTCATACAAGTAAGGACTTCCTAAAACAATTCCACATATATCCAAAGGAATTATATCTAACTCAACCTCATCTACAAACGCTGACCCAAAAGAAAACTTAAGTTTGCATTTTCTAGTCACTTGTAGTTGTGCTTTATCACTTAACCAACCTAATGGGTATGGTTTCTTGTGAGGTGTAGTCAGTAATCCTAACTTCTTTAAAATTACTTCAGAAATTAAATTTACTAGTGAGCCACTATCAAACAAAATATCAATATTTTGATGTTTGGAAATAACTCGAATATGGGAAAGCTCATGTCTTTCTCTCATTTTATTCATCAATAGTAGATTGTACAAAATTACTAGTAGATGCTTCAGAATTCTTACCTTTTATACCTGTGGCTGCAATGGTTGTTTCATCTCCTGAGTCCGACCCCAAATCTTGCTGAATAGTTGCAACAATCTTCTTTTTCATGCCCTCGAACTTCTTAGGTCTCAGCTCCAGATGCAGAAACCAACAGTGCTCATCGTCATGCCCCTCCTTCTTACAGTGAGTGCATGAAGACTTGTTCTTCTGTGCAGTGTTGGCCTTCCTCTCTTTCCATTCTGTTTTCTTTTCTCCTTATTCTTTCTTGCAATGGGTTTGGATGACCCCCCAACTTCTGGGTTCCCATTCTTTCCTCTAGCTTCTAGATGCATAGCTTGAACAAATACCTCATCTATACTAGTGGGATTAAACATGAGGATAATGTGCCTCATGTAGCTGTGTAGACCACCTATGTACTTCAACAGAGTCTCAGGTGAGTCTAAAGAGATTCCTAGAATCAAAGCTCTTTTCCTAAATTCTTGGGTATAACCCTGTACACTTTGCCCTTTCAATTGGCGAAGAGTTTGCCAGCTCATCATGGCTTGCTGCATGTAAGCTAGTGGATAGAACTACTTTTTGATTGCAGAAACAAATTCACTCCAGAAAGAAAGAATCTTACCATGTTTCTTCATGTCAGCTTGTGTCCTGCCTTCCCACCTATTGAAGCCCCGAAAATCGGGTCTACAACAAAGGGGATACCCACCTGGTCCGGACCTTGAAAGCATCTCCTTTTCCATTTGGGATGGTGGGTCCGACTGGGGATAATGGGACCAGTTTCCCAATTTGTGTGTTTGTGTTGAGAATTGATATTTCCTTTATAATAATTCCTAAGTAAAATACTTTTATTCTAAATCTAATTTAACAACATGCAATTGTATTCTAATGAATAGAAATATCTAATTCTAAAACTAACCCGGTATTTAATCTTTGAATTGTGCGATCTAAATAATTTCTAACAGCAAGTGGTTATAAAGATCATTCAATTGCTATGAGAAAAGGATTCAATAAAAATGAACCATTTGTATAAAAAGTTAGCCGAAACAATTGTGAGAAGCATATCGCATAATAAGTCATTCATATATTAAGCATAAATAGAATAGCCATCACCGTACAAAAGTGCCAAATGATAACTCAAACATTTAAGCATGCACATATAAATAACTGAACATAATTATCACTTTAACACAAGCAGAAATCGTTAAGAGATAAAAGTACCATTGATAACAAGTTCTACTCATGAGCTTCAACAATAATGATTTATCTCTTCTTAATTCAACATCTACTAAGAGTACAAAAGTGCATTTCAGTAGCAGATATTAAACACAGATATCAATAAATCTTGTTCCATTCATTCATCAAAACCTCCTCCGAGGGTGCAGAAGTGCATGTTCTGAGGAAACGTTTTTGACAAATTTCAGGACCCTTCTCTAAATGCATGAGAAGGGTTGAAATACTACTAGCTAGATTCTAAAATTGTCTATCACAAAAATATAGGAGGAGGTTTAAATGACCGTCCTCATCTAAGGCAAAAATAAATCAAAACTAAAACTAAAACTAAAACTAAAACTGAATCTGGAAATTAACTATCTATGTATCTGTTCTCTGTGGTTGCAAGCATTCAGCATCGGCTTGAGGAGAGTTGGTTGGCCGACCTCCGATTTTAGTTGCCCTACAAAAACAAAATCGGCAAGTGCTGGCGCTATCTTTTCGGCAGAGTTAGTGAGGCATTTGAGAGTCATGCATTGACTGTGTGGTTTAACCAAGTACTGCCAGTAAGAATCCAAATTCAACTTGGTTAAATTCTTGCTAGACTCTGCTCTTTCTTCAGCCTTTTGCCTCTAGCTAGTGTGTAGATGTTAAATCAAATGATCAGCAATTTACATACCACTTAAGGATATTTATGATAAATACCACTAGTTTTTAGAGCTTGGGTTTTGCTTTTAGCCTTTAGCACTTTTTCCTATAATTTTCCGGGCTTTCAAGCGACTGAGTGCTCAGAGGCTTTCCTTTTCAAGGGTTTTTGTTAAGTGCTAATCACGCATCGGAAACTGCCTCCGTTTCTCGATCCGGGCTTCCCCAGTGCCAGTTTTCACCTCTTGCGCGTTTTTGTTAGATGATATATAAACCTTAAATTTTGTAAAGTGAATGACCCAATGAGTTCTTGGCTCTCAGTCTTAAATTGTCTGTCTGTTATATCAGCACTATCCAATACCCATTTGATCATGTCGGTGTATGGGAGAATCTTGGGTCTTGCTGCTATCCAGTGCAAGAACGAACATGCAAGTTCTGTAATTGGCACCTCAGACGATCCGCGTGAGTCTGCAGTTGCTGTAACCTCCATTACTCTAGGATTTTCTTCTTCGAGTAGACTGTACATGCCTTCCCAAGTAGTTATGCCATAATCTTTGTTACATGTGGTGTCTGTGTATAAGGGCGTCATTTCTTTGTCTTCAGAAATCAGAGCTTTTCCCTTCTTTCCCATTATACTCTGAACACTGCTTCGTATACCTTTCTGCTTTTCGCTTCTGCAATTTACAAATAAGGAAAGAGTAATGATAAGAAATAAGGTGACTGGAAAGCTTTCAATGCTGAAATCATATAAAATATACCACCCTACGTGAAATGAACTTTCGATCAGATCTAAACCTTATCTCATGAATGATCATCAACTAACTCATTAAATTAACATTAATGCACGTAACTTGGCATCGGATTACGAATTTTTTTTTGAACGATAAGCCCTGCAGATCTGCGATAAAGCGATTTGCTTCGCAATATCGCAGATCGCAATATCGCTAATCTGTTGTGTTTAACAATCATCTATCACCACATGTTTCTGCGAGATGCAATTTGCAAGATGTGATATCGCATATCACCGGGTTGAGGTAGTTCACCTTAAGTGATACTTGAGGCATATGAAAAATGCGACGCGCGATGAGCTTCTTCGGTGTGCGATCTCGCATCGTGATTTCACAATCTTAGGAGTTAGCTTATATGGTGTCATCCATTACCTTTTTGCAATGCGACGCTTTATTATTGAGAGAGCGATTTTGTTCGAAATTATCATAAAACTTAAGTCCTTTTGGATTTTTGCGGGTGTTCTCCTAAGTTTATGATAGTAAGATTTATTCAAAAGGGAAAACAAGTTCTAATTTATTTTTTATTTTTTAGATAAGGGTCCCCACTTATTTAGTATTAGTAATAAAACTAAATAAGAAGGGGGGTTGTTGCTAGCCACAACAATTGGCGATCCACTTGGAAGAACCAGTTATCTCTGATTTTCTTTTGAATTTTCTAAACTTCCAAAACGGAAGATTTTTTGGAAAATCAAACTTAATTATAGAAAGATAAAGTACATCATGCTTTCAAATGTTAATGCTAGTTTGTTTCTTCTATGTTAACTTTGATTATTTACTTCCTAAAGCCAGTCATCGTATTTACATCAGCCACTGCTTGGTTTGTAAAGATAAAAACAAAGTCTCCTCTATAAATCAGTTTTAAATATGCTCATTTGTTGTAGGTAGAGGCTCTGGTGCCAGCAGGCGTTTATAGCCTCGACAGGGTTACCTATTACCCAACAATGATCCTGTATCCTACTTGGAGAAATATACGATTTTCAAAGGGAAATCCATATCCACACTTATTGCTTTTATTTTCTTTTAATTCTTAAAGAACAATGTCTTGGTTTGGTAGCCAAATTATGACAGTGCCACTCACTTGATTTATAACTTTGCTGAACAAGCTGGCTCGTGATGAGACCCCTTGTCTTTTGATTGCAACAATCTTGAGTCATTTCCCTGTTGTGGTATGCAGTTTTGGCAAAGTCAGCAAGCTATAATATCTATGATCATGATAAGTCGGCTCGTGATGAGACCTCTTATTCTTTAAGTTTAAAGTGTATCACTAGATTATTCCTTGAAGCTCGTAATTCTCTAGGTGGGGAGGAAGTCATTGGTTCCTTAAGAATATCTCTGGATGACAATGGTAGAGTTTTTGGAAAGAGATTTTCTACAGAGAATCTTCGTTTTTTGTTATTAATGCTTTTCATTGGCTGATATAAAACAAATTCCCACTAAAGGTTGCTTTTTATCAAAATTCACAAGGTTGAAACTAGTATCATTTCCAGGCTTATAGCCTTTGATTGTAGCTTTCAATAATAATGACCAATTTTCCAAATCAGTTCTATTTATACAAGCGAAAAAACAAAATCTAAAAGAAATATTAGTCTTTTTCGTGAATTCCAAGCGTAACCATTTACAACTGGTTTTATTATCAAAATAAAAGGAAAAAACTAATTTACAAAAAAAAATAGAAGAAATGATCTTCTACGGAAAGTATTTTTTGAGGATATGCCCTTTAACAGGTAAAGATTCTCTTTTCCCTGCTAAATCCTACAACATAAAAGTGGATGGACCTATGATTTCTGCAATTTGGAATGGGCCAAGCCACATTCGTTGGAATTTTGTATGTTTTCCTTTTTCTTCGTGAGCCTTATCCCATTTTAAAACTAAATCTCCAATTTGAAAGTCCTTTCTGGATACCATGTTTGAATCAAAAGAAGCCTTTACTAATGCTTGATGATGAGCGTGAGTTATTTTAGCCTGTTCTCATTGCTCTTCTAGCTTAAGAATTTGCAGTTGTCTTAGCTGTAAGGATGAAGTTGGTGTTTCGTCAATAAATTGAACTAAGGCCAAAGAAGGAATTGCTAGGTGAGTTGAGAGAAACACTTCTTTCCCATAAACTAAATTAAAGGGAGAAGTGCTAATGGAGGCTTTTTGCATTATTCGATCTGCCCATAGAGCATATATCAAAGGTTTGTGCCAATTCTTATGATTTTGATTGATGGTTCACTTAATGATTCTAATTATGTTTTTATTCGTTGATTCGGCCAACCCGTTCCCCTGTGGGTAATAATTGGCAGAGTATTTAAGCTTCAAACCTCTTTTGAGTGCAAATTCAGTCATAACATTGCCAGAAAAATATGATGCATTATCAAACATTAAAGCAGAGGGTAAACCAAACCTGGTGATTATGAACTGATCTATGAAATCAATGATGTGTTCAGAATTAGCTGCCTTGAGAGAATTGATTCTACCCATTTAGTAAAATAATCTGTATCTGTAAGGATATACCTATGCTGTTTAGAAGAGTGAGGAACGATGTCACCTATTATATCCAATCCCCATTGATCAAAGGGTTGATCGATATCGTCTGGTTGCAAAGGCAATGACGGTTTCTTTTGTCTTCCAGCAGTAGTTTGACAAACTTGAAATTTCCTTACATAGCTATGTGCATCTTTAAATAGTGTAGGCCAATAGTACCCTGCGCGCAAGATCTTATGTGTTGTAGCATCTCCACCATAATGTCCACCTGCTGGTCCATCATTGAGTTCCTGCAACACTTTTTCAGCTTTAGATTTCTCAAGACATCGAAGGAGAACAGAATCATAATTCATCCCAAAAAGTACATCGTTTACGAGTTGATATTGCTTAGCCTTCAATCTTAGGGCTCTTTTCTTTGTATAATCTAGGTTTGAAGGAGCATATCCGTTCTTTAGATAAAATATGATATTAGCATATAATGATTCAATATCGTTTAGGCTTACCTCATACATTTGTACTTCTGGAGATGGTATTTCGGAAATAAGCGATGCTTCAGCCAACATTTTGCAAAATCCTTTACCTTTTACAATATTTGCTGGTTTAATTTTAGTGTTGTATTCTTGTAAGGTAGTAACCCAATTTTCTCTTTTCTCACCCACGTCTTTCTGTACTAAGAGATTTCTTATCGCTGGAAACGGTACTATGATTTTTGTATGGGTTTTAAGCAGGAAGGGTTTGAAGTGCTTGATCGCTTTGAAAACAACATCAACTTGTTTCTCGACGTCAGAATAATTTAATTTGGTCCCTTGTAGTTTTGAACTGAAAAAGGAAATTGGGGCTTCCGCCTTGTCTTGATTTGCTTGAGTGAGTATCGCAACATATGATCTATCAGAGGCAAATGTATACAAAATGAAAGGATCGAAAAAATTTGGAGTTGCTAAAGATGGGGCGTTTACAATCACTTGCTTAATCAGATTGAATGCTTCATATTCCTCTTGGCCCCATTTGAAGATTGAATTCTTTTTAATCATTGCTTGTAAGGGAGATACAATCCTTGAGAAGTCAGGAACAAATCTCTTAACAAAATTAATTTGTCTAAGGAAGGATTGCATGGCTTTCTTGTTGTGAGGCAAGGGTATCTTGGAAATCTCCTTAATTCTATCGGGATCAATATGGATTCCAGATTTTGACACTATAAATCCAAGAAGCTTTCCTTCACTTAACACAAAAAAGGACTTTTTTGGATTAAGTGAAATCCCATACCTTTGGCAACGTAGGAAGATTTGCTTTAAGTCTCTGAGATGATTACCATGTTTTTTAGAATATGCAGTTATATCATCCAAGTAGATTACTACTGATTTGTTTAATAATCCCTTAAATGCGATGTCCATGGCCCTTTTAAATGTGGCGCTAGCGTTGATCAGACCAAAAGGAATCTTTTGATATGCGTAAGTACCCCATTTGGTTCTGAATGTGGTCTTTAGTTGATCGTCAGGATGGACCAAAATTTGGTTGTAGCCGAAGAAACCATCTAAAAAGGACATTAATTTTGATCCTGCAACTGCTTGCAATATTTGCTCCATAGGAGGCAGGGAAAAATTATCCTTTTGGCAGGTTTTGTTAAGGTTTCGAAAGTCAATACAAAATTCTAATGTCTCCATTTTTCTTTCTTACGGGAACCAAGTTGGAAACCCATCTAGAATGTCAAACGGGAAAAATAATTTTGGCTTTCAATAATTTGTTGAGCTCAGACTTAATCTGGTTTTTTAGATTAGGATGGATCTTCCTCAACTTTTGCTGTACAAGTTTTTCATCGGTTATCATTGGAATAATATGCTGAATGATAGAAGTGTCGTAAGTCTTAAGGTCATCGTAGTTCCAGGAAAAGACACTTTTGTATTGTTTGAGGAGACGAACATAAGCTAATCTTTCTTTAGGGGCTAGGCCAAGTCCTAGGTTGATATTCTACATCTTGGTATCAGTTCTTATATTTACTAATTCATAGTTCAGAGTTGAACTCTGAAGTTTTGAATTGGTAGATCTCTTGAATCGGTCTTTCAAATCATATAGGTCTTCCAACTTGACCACTGATTTTGGCATAACATTATTAGTGCTTTCTTGTTGCAACTATTTGTCATGTTGGTCCTCATCAATTATTTGATTAGTGTAAGATCCCTTTGATGTGAGGAAGATTACAATATCAGGATCATCATTGAAAATTCTCCAGTTTGTAATATTGTCAGGAATCGAGGATCTAAAGATCAATTCGATTGATAATCTGTCTGGGGTATAGTCTTATGAGGGAATGAGCTTGGAAGCTACGTTTTCCAAGAGGTCAGCACTAGCATTTTGGATTTTGGGAATTGGTGAAATATTGAATGCTATAAAATGTTCAGTCAGATCTTGCACTAAAGATTGATAATGCTTTAAATGACCTGATAGACAATGTATAGTATTTCGTACCTGTCTAATAACAATTTCAGAATCTCTGAAGACTTGTAGATACTTGATATCTAATCCGATTTCCTTGTATAATCCTTGGACTAAAGCCTCGTATTCTGCAGTGTTATTGGTGCAATCGAACTCGAGTCTATAAGTTAGCATAGTTTTGTTTCCCTCTGGACTATCTAATACGCATCCTGCTCCTGCTCCATCGTTAGAATTAGAATCATCAAAAAATAACTTCCAAAATAAAGATTTATTTACAGGACTATCTATAAAATTAACACATTTAGAACTATCTGTTTGAGAAAAGTTTTCTACTTGAGACAAAACATAATGTTCTAAGTAAGGCGAAGTATGAGCATTAAAATTTCCTAAGAAAGAGTCAATAGAATAGTTTCCAATTATATTGTTGCTGTATGCTACAGGTTCATTTTCTCCTTTCAATTCTGTCACTATGTATTTTTGATGTCTTTCTCACTTAACCTTTATCTGATTCGGTTTACCATTGTAAAGGAGCCACATATGTGACCAATCGGTTGCAAAGTATCCGTGAGGCTTTTCAGACCAATCCCTACTAAGAATTAAGCCATAAAATTCTGGAATGTCTGTGACTAAAATATCAATAACTTGGCATACCTTTGGATTAGATGACAACCTTATGGTAACCTAATTTAGTTCACTGAGCACTTCAACCTACGACCGGTCCAGCTGAACTATGTTTACTACGGATTTTTGAGGTTGAACATTCAACTTTGCACATATGGATTTAGGTAAGATATTAGATGAAGCTCTTGAATCTACCAAACAATTATGCAAGTTTTTGTTGAAAACTTCATAAGTAAGAAGAAATGGGGGAGTGTGAGATCTTGACCTTCCTCCAATTAAAGCGATATCATTTGGATCAACTTCATTAGTCACATTAGTTGGAGGTCTTCCCATCTCCTGAGAAGCTTGCGATATTACAACGACAGGCAGAGGTGCAACAGGTATTGTGTGTAACTCTTTCAAAAGGAACTTTTGTTGATGTTTTAATTTGCTCAATTCATGAAAAGTAATGTTATCCCTAGTCTTCTTCATGTATTCTACGATATTATACTCCATCTCATCTGAAACAATCAATGTTTTAGATGGAGTTGGTGAATCGGATTGGACTAGGCTTGTTTGAGTCGTTTTGGGTGATGATTTCTTACCTGCGACTTTATCTTTAGATATCGAGCTTGCGCTCTTTTGTTTAGGAGTTGGTTGTGGAGGATCGAGTTGATTTCTACTTCTAGTACTGACTGGTGATGCCTCTTGATCCTCTTCGTCTAGGAGAATGAAGTCCCACATTCCTTGTACTTCTACAACTTCTTCTTCATCAGTAGGTTCTTCAGTCGAAACTTCCTCTTCTTCTTCTTCTGATTCTGCATTTGTAATAACATTGGGAGGCTTTGAATTGGTTGAAGGATTTTTTCTATAAGGCTTGTAAGGATTTTTAGAAGAAGTCTCTTCTACTTGTTTCTTAATGTAAACCATTTCATTAGACACGGTTTTCAAAACTTTTTGCAATCCTTCTAAATCAAATGGGTCTTTTGATTGTTTTTTCTTGGGATCTTCTTTAAAAGTGACCTTATTATATTTTCGTTCATCGACAGTGTTTTTATTTTCTAAGGCTATGATACATTTTTCTACCGGTATTTCTTCCTTCATATTATCAGCCAAAGTTGTTTTGGCAGCCCTATCAAGAAAGATCGCTATGTTTGATGGTAGAACAGATATGTACCATTCACTTTGAACTTCTTCGCTAGGCTTGGAAGCGGTAGGAATTTTATTCAAAAGTTTATTGAAACGCGAGTTAAAATCTTTGATAGGTTCCCTTGATTCAGTTTTAAGATTCTACAGATCATTGATCAATGTCGCAGTAGACCTATCATCTTTACGAGAGATTTTTCGGCGTAAATCAAATGATATATCATTTGTCGACGCGTTTCGACAAATGATATATCATGTGATTTACGCCGCAAAATCTCTTGTATACTTGATACGGATCACAGAAGCCTCAATTCAACAATTGAAGACCTATCATGACCGAACTTAGTCAAGAATTTCTCTTGAAAAATATCCCAACTAGTGATGGATCCTGATGGTAATGAAAAATACCAAGATCCGGCTACTCCTTGTAAAGTGTAACGAAAGAGCCGGACAACAACATCTTCATTAGTAACTCCATTGAGATTTATAGATAACATAAAGTTGTTTATGTGTTCTTCTGCTAGCATGCTTGTTTCAGGATTAAACTTAGGTAGCCATTTTTCAGGATGGGTCGGTAATTGACTCAAGGGCACAGGCATTAAGACTGCCCCTGGGTTATTCCATGGGTTTTGGGCCATCGTTGAACTATTAACAGAGGACAACACTGAAGATGTTCCTTGCGGTTGGGAAGATGAGGATATTACAGTTCCAGATGATTGTGAAGCAGATGTTGAAGTTCCAGTAGTCTGGTGGACAACAATTTGAAGTGGGGGGGTGGATGGTCGACTTCACAGTGGAGAGGTCGAGATGGATGATGACGACGAAAGAGTCTCACTATCAGAACCTTTAGGTGACTTCCTTGCTCTTTTCCTTTTAGGTAGAGGTAATTCAGTTAGTTCGATACCAAAATTTTCACTCTGCAATCTGGTAAGAGGATGAGAAGGGTTATATTGCGAAGTCACACTACCTTGAGATATTTCAGATTTTTGGGGTGATATAGAAAATCCTTGAAGTTTATGGATCAAAGATTCAACTTCAGGAGGTTCAATAGTAGATTTCTCTGAAATGTTCAGGTTTGTGGTAGTGGTTGTTATTCTATCGACTTCTCGCTCAAGATTTAAAGATTCTAAATGTGATGGAGAAGTCGGGGGAGATGTTGAGGGCGATTTACTCTCAGAATGGTATTTAGATTTAGATTTACTAGCCATTCACAGTTCGGGCCCTCCTTCTAGCACCAAATATGTTGAAGCCTTGAAAATTGGGTCTACAACAAGGGGGATACCCACCCGGTCTAGACCTTGAAAGAATCTCCTTTTCCATTTGGGATGGTGGGTATGATTGGGGATAATGGGACCAGTTTCCCAATTTGTGTGTGTGTTGAGAATTGATATTTCCTTTATAATAATTCCTAAGTAAAATGCTTTTATTCTGAATCTAATTTAACAACATGCAATTGTATTCTAATGAAAAGAAATATCTAATTCTAAAACTAACTCGGGATTTAATCTTTCAATTATGCGATCTAAAATAATTTCTAAGAACAATTGGTAGTAAAGATCATTCAATTGCTATGAGAAAAGGATTCAATAAAAATTAACCGTTTCGTACAAAAAGTTAGCCGAAACAATTGTGAGAAGCATATCGCATAATAAGTCATTCATATATTAAGCATAAATAGAATAGCCATCACCGTACAAAAGTGCCAAATGATAACTCAAACATTCAAGCATTCACATATAAATAACTGAACATAAATATCACTTTAACACATAAGCAGAAATCGTTAAGAGATAAAAGTACCATTGATAACAAGTTCTACTCATGAGCTTCAACAATAATGATTTATCTCTTCTTAATTCAACATCTACTAAGAGTACAAAAGTGCATTTCAGTAGCAGATATTAAACACAGATATCAATAAATCTTGTTCTATTCATTCATCAAAACCTCCTTCGAGGGTGCAGAAGTGCATGTTCTGAGGAAACATTTTTGACAAATTTCAGGACCCTTCTCTAAATGCATGAGAAGGGTTGAAATACTACTAGCTAAATTCTAAAAATAATCTATTACAAAAATATAGGAGGAGGTTTAAATGACCGTCCTCATCTAAGGAAAAAATAAATCAAAACTAAAACTAAAACTAAAACTAAAACTGAATCTGGAAATTAACTATCTATGTATCTGTTCTCCATGGTTGCAAGCATTTAGCATCGGCTTGAGGAGAGTTGGTTGGTTGACCTCTGATTTTAGTTGCCTTGCAAAAACAGAATCGGCAAGTGCTGGCACTATCATTTCGGCAGAGTTAGTGAGGCATTTGAGAGTCATGCATTGACTGTGTGGTTTAACCAAGTACTGCCAGAAAGAATCCCAATTCAACTTGGTTAACTTCTTGATAGACTCTGCTCTTTCTTCAGCCTTTTGTCTCCAGTTGGTGTGTAGATGCTAAATCAAATGATCAGAAGTTTACATACCACTTAAGGATATTCCTGATAAATACCACTGGTTTTTAGAGCTTGGGTTTTTCTTTTAGCCTTTAGAACTTTTTCCTATAATTTTCCGGGCTTTCAGGCGACTGAGTGCTCAGAGGTTTTCCTTCTCAAGGGATTTTGCTAAGCGCTAATAGTGCATCGGAAACTGCCTCCGTTTCTTGATCCGAGCTTCCCTGGTGCTAGTTTTCGCCTCTTGCACGTTTTTGTTAGATGATATATAAACCTTAAATTTTGTAAAGTGAATGACCCAATGAGTTCTTGGCTCTGAGTCTTAAATTGTCTGTCTATTATATCAGCACTATCCAGTACCCATTTGATCATGTCTGTGTATGGAAGAATCTTGAGTCTCACCGCTATCCGGTGCAAGAACGAACATGCAAGTTTTGTAATTGACACCTTAGACGACCCGCGTGAGTCTGCAGTTGCTGTAACCTCCATTACTTTGGGATTTTCTTCTTCTAGTAGATTGTACATGCCTTCCCAAGTAGTTATGCCGACATCTCTATTACAGGTGGTGTCTATGTATAAGGGCGTCATTTCTTTGTCTTCAGAAATCAAAGATTTTCCCTTCTTTCCCATTATACTCTGAACACTGCTTCGTATACCTTTCTGCTTTCCGCTCCTGCAATTTACAAATAAGGAAAGAGTAATGATAAGAAATAAGGTGATAGGAAAGCTTTCAATGCCGAAATCATATAAAATATACCACCCTACGTGAAGTAACCTTTCGATCAGATCTAAACCTTATCTCATTAATGATCATCAACTAACTCATTAAATTAACATTAATGTGCATAACTTGGCATCGGATTACGAATTTTTTTTTGAACGATGAGCCCTGCAGATCTGCGATAAAGTGATTTTGCGATTTTCTTCGCAATATCGCAGATCGTAATATTGCTAATCCGTTGTGTTTAACAATCATCTATCACCACATGTTTCTACGAGATGCGATTTGCGAGATGTGATATCGCATATCGCCGGGTTAAGGTATTTCACCTTAAGTGATAGTTGAGGCATATGAAAACTGCGACACGCGATGAGCTTCTTCGGTGTGCGATCTCGCATCGTGATTTCGCAATCTTAGGAGTTAGCTTATATGGTGTCATCCATTACCTTTTTGCGATAAGACACTTTATTACTGAGAGAATGATTTTGTTTGAAGTTATCATAAAACTTAAGTCCTTTTGGATTTTTGTGGGTGTTCTCCTAAGTTTATGATAGTAAGATTTATTCAAAAAGGGAATACAAGTTCTAATTTATTTTTTATTTTTTAGATAAGGGTTCCCACTTATTTAGTATCACTAATAAAACTAAATAAGAAGGGGGGTTGTTGCTAGCCACAACACCACCATACCACGGCAGTGCCTCCAAGGCGTAGGCTGACCAATTGAACCTTACTCTTGTCTGAGTCAATACTTTGCACTCTGCAATAAACATCAATTTGTCTGATCCAATTATCCAACTTTTCTGCATTCAACTCTCCATCATATATTGGTAGATCAAAT
The DNA here is from genome assembly GCA_031772625.1 of Pinus tabuliformis. NCBI lineage: Eukaryota > Viridiplantae > Streptophyta > Pinopsida > Pinales > Pinaceae > Pinus > Pinus tabuliformis. Next base: position 411,465,021 of record CM062808.1, read on the forward strand.
TTAACATCCAATTTGATCAAAGATGTCTTCTTTTTATGTTCAGGGCTATTAGGAGGCATGAGAAAGTTTTCTTCCTTCCCTTTGCCTTTTGAGTGGTCATGGAGGAGAGACTCTTATTCTCCTTTATCTTGTTTGGAGCCTGATGAATCCTCATCTTTATGTTTCCTAAAGTCCCTATACATTTCCTCTACCATGGACCTCATGGCTAGGAAACTATCCATGAATTGAGGGTTTGGCCCCAAGGGACTTTCCTTTGACATTTTATTCTGAGGATAGACTCTTCCAATTTCTAGGTTAGTCTTAACCAACTCTCCTTCTCCTAATTTAAGCTTTGATATGGTTAGCATTCAACAACAAAATCCAGCACAAGCTTGTCTAACCTTAACAACCTAATTCTCTGATACCACTTGATCTAAAAATCATTCATGAATGATCTCAGTTAATTAATAAAGGTGTTACAGACTCATGTGCTCGGGTATGTCTATGTTATTTTAAGCAACAGATCGATAAGATTGTGAAATACACAAACACTTGAAACAGTAAGAGAAACACAGTAAGCAAATACAAAACACAACAAATTTAATAAGGAGTTCACCCAATCCTCCTGGGCTACGTCTCCTGGTCCAGCCTTCAGTGGTGGCCTTTTTTTTATTGTGTCATAAAGCAAAGTTTTTACAATAAGGAGCTCAATTTGAGTCTCCTCAATAGATAGGGATCAGTAGGGTGGTACTTGGATCCCCCAAGCCTCTAGAGCACACAGACTCCCCCTTACCAAATCTCGACCTCAACTGGTCTCAATGGTATGAGTCCAATTTGGTACTCAATACCTGACAGGTATACACAGAGGAGTTGCTTGAATCTCTGAAGCCTTCTCTGGAGTTCACAGACTCTTGGAATCTCTTTATCTCTATCTTCTCGATGCTGCCTTTGCTCTGCAAGTTAGCTCGGCTTCTCTGTTCTCTGCAATTCGCTTCTTTGTCTCCTTCTGTTCCCCCTTCTCTTTGTCTGTTCATGGCTTAAAGCCAATTTGCTTCCTGACTATTTATTTCCTCTTCCCGTCTCCCTAGATTGTCTGCCTCTATCCGCTGGAATTCCCCTGCTCTGTGTCATCATCGTTGTGTAACGCTGCATAGAGAGATGGCCACTTGTCGCCTCACGAACTAAGTGTCAGTTTCCTTTGAATGGTCGTTATTTCCGTTACTCCAGGATTTGCCCGCGAAATTGATTCTTCTACCAGCTCATCGGTCATGCCAGACCTCAAATCTCATGTACCTCAGTCTATTTCCTCGTCAAATATGGTCATCCATCAGGTTGATTCTCCATTGTTGATCTAGAGCCTCCAGATCCTATTGTCTCCGTCTATATCGCGCGGGTAAGTTGCTCGACTGTTACTCACGTGATGTAAGAAGTTTCTCTCTCATCTACTGGACACGAGTCACCCAGTGTGTGGCATCACGCTGAACTCGGCAAAATTTGCTTACCGCTCGAAGTGCACGTGATATCCTGCTTGTTTTGGGCGCGGGACCTGCCTTTGACGATTTTCGCACGGTTTCCCTGTTTTCCTAGTGACTGAGCGCTTAGGGCTTTCCTTCATTGAGGGTTTTGCCCTGCGATACACGATTAGCGCTAGAAACTACCTCCGTTTTTGGTTCTGGGCTTCCGATTGCCAATTTGCGCTAATGCGCGGTCTCCATGGGCCAACGGTCAGCGTGCTTTGACTGAGGGTCCTTGTTTTTCCGTGTTGGCCACAAATTGCCATTGTCCAAAGGTCATTTCTGATAAGCTCATTATTCATAAGATTTTGAAGTCTGACATAATTTGAAATAGTCATGGAAATGTTTAGGGATCCAATTCGGATCAGAGAGGCTAATGCCTCACCTTCTGATGCTACCGAGGATCCCTTCTTGGACTTCTTCGATAGGCAATTAGTCGTATAATGTCCCATCTCGTGACAATTAAAGAATCTCACTTTAGACATGTCACCCTTCTTCCCTCCATGAGAAGAATTCAATTTGGAATGGGAAGCCTTCCACTTTCCTTTCCTTGCCTTACTTACTAAGGTCAGATTTTCTTCATCATCATCCTTGGATGAAGAACCATCTCGTGTGCTCCTCTTGATCTCCTCCTACATAAGATTCGATCATAGTCGTTCCCAATCCGGCAGTTTCTCCCTTCCATTCACAGAGTCCTGGTAGTTATTCCAACTCTTTGGAAGGCCAAGGAGAGCGAGGCTCACCATATCATCATCGAGAGTAGTTATTCCCACACTGCCAAGCTCATCTCTACAGGTGGTGAGCTTGTTCAGATATGTGGAAATAGTATCACCCTTCTCCATCTTGATTCTTTGAAGCTTATCTTTGAGCGCCAATTTCCTCTGGTCGCTACTGTTCTAGTAGAGGTCCTTCAATGTATTCCACATTGAAAATGGAGTATCCTTTGCATGGAGACTCGAGACAATATGGTCTCTAACTCCCTCAAGGATGATCCATCTCGCCTTCGCCACACACTTCTTCCACTTAGCCAACTCTTGTGCATTAGTTGAAGCTGGCTTTGGGATTTCTTGATCAATGAATTCCTTCAAGCCATTGTCTTCTAATACAACCTCCATTCTATCTCTCCATGATATGTAATTCGAGCTATCTTCCAAGGCATACTAGAGTCTGAAGCCATAGAACACCATTGGCCAACTTTGAAGTATGATATGAATTTGATTTGCACCTGCAACCCAAAACTTCAAACTTTGAATTCTCTTCTCAGTATGCTTTTCACAGCTTCGATACCATGTAGAAATTTCTACAAATCCAGATCTGATACCATGTAGAAAATTTGTGTAGGTTAACCCGATAATGCAATATAAATCAATGCAGAATACTATAACCTACTTCTACTATCAATTTGCGGAAGCTTAAATATCGAGCTGAACAATATAACCAGAAGAAGAAGAATCAATGGCACAATACACATGAAAATACTTTGGGGAAAGCCTCAACTAAAAACCCCACTCTATTGTATTATCATACATGGTGGAAATACATAGGAATTATACAAATCCTTAGCTCTCACAGCTAGCCAGCTCTCAGTACAATCCTCACAGATTCTGACAGGAAACCTTGGCCCCTCTCCAACCTTCCTCTCTGCCCTCCAAGCTTCTATTTCCTTGTGCTGTTCCTTGTGGATGATTCTCCCGTTACCAAGTGGAAAACCTTATTCAAAAATGCACAATCCTCAAGGATAAATCCTTGACTGCATGCATGAGTTTTCTCCATGAGAAAACACATGCATCTAATAGTACACTGTCGTTGCACATTAATATTAACTGGGTCTTTCTCAGAATATACATGCATGAGTTTCTGATGAGGGAATCTTTAGTTAACTGGAGTAGGACTAGTTGAGTGCATTAATGCATCAACTGACTGTTAACTCACTTTTAGTTCCTCAACCAGTTTGGAGCTAATTTAACTGGACTTAACACAATAAACTGAGTTAACTAATTACAACTAAAATATAACTCAATCTTATCTCCTTAATTTAAGGGATAACTCTTGCATGTTCAGAAATATTTCTAACTTGAATTTCTCCAATTAATTAATTTAAAATAAATTAATTAATCATTTCCAAGTAGCTGTTAAGAATAAATTCGATTTTAATTCACAATTTAATTCAAGGACAAATTAAATTGGAATATTCTTGTTGCCATATTTCAACAAACGGTTCGTTAACTGCTTACCTATAGTTTACACAGAACAAATTGAGTTTGATAACCAAAAAAAAATGAATGAGGCTACGAGGAAAGCAAGGTTATGCTACCAAAAATTTAAGAGTAAGGGGGAAGGTTCCAAGATTTGGCAGAATAAGAATAGGATCAAGGCCAAAATGGAAAGTAGATGACAGAAACCAGCATATCTTAAGAATTTTTGCAGGGATCATCAACATAAGAGGTTTGAAAAGGTGAATGTAAATGAAAAATCATATTCCCAGGCGGGGTAAAAAATCATAGATTTGAATATTAAAATAAGTAATGGAGACAAGGAGAAAGGATCACTGAAATGTTGGGGATGTGGCTACTGAGGGATTGCCCACACAACCCTAGGTCAATGCAAAATATACAAGCTGTCCAGTAAGCTACTATAGTGAACGACCTTGCTATGAGCATTCTGAGAATAAGCACAACCTTGGAGGATAGACAAGCGAAACATCAGTCCACAATGATTGAGCTAGAAGGTACTCTCACCAACCAATCTGTTTCTGTTTTAATTGATCCTGGGGCTAGTCTAAGCTATGTTGGACCACAAATAGTGGAAAAATGTAAACTGAAAATTGAAAAATATAAAATAGTTTGGCCGATGCAACTGGCAACAGGGACCAAGAGAAAGGTCACTAGTCAAGAGAAACAATGTCAACTGAATTTAAATGGTTACTTGACAACAATAGATTTAAATATACTTCCCCTTGGGTCTTATGATATATTAATTTGAATGGATTGGATGGAGCAACAAGAAACACTTATAAACTGCCTATCAAAAACCGTGACCTGTGTAAATCCGCAAGGACAAACTCAAACCATTCAGGGTGTGCCAAAACCAATATTAGTAAGGAAAATTACAACCCTGCAAATGAAGAAGAGTGCCTAAAAAGGATGCCAAATATTCATGGTTCATGTAGAAGAAAGTGAACAACAAAGCATAGAGATAAAATTGAATACTGTCCCAATCATTAATGAATTCCTAGATGTCTTTCTAGAGGAGATTCCCAGTTTACCACCCCATACAAATATAGACTTCTCCATAGACTTGGTACCTAGTGCAACCCTAGTGTCTAGAGCACCTTACAGGATGAGTCAACAAGAGTTATTAGAGTTGAAGATGCAACTAGAAGAGTTGTTAGATAAAGGATATATTAGGCCTAGTGTGTCACCATGGGGAGCACCTATACTTTTTGTTAAGAAGAAAGATGGCACATTTAGAATGTGCATTGATTATCACTAGCTAAACAAGCTAACTATAAAAAATAAGTATCCCCTGCCTCACATTGATGATTTATTTGATCAAGTAAGGGGAGCCACCATCTTTTCCAAAATCAATCTAAGAACAAGATATCATCAATTGAGAATTAAAAATGAGGATATTTATAAAACAACATTTAGGACCTGATATGGGCACTATGAGTTTGTAGTGTTACCATTTGGCCTTATGAATGCCCCGACAAATTTCATGTGTTTAATGAACAATGTACTCAATAAATATCTAGATAAATTTGCACTAGTATTTATTGATGATATTCTGGTATATTCTAGAAATGAAGAAGAACATAAGGAACACCTAAGGCTGGTGCTGCAGACTCTAAGGGAAAAAAATTGTATGCCAAGTTTAGTAAGTGTGAGTTCTATAAAACCAGAATACAATATCTAGGGCATGTCATCTTGAAGGAAGGGTTAGCAGTTGATCCAGATAAGGTGAAGGCCATGGTTAACTGGCCTATACCCAAAGATGTAGTTGTTGTCCGGTCATTTATGGGACTTGTTGGATATTACCACATGTTTATTGAAGTCTTTTCCAAGATAACATATCCTATTACCTCTCTATAGAAAAAAGGGGTAAAATTTGAGTGGACTACCAAATGCCAGAAATTCTTTGATAAATTAAAGCATTTACTCACCACAACTCCTATTTTAAAGCTTGCAGATCCAACAAGGAATTTGCAATATGTATCGATGCATGTATGGAAGGGATGGGAGGAGTTTTGTTACAGGATAATTCTGTAATAGCATATGAATCAAGGAAGTTGAAGAATCATGAAAGGAATTATGCTGTATACGATATAGAATTAGATGTTATTATACACACCTTAAAAATGTGGAGGCACTATTTGTTACGCAAGAAATTCACTTTAATAATAGATCATTTCAGCTCAAAGTATCTATTCAGTCAACCAGACCTTAATGCAAGGTAGGCTAGGTGGATGGCATTTCTCAGTGAATTTGAGTTTGATATTAAGCACATAAAAGGGAAAGAGAAAAAAATAACTGATGCTTTAAGTAGGCATGCTTACAATTTAATGGAGGTAACCGTTAGTAGTATTGAAATAGACTTCCTGGAGCAAATTAAAATTTCTATGCATAAGGATCCAAAATACTTGGATATGCAACAAAAATTGAAGCAAGTTCATGTTCCGAGATACACAGAAAATGCTGAAGAATTGCTGACTTATAGAGGAAAATTATATGTACCCAATGTACTAGATTTGAAAGAGATGATACTTGATGAGTATCATAAGAAGCCATTTGAAGGACATCAAGGATACTAGAAGATGATCATGGCATTGAGGAAAAATATCTTTTGGCCAGGCATGAAAGAAGAGGTGGTGGAATATTTATTAAAATGTATAGACTGTCAACAAGTTAAGGTTGAACATCAACACCCTATTGGGATACTCAATCCACTACCTATTCCTGAATTGAAGTGGGAAATAATATCCTTAGATTTAGTCATAGGATTATCACAAACAAAAATACAACATTAATCCATTATGGTAGTAGTGGATACACTAAGTAAGGCAACTCATTTCATACCAGTACAATCTACCTACGACACAACTCAAATTGCTAATGTATTATGAAAGATTTTTTTCGACTGCATGGAGTGCCTAAAATGATAGTATCTGACTGAGATGCCAAATTCACCTCAACCTTTTGGCGGGCATTATTTGGAAACATGGGTACTAAATTAAACTTCAGCACGACATACCATCCTCAAACAGATGGACAAACCATAAGGGTCAACCAAATTCTAGAGGATATTCTTCGAATGTATGTGATGGATAGACCTACAAAGTGGGAAGAATTCCTGTAGTGTTGTTTTAATCAACCATAATTGAACAACATTGCAACATTTAATGGTCAACCCAGGGTAGGTCTTTCTGTTTCAATGGAGTTCGCACTATCTGTGCCGATAGACTACAACCAAGAATGAAGAATGGAAAGAACAATAAAAGATGTCGCTGCCTCAATTGCAAAAATTAAATCATTCATGAAGAAATTAAAACACTCCAAATAAGTGAAATCACACTTCACAATTACTAGAGTAAGGGCGTGCCACATAATAAAATAATGACTACCTAGCTGGTCACTATCATTTTGTTTAATCGAACTAATGTAACAACATAATATAATCTGGAACATAAGTGGATGTATTTCACAATTTTTACAGCAACAACATAAAACCATATGACAATAAAAGAAATAATAATGTACACTACTTCTACCATTGCAATCCCTGCTAAATAGGAGGGCCCTTCCTCCCTACAAAGGTAACAGGGATAACACGAGATTAGTTAACGAATCAGATGAAAAGCAATAACAACATCATCGTAGTGATTTTAATATTAAAAATAATTCAGAGTTACAAGAGCAGAGTAACAATGTTTTTCTATATGACGTCCTTGTACATGGGAAATCGAGTTCCTTTTATAATTATTACATACCCAAAATTAGGAATAGATCAATCATGAGAATCTCACGATATGCCGATAAAAAATAAAAGTAGTTACAACCTATTTCTAAATACAAATACTTCTCAGATACGTTGGTTAAGATTGCAACCACTTGGGTCTATTTCTTCTAAAATAAACAAATCCTAACACCCGAAAACTGTTGTGTGGAATAATACCCACAATTTTTCCATCTCCGGTGCAACGAAATCTTGCGGTTGAATAACATTTGGTATGTAATGACAATCACTGGTGACAACACCCTTGGTGTAACAACGGTCCTTTGTATCAACACATGGTGTAACAACAACCTTTAACAACATTCAGTGTGTAACAACAACCTGTAACAACATGTAGGGTATAATAACACACAGCTCTACCCTTCTCTGAAACTGATCAGCGTTGCCTATTTACTCCATAACCTTGTTCCTATGAGCAACACCTGAAAAAGAGAAGATCTACCAAAATACTCCTCCAATGCTCACCCCAGTTAGCCACAAAAGGAATATAGTATCGTATTATTCAACAAAACATGGCAAAATAACATGACAATGGAATAGGTTGTATAAATGAGAAAAAGGGTGATTAATAATGTAAAGTTTCATGGGCCTAGAGGATAAGAGGATCAAAAATGGGGAAATGAGGTGCATAAAATAGGTAAAAAGTCACACCCAACATGTCCCCCCAACTAAAACAACTGCATGTCCCCATGCAGAACCTCATCTTCCCCTATTATACCCCTGATGCAAGTCTGTAAAACTGTAAGCACTAGCAGTGTCTTCACCCAGAGCTCTATACCCCTGAGTGGCCATCAACTGTCGTGGCTAGGATTCTTCTTCATAATCACATAGGTGGTAGTCCGACTGATACTCTTCTACTGGTAACCAAATCAAAGGAAATTTAAATTTGAGCCCGATCCAGAATGCCCCCAATGTCTGCACGATCCGAGCATATTCGGGCACCCGTGTAACAACAACCACAAAATTTCTATATTCAAAAGGATCCCCTTCTTACAACTCAATGCTATAGGCTTCGGTGCATTTAAGGCATCCTACTAGCACTTGACTTTTCATCTGTGCATGCAAATTGAGGCAAATCCTCACAATCCTCTTCCTATAGATGGCTGACTGTTCCTTGATCTCTGGGGTGCTCAAGAATAGCTTAAACTCATGCTTGAGTTCATAAACCATCTTTGGTTCTGCTTTGACCCATAACAATGTCCTTTCTTCATTAGTTTCGGCTAATTTCATGACCAGATGCCATTCGATTTAGTTTCTCATAAACGAAAGAAAAGCCTGCAACTGCAAATCTATCATATAGGAGAAGACACTTGCTACCATTTTTGTGCTGCCATACTCACACATGATGTTGTGCAAAAATAGCTTACAAAGCAAGCTCTATTCATCAAAATTTCATGTGTGAAAAATCTCAAGAAAAGTTTGGGTAGAAGAACCCAAATAAGGCCTATTCTCAAAAACTACTTTTAACTAAAATAAGTAATATCGTTCCTAGAGGAACACTGGATACGATGGGGACAACCACCTACATGCTACCAGGTTCAAGGCAAGATCATGAAGCTTTATCTTTTCATTCGTCAGATCCAAGACCTACTGCTGTAACAACTATAGTTGTTTGTCCTTTTTCTTCATGGCTTCCTTATGTCTCCATGCTTCCCATTCTTTCTTTAAGCAATTTTCTCTGAGGGAATCCATCATCCTTTTGTGTGCCTTGAGCAAGATCACCCCCTATTGTAGAGAGAGCGCCTGCTACTTCCATTTCTGTAGCTCTGGTAGCAACAACATATTTTTAGAACACCATCCTTCGTAAGGACTTGGTGTTCTCCCACATGCACTAATAATCGAGGGTGTAACAGCCTCCTGAGGATGAAACTACTCCATTTCAACCGCTGGTTCGTGTGTAACAACATCGTCATCAATGGATTTTTTAGTAACAATTTCTTTCTCTCCCTGATTAGTTTCCATTTCCACTATTGGTTCTTGTGTAACAATAGTGTCATCCACTGGTTTTTGTGGATCATTTTTCCCTTGGTAGGCTTCTGTCTCCACTGATGGTTCTTGTGTAACAACAGTGTCAACTAAGGGCTCTTGTGTGTCCGCTACCAAATTACTTTTCGTGGACTGCCCCATCTCAACTGCTGGTTCTTGTGTAACAAAAACGTCTTCAACAGGTTTTTGTGTGTCAACCTCCTAGGATTCGGTTTGTGTTTCCCTCGAGATGGTGTCTGTTGCACAAACTCTAAACCCCGCTGCCACTAGCTTCTCAGCACAGGCCATGCACATAACACCCAAGACATCTCCCTTTCTAGCCCTGTCTACGACTTCGGCCAAAGTGTCTAACCCTGGGGCTCTTGCCTCTACCTTCCCCTATGCTATTTGTTCCCTTAGCTCTCTATTCTCTTTTTCTATTTTTCCAATTTTTAACAGTAAGGATTGAGTTTCGCTCTTACCAGGTGAGGAAGGTTCCTCTGACTGAGCCTGCTCCTTGTCCTTCTGCTATACTGCCTCCTTGTTCCTCTTAGACATGAATAGGGACTATGGGTGCCCACTAACCCTTATTCTCTACTTTGGCCACCTATCACCAATTGGCTTGTCAGCTGGTCTCGCTCGCAACTTTTTTACGACCGCGGCCATATGCTTGATGTTTCCCAACAAAAAGTAGGTAAGATTTATCAGCTGTTAATGTCAAAGGTGGTTTAGCAACAGAAAGTGGTAATTGAACACAATTGTTTCCCTTCTCTCATAAGTAATGTACTTGATGAGGTAAAGGGAAACATCAACCCATGGCTGGAGAAGTGACAACTTTCCAATCCCCCTCCCTTTCTTCACCAGTGGTTCCTCCTCTTGGAGGAAATCCTCCTTCAAGGAGGGGTCATTAAATTTCCTATTAAGCCACATTTTTCCTTATACTGGTAATTCCATCACTTAGGAAATCACCTCTTATGTAACCTCCAACTTCAATCCCCTAACCTCTGTCTGATTTCTCTCTAAATTCTTCGTGAATTCCATGGAAACTCCCCCATCTGATCCCTCCAGCCTCTGGAAGAACTCAAACCAGCCTGTGTCCTTAAAAATCTGACATGCTTTAGGGAAATTCTCCAAAGCCTCTGCTGACCCTGGTTCATGCCGAATTGCTGCTCCACCCATCGCTACACAAATTCAATGCTATTCTCCTTCCTTTTTCCGTCCTTTAGAAGTTTTAGAGCAGTTGACACACTACTCAACTATTTCAGCCTGCAACTGTTCTTTTCCACTTCTTTGAGCACTTTGAATTGGGATGAAATGCTCCAATAGGGGTAAATGGTAGGGTGGCACAGGTGAGAAGTTCAAATTAAGATTTGTAATCATGGTTTGTATTGTGCAGTAATGTTACCTTATTAATGCTAGGTTATGGGAGGTCTAGTCGAAGGTACAATTCATCCTTTTCGTATGATCGGTCATTAAGTGACAATGATTACCAGATCACCATGCTTTAATTGTAGTTTCTAAATATCCACAGGTCACGCAAAGGTTATGTCCCAACATAATTCCCCCCCTCGTGGCTTAAATGTGACAGCAAACCTCGACCGTCAAAAGGGATATCGTGTTAAATTGCCATAATTACTAAATAAAAGTAGATAATGAGATTACCTTTGTATGATGTACCTGGGTGATGTCGGGAGAAGACATTGTTGGCGAGGCACATGAACTTAACTCCGAATATCATGACAATTGTTTCCCGAACCACGCTGATGCTCGCTGTTTGTTGCAATAAATAATTTACTCGGATTATCTCTAGAAGTCATTGGATGTTACAGATGTAACAACCAAGACGACTATTATGTATAATTAATTTTCACAAAATATAAAAAAGAAAAGAAAAATGTCATGTAACAACATTATTGTAGAGTATGCTTGCAATAACAAACGTTGTTACAGAGTTTGTAACAACCGCCACAAAGTGGTTTTCAACTGCTACAGAAATTGTCTGTCTGCGCCCAAAAAAGGTTTTCACAGCCAAATTGTTTTATTTTGTTTTTTTTTTCTTCTAAGTTTGAAGGTGTAACAACCACCAACAGTGGTTGGTTTTCAACTATTACACTTATTGAAAAATTAAAATTTTGGTAGCACAAGGGGGCTTTCCCCTGTTCGTAATCTGAAGATTTGAATTTGTGACAATGTTGACAAATGAATCCCTTGAAGTAGGTTTGAGATATAACTGAAGATGGTGCCCATTTGAAAACAATGGTGTCCTCGCACTGTCAATGGTAACCAAATTTACAGTCCCATTGTCAAAGATTGCATCTACCTCATAGGGACCTAGCCATCTAGTGCAGAGCTTACCCTTGAAGTATTTGAATCTTGAGTCATATAAGAGAGCCCAATCTCCTTTCTGGAACTTCTTCTTCTTGATGAATCTGTCATGCCACTTAACTCTCTGATGCTAGATAATCTCTGTTTGCTGGATAACAGTTAGTTGTTTCTCCTCCAATTCATTGAGCTAGTTGAATCTCTGCTTTTGTGCTATAGCCAGATTCAAATTTACCTGTAATGATGTTCTCAGTGTCTTGATTTCAAACTCAATAGGGAATAAGGGATTTTTACCATACAGATGTTCATATGGTGAGAATCCATGGTATTCCTCCATGTAGTCCTGTATGCCCACAACACTTCTGGAAGTTTGTCGGCCCAATTCCTTCAGTGACTGGCCACAGTCTTGGTAAGGATCCCCTCAATGAATTTTTTAGTGCTTTCCACTTGGCCATTTTCTTATGGATGATAAGGTGTTACGATTCTATGATGGATTTTATATTTTTCAACCAACTTCTGGATCATATGGGATGTAAACTGGGGCCCTCCATTTGTGACTATCTCCATGGGCATACCAAATCAGACAAATATGTCTTCAAATAGAAAGTCTGAAACAACTTCTTTTGTGGCTCTGGTTAGTGCCTTTTCCTTGATCCATTTTGTGACATAGTCAATGCATACCAAGATGTAAGATTTCTATCTAGATGAAGTATTAATTGGTCCCACAAAATGTAGGGCCCATTTCTCAAAAGGTTCTAAGACGATTTGGGCCTGTAACGATGTCTCATCTGATTGCAGTGGTTGGCCCATCCTTTGGAAACTATCACATCCTTTCACAAACTTGTTGGCATCCTAAAACATTGTTAGCCAATAATACCCTATCGAAAGGACTTTGTACCCTGTCCACTTGTCTATGAAGTTCCCTCCACAAGGTTACTCGTGACAGGCCTTAAGGATGTCAAAGATCTCATCTTCTCTAACATAACCCCTGATCTATAAATCTGGTCTAGTGTGATAGAGATTTCCATTTGTCCAGGTATAGGTAGCACTTTGATGTATGATCTTTCTCTTCTCCTTGGAGGACAAATACTGTGGAAACTTCCCTGCAGCAAGATAATTGGCTATATCTGCATACCAAGGTGAGTAAGTAGAAATAGCAAAGAGATATTCATCAGGGAAAGAATCCTTGGTAGGAATGAAATTATCATAAATAGTTAACCTAGAAAGGAAATTAGCTACTACATTATCTTTTCCAGGTTTATCGACAATTATGATATCAAATTCCTCTAACAACAATAACCAACGTGTAATTCTACCATTGGTAATTGGCTTATTCATTAAGAAACAAATGGCAGAGTGGTCAGTGTATACAAGTACTTGATACCCAGTGATATAATGTCGGAATTTATTGATGGAATGCACGACTACTAAGAATTCCTTCTCGGTCATTGTGTAGTTGAGCTCAGCTGGAGTTATATTTTTGCTTATGTAGTAAATAGCATAAGGTTTCCTGCCCTCCAGTTGGCCCAAAATAACACCTACAACAATATAAGATGCATCTATAACTATGTGAAACGTCAGTTCCCAATTAGGTACTCATAAGACCAGAGTAGCTGATACACCTTCAAAAAGACCTGCTCACACTTTCCTGTCCACAAAAAGTTGACATCCTTCATGAGCAAAGAAAATAATGGTGATGCAATTTTTGAATTGTTTTCCATAAATCTCCTGTAATACCCTGCATGCCCCAAGAAACTACGTACCTCTTTTTGTGTCTTGGGAGTTGGAATTTTCAGAATTACCTATATTTTAGCAGGGTCTACCTTGATCCCGTCAGTAGAAATGTAGTGTCCTAGCATGATCCCTTCAATCATCATCATGTGACATTTTTCAGTGCTCAAAGCAACATTAGTCTGTACACAACGTTCCAACACTTTTTCTAAATTAGCTAATGCTGTTTGAAAAGCATCTCCATAAGGTGTAAAATCATCCATGAAGATTTCAAGGAAGTCATTCAACAAATTAGAAAAAATTCCCAGTATTGCCCTATGAAAGGTTGCTGGCGCATTGCACAGTGAAAAAAGGAGTACTCTATATGCAAAAGTTCCCCATGGGCAAGTAAAGGTCATTTTATCTTGATCCTTTGGGGCAATCTGTCTGGTTGTAACCACTAAAACTGTCTAGAAATGAAAAGATTTTTCTTCTAGAAAGGGTGTCAAGGACTTGATCTATAAATGGTAAAGGAAAATGGTCCTTTTGAGTGGCCTTATTGAGTTCTCTATAATCCACACAGACTCTTCACTTTCCATTCTTCTTAGGAACAATGAAAAAGGAGACACCCACTGACTGTCAGATATCAGATAAATAAAGTTAGTGCTCAGGAGTTTTTGTAATTATTCCTTCACCACCTCCTTCAGTGCAAGGTTCATGCGACACTGTGGTTGTCTGACTGGTTTGCAACCATCCTTCAAATAAATACAGTGAGTGCACAGGTTAGGGTGGATCCCTTTCATATCCGTATAGTCCCATGAAAATGCCTTTTTTTATTTTTGTAACAGCTGTAACAACAGTTGGTTTTTCTCAATAGTCAGGTTGGGGTTAATGTTTAGAAACTTTCTTGGTTCTATTTCAATTGGACTGCTATCAGTATTCAGAGTGGTTCTCATTTGTTCAAAATCTATATCTTCTACCTCCTCTTCCTCATTTGAATTTTTAATGGAAGTGACAGAAAGCAAGTTACTAATGAAACCATTAATGATGTCATATTTTGTCTCATCCTTGAAGCACTAGGATTTCCCCAGAGCGAGGAGCGGTAGGGAAAGATCCGATTCGGGCTTATACTCATCCCACCAAGGGTTATATAAATCCACAGGTTTTTGTGGGTAAAGATTAATATTCTTTGTAGCCTGGCCATCTGAGATCACAATAGATCCATATTTGCAACTTATAAATGCATCTATAGTGGCCAGCCAAGGTCTCCCTAAGATTAAAGGACATCTCGCCAAGTTGGATTTGGGTTGTAAGTTAAGAAAGTCAACTGGATACCTCTGGGAAGCTATTATAATTACTATGTCCTCTAACACCCCCTCAGGTTTAACACGAGATCTGTCTGCTAATTTAAGTATAGTAGGAGTATGTCTAAGCCCATGTAGCCCTAGGGTGGTAAAGAGGTCCTTTGTCATCACATTAATGGAAGCCCCAAGATCAATCAATGTGTTAGTTATGGGATAATCATTAATGTAGACAGTAACTGTATGGTTTCCTGGATCATTATACTTAGTTAGAAGAGGTTGAGCATATATTAATTCGGATAATTTCCCCATCACTTGTATGGTAGCAGCGTATTTAGGCTTCCTCCCAGGTTTCTTGATGTATAAGTCTCATACTATTTTAGCATAAATAGGTACTTCTTTAAGAGCTTGCAACATAGGAATTCATACATGCAAATTTTGCAACTCCCTAAGAAAATCAGATTCAGGCTGTGAGGTAATTCTAGGCTCAGTCAACCTCTAAGGATACAGAGGATTCTGAGTTATATCAGTTGAGTCGACTGTTACAGGTGTATCAGCCTTTCCTGAGTTGGCCGTTATAGATGTAACAATCCTTCATGGGTTGGCTGTTATAAACGTAACGATTTTCTCTGTATCCGCTGTTATAGGTGCAACAACTGCCTCAGAGCCTATGGTATCTGCTTTGGAAGGTTCAAATTCCTCCTCAGTAATGATAGGGGAGTGATTTGGTTTAATTACCTTACTTGATCATAATTGAATTTCATTAAGCCCCATGGGGGTAATAATGTAGGTCTGGAAGGTATTTAAAGTCTCTATGCCCTGAGCTGCTTTATTGTTCGGGTTTGGGTTAGTTTGCACAGGTAGTTGGGGTCATACAGGCAGTGTAGGAGCAGGAGTTTATAAAGGAGGTAATTGTAGCTATTACTACATTGGTAATCCAGGTAAAGCTATATTATGGGCATTTCCTCTCTAGTTCTGGTTCCAAGGGTATGATTGAGATGGAGGATATTAGATAGAGGGAGATGGAGACCACTGGTTCCAGGGTGAAGGAAAATACGCTAAAGAAGGAGCATGATATTTCCATCGATATTGTTGAGTATTATATGCATTGTTCCATGAATTGAAAGAGGAAAAATATTGACACATACCTGGAGGTCATGGTTGTCATGGTCTCCTTGGTGCTATGAAATAAGAGGACTACACCTCTTCACTCGACTCTCTAAGTACTGTCTTTAGTCTAGGAAGCTATGGAAATTGACCGGTCGAATATTCCAACTCAAAATATTGCACAAGATGATGTTGTTCAATTCACATTCCCTCAAGGGATGTTTCTTCCGACAATTTGGACAGATAGGGTGTATTACTTTTAATTTTAAGGTTATAAGTTATAAAATGCTTCTGGATTTGCTCAATATTTCTCCATGATTCTCTGGAGATGCTACAACCACAAACCTCACAGCCATATAAGATAACAAGAGTGACTAAAGTTTCAAAGAGGAACTTCTTTTTATCCCACATTACGAGGTTTGCTATTTTACAATTATTTTCAAGACCAAAATAAGCTTTCCACCCCCATTAATCCTTTTCTCAATGCTATGCTTCCAGTTTAGCTTGTGATGGATATCAATTCCTAGGTACTTGTAAGAATACACTTCCTCCAATTTATTATTGTCATACATAAAATTAGCGTAAGTGTCCTTCTTGGATTTGATAATCATAACTTTTGTTTTGTCAGTGTTAACAGTCATACCCATGGTAGAGCAGAAATCCTTAAGAAGCCTGAGTTGCTTATCAAGATCAGATGGGCACCTTGCCAAAAGAACAATATCGTCAGCATAGAGAAGAAGGATGACGACTATCCCAACTAAGATCGTGCCATCACATCCTGCTTCCTCTAAATAGCCTTCAAGCTTATCGATGTAAATGCCAAATAGGGTAGGGGAGAGGGGGCAACCTTGTTTAACTCCGATGTTACACTTAATATCTTTCGACCACCCCTCATTGCTCTTTAGCTTGGCAATTACATTCTCGTATAATCTTATAGCGGCAACTCTCAACTCGAGAGGAACCTTTAGCTCTTCTAATCTATTCCAAAGGTTGTATCTAGGAACCATATTGAAAGCCTTACTAAAGTCCACAAAGCAACAAAATAAATTGGATTTATCATTACGACATTCCTCCGCAATGATCCTAAGCGTAACCAGGTGGTTTTTTGTTGAGTGATGCCTACTGAAACCTGCTTGGCCTTTAGCCCGCTTACCTTCACTTTCAAGCCATATGCTTAACTTCTTTTCCAAAACACTACAATATAACTTGGCTAAGAGAGGGCTGATCATAATTGTCCGATAATTAGAGGGGTTATTTGTATCCCCACTTTTAGAAATAGGGATAATGAGGCTCTTAGTCCAAGGTTTCAGGAACCCTTGCTTGACTGCTTGATTGAAAAGCTTGTGGTTGTGGGGGATGAGGACAAGACCTCCAATTTTTAAGATTTTCGCCTGGTAACCTTCAATGTCCTTAGCTTTTCCATTAGCGAGGCAATTAACCTCAAACTTAATGTCTTCTAAAGAGAAAACTTCTTTAGTTGTGAGTAGGGTTTCCAAATTATCCATGACATTTGGAGATTCATAAAGCTTTTTAAGATAGGAATTCGAATCGTGAAGAGCAATTTTATTATTATCTTTAGTCTTCCTAGTCAAAATCTGCCTCCAAAATTTCTTAGGAGCTATCTTAGAGAGGTGTAAGAGATTCTCCTGTCTTTGACGAATGTACTACCTCTCTTTCCTTTTAGTTAGGGCTTTGTATATTTTTATCTTGTCCATTTTAAGAGATTCTTCAACAGCTTCCTTAATTGCTCTCCTCGCACTTTTACAATCTTTGTCATACCATGGATTGGTTTCGCTATTTCTTTTATTATTTGAAACTTCAATTGAGAACTTGTTAATAGAATATGAGAGGGTTGTAGTGAAATTATGATAGAGGTCTTCTATGTTGTCTATACTAGATAAAGGAATCAAATTAGTTTTTAATTCATTTAGAAAGAGATCATTTTTATTTTTATCAAATATTAAGTTCTTTTGGCTGTAAGTCTTATTTTTTGTGGGAACTCTATGCATGACAAAATTGAGAGTTATAAGTAAAGGCCTATGATGTCAAAATTTATTATTTCGTTGTATAATGGGAGATCGGAAATAACGTAGTCTACCACGCTACTACCAAGTCCATGGATGCAGGTCATCTTGCTGGAATTGGGTCACTTCTGTAGACCGTTGCAAATTATGAGATCCTGAGCACTACAAAGCTTGACTAGCTCCGACCTAAACAGATTTTCCCCGAGGTCTTCAGAGCTCCTTTGTACCTACTAGCCAGAGTAGGGTCTTCGTCTAGCCAAAGAGGATTAGGGTTGGAATGATTGCTTAGAATAATAGCTTGGTTGTTTGAAGTTCGAGCATTAAAGTCACCTATTAAAAGGATATTACCGTCATTCCTTAGGCTATAAATATCATTCTCTAAACCATTGTAAGGGTTAGTTTTATATAGATTCTTCTTCTTATAGAAGTTAGAATTGATGGGGGGAAAATAACATATTGCTATGTAGGACTTTTTATTATTAATGTCTCTGATCTCTATCCAACTATATTGGTTGTGAGCATCGTTTTTATAAATCCGAGCATGGGGAGAGATGTTCTTCTTAATGTAACAAACTATTCCCCCAATGCCTCTACGGGAGGATCGCTTGTTCCAGGTAGACAATAGCGTAAATCCATCTATGTTAGGGACCTTAGATTCTTCGTGCTCCCACGTTTTAGCAAGCAAAATAATATCAACATCATTTGAAATCCAACTTAGCTTGGGGCCTTTGTTCCATGGGAAGCCCCAACAGTTCCAAGAAAGGATCTGGAGCATGTTTAATTGCTATTGATTACTATCTTTTTGGTTTCTATCTCGAATAAAGGCTTTTCTATTTCTGATTATTGCCCATTTTCCTTCCTTTCTAGCTTCTTTTACCTTTTGAACCTCCTTTCTTAATTCTGCTTGATCTTCTGGAATGAGATCTTCATTTATGAATATTCCCGTTCCTTTTAGACTTGAGGTTTTACTAAGTATGTCGTAGTTATGATTAGTGGAGCTCACCTTTATGCGGATTAGCCTTCCTTTATTCTCGGTTAATTTCCCCAACCTTGTTGCTTTTGTGAGACACACTGTTTCAATTTGTAATCTATTATGTAATTCTGTCTGGGCTAAGGGTAAAGTATCCTCATATACTTCCTCTTTTAAACCGAAGATTATAAGGTTCAAGGCCCTTTTGTTACGTTCGTGGTCTAATTCTATTAATTTTTTCATTTCATCTTTAATTGGTTTGATATCTAACTTATCTACCACATTATTTAGGGTGAGGCGGCTATTAACTTTTTCTTCTAGTTCTTTAATCATGTCTTTCATTTTAAGACTCTCTAAAGTATCAACATCTCCTTGCTGGGATGGTTGGTTAGTATTTTGGTTTTGTTTTTCTATAACCTGCAATCTAGTCTCCATTGCCTCCATTTTATTCTCCAGTATTTCTATTTTATTTTCTATTTGTTTTTGGATCGTGTCTTCAAGAGATGCAAATTTATTTTCCAGCATGGCTTCTAATTCTTTTTGTAGCTTGGCTTCTCTTTCTTCTCTACATTTCTCTAAAGACTCTATATAATCATAAAGGCCTTGTAGAGTAACTATGCTAGGTATGCCCTTGGTAATCTTTGGTAACTGTGGTGAAATATTCATACTTGAAATTATATGAGCAAATATGTATTAGAAAAAGAAAAAGATAAGGAATGTGTGCACCTGATATCAACAAACTTGACTACAGATTGCCCGTGCCCACCGTAGCCTGCAGACCGAAGAATATATGCGAAGAATATATAGAGTACGTTTTTAACTCTTTCACTGAGCCTCAGAACTCTTTCAGCGAAGAATATATATGAAGAATATATAAAGTAAGTGTTTAACTCTTTCACCGAGCCTCAGAAATCTTTCACCGAAGTATATATAGAGTATGTGTTTAACTCTTTCACTAAGCCTCAAAACTCTTTCGCCGAAGAATATATGCGAAGAATATATAGAGTATGTTTTTAACTCTTTCACCAAGCCTCAGAACTCTTTCACCGAAAAATATATGCGAAGAATATATAAAGTACGTGTTTAACTCTTTCACTGAGCCTCAGAACTCTTTCATCGAAGAATATATGCGAAGAATATATAGAGTATGTTTTTAACTCTTTCACCGAGCCTCAGAACTCTTTCACTGAAGAATATATGCGAAGAATATATAAAGTACGTGTTTAACTCTTTCACTGAGTCTCAGAACTCTTTCTTTTAAATATTATTAAATAAGAAAAAATTATTTAATAATATTTAAAAGAAAATTTAATGTAAATATTTCAGTCAAAATATATTTTCACTAAAACTCAATCAAAATTTCCCATTGCCCTAACTTGAGAGGTTGAACATTCATCCAAAAGGATATATGAATCTCATTAGGAAATAAACTACGTGTATTTAAATATTATAAGATTTACGAGAGATTTGGGAAAATCACATGAAATACCATTAGTTGAACATGCAGAAAAAACCAATCATCATGTTTGTATTGAGGAGGCTAGTGTTATTGCTAGAGTTTCACATTTTTATTTTACTATACGACATAGGCCGAGCAATCTCAATAGAGAGGATGGCTGGAAAATCAGTAGGTGTTGGGTCCCAGCACTCTCGTTTTTTTCTGCCACCCTCCTCGTTTTTGTTTATTTGTTTGTTTGTTTGTTATGGTTCCTCTAATTTATTTATTTATTTTTATTTTTATTTTATTATTATTATTTTTTACATTATTAAATTAATTTAACATATACAATTATTTTTCTGATATTTTTATAATATTAATATCTTTTATAACCCCTACGTTCTTAATTAATTTTTTTTATAAGTTATTTATTTATTTTTATTTTTTTAATTTTATTTTTTATTATTATTTTTGAATAAGTTATTTATTTATTATTATTTTTTAATAAGGTTAATTTATCAATTGGATATTTAATTTAACTTAATATTATTTTCTCGTTCTAATATGTATTTATTAATTCTAACTAACTATTATTTTAACATCCTATTAATATTACTTTATATATTTATATATACATATAATTTATACATATATTAAAAGAAAGGTCCTTTATATAACTAACTTCCATTTGAATTACTAAATAACTTATAATTTTTAATTATTAAATAATACCTTTTTAACTAACTATTAACACCAATTAAAATTATTATATATATATAAATTAGTTTATTAAATTATAAAATTTTTATGACCCTGATCCCAAAGTCAAAATTAGCTGTTGGTCAAGTTAGCCGTTGGAGGCTCTGCTTAGAGTATTTAACATGCAAAGCTGGATTTGTTTCTTCAACTTGTTCTGACGATGAACCACAGTGGTTGGTTTGAAACACGTCGATAAACGTATTTCATGTGATTTTCGCCGAAAAATCTCTCGTAAACTTGATATGGATCACAGAAGCCTCAATTCTACAATTATAAGATTCTTAAGAATTCTCTATTTTTCCATTACTTAAATGAAGTTTATGCACAAAGAGTTATGTATAATATGCTCATGCATGTATATATATATATATATATATATGAATAGTTTATCTTCTTAGGATTATAATAATAATTTTATTTTAAAATGAGTATTATTGGTAAGATCCTATACAAGGAAATTTTCACTTTAATAACATTGTAGAATGAAGTATTTCTATTTCTCCGATCTTTCATTAATCTGAAGAAACCCTTATTCGTTCACGCCTGCAATAAAATTTTAAACTAGAACAAAAAAGAATGGGAGGCTGAAAATAAATTTATGTGGCAACCGCTCAATTTCCCTAATTTGACATACACACCCAAACAAACGGATTCCATCACGGTAAAACACAGAGAAATGGAAAATCCTCATCATTTTTTTATTTTTTTTTTTCTTTCAACTTTTTTTTTATTTTTTATTTTTTTCAGAGAGAAATCCTTATCATATGGCCGAAGCCCACAGATTACAATCGATATGGCCGAAGCCAGCAGAATACGGCCGAAGCCAGCAGTTATATACGGCATAGCCGTCACAAATTTCGCCGATGCGAGAAGGCCTCCGCAGGGATCGAACACGGCTAGGGGGTGCGATTCTTTCAACTTTACTCCTATTAAATATTAAATATTTTAAATACATTATCGTCATTTTTTCAAATCAAATCAAATTCATTCAAATATGCAAAATATTCAATACATAATATAATTTTTAAATAAATAATTTAATCTGTACATATATATTTAAGAAAAAATATTAATCATAAAGAAGATAGTCCAAAGGTCCAATAGAGTTAAAACTTGCTATGATACCATATGTAACACTCCCAAAATTAAAATATGCAATTAATTAGATCAATTATGTAATTAGCATAGAATTTTTGAGAAATGAGAGCAAAGTCAACTTACCTGTAGTGATGATATTTCTTATAATTTCAGAGTTGAATGCTATTTGTATCTCGCTAACCACAACAAAGTTTTGGGGACGACTCTCCACCCAACCGTAGGCTCAGTTGCACAAAATCTTGCTACAACTGGCCACCCTGAGCCCTCAATTAATGTACTACTGCTAGGGAGTCGTTTGTCTCACAACACTTTTCTCCCAAAAGAATGGATAATGGAACCATGGAATGTTCTCTCATCTTTCTCAATGTTTATTAAATAGAGCAAACATTGGAAGGGGAACCGCATGCACACTTTCCATGTGTCAACACACAACTTTTTATTTATTATTTATTATTATTATTATTATTATTTTATGTTATTTATTTTTTATTATTTTTATTTTAAGATTTACATAAGTTAAATTTTCTCTTAATTTATTTATTTCTTATTTTATTCATTTTTACTTTTTGATAACTTTACTCATTTTTACTATTTTTATAGTTCTTTTAGTTAACTCTTTCTTATTTTATTTTACCTTTTTGTTAACTTTACTTACTATTTTATATTTTACTTATATATATACTTATTTAGAATTTTACTATTATATTGATTTGTTATTATTATATTTCTTTATTATTTATCATCTATTTTCTATTATTATATTTTCTTTATTGTTTATTATTTATTTGCTTATATTTTAATATTATATTATATTATTTATTATTTCTGTTATTATTATTATTATGGGACATTACATAATATGTTCTTTTAAGAAGCTATAAATATTTCAATTATTGATACAAACCCCTCTAAGAACTTATGAATAAAATCTCTAAATGTTGCGATCATAATTATAGAAAGGACAGTTGGTGTATTTTTAAGTCCAAAGGGCATAACATTGTAAGCAAAGGAACCCCATTTTATATTGAAGGTGGTATTCTTCTTATCCTTTCCGCAATTTTGACCTAACGATAACCCAAAATTCCACCAATAAACAAATAATCATCTTTCCCATAACTTGATCCAACACTTCATTATTGGATGAAGTAGGAAATGGGTCATGAGCACATGCAGAGTTTAAACTTTTGAAGTCCACACGAAATATAATGTCCTCAATATCTTCCTTATTTCGGATCACAATGGAAATGATCCAATCTGATTCATCTATGGGAAAAAGTAATCTCACAACCAATATCTGATCAATTTACTTCTTGACTTTCTCCTTACTCAAGGATTGACTTGATAAGGTTGATGATTAATAAGCTTTTCATATAGATGCAACATTTTTACTAGTTCCCCTTGAATTCCCTTCATCTTAATAAAACTCCATGGAAACAAATCTTAGTATTCCTTCAACAATGCCTTAATCTCACAACAATTTGTTCATTCCCATAATCTTTGATTGATGCCATATTAGGTCATTCCTTACTACCAATAATGACTTTATACAATTTCAAAGCTCATTGATAAGATGCACCAACACCTTTGTCACACTTCACCTTAACCCCTCTTGATCCTACATATTATTTAAATGATAGATGCCCAAATTCTTCAATATCATCTACACCTCCTCGCCTTCACCACTTTTCACAATAAAGGGGAAATATAGGTGTGTCACTAGGTGGCAGGAGAAAATAATATTGAAATGGGTCTTCCACAACTCATCAATGAAAAACATCTCTGTAATTATCTTTAGAGCAACAATAACTTCATTTGATCTACTTACAATGGGTAACTCCTAATAAAATTGAGTTTGAAGTTTTCCCATGTCTTGGTTTATCTTCTTGTCTCCTCATGTATTTAGCAAGCCTTGGGAATGGGTCCCAAAGCATGGAAAAACCAATGGGCCAAAAATTTAGGTTGCAATACTTTACTTTTCCACTTTTGGATTCACTATTCAACACAAATAAAATTATGTATGCTACTCCAATACAAATCCATAGTTAAAAAACTTTCAGCCTTAGCTAAAGAAATATTTCAACATTCAAATTTAGGAGGGGGAGAAGACCTATACTTCATGTTTTCTTCTACTTCATCCCAAGGAAAGATGTCCTCTTTATCAGTGGCCCACCATCTAATAGGGGCGGCCCTCAAAGTCATATCTAGATTAAGGATTCTCTAGTTTTATGAAAATATGTTCTTCATATTGGTTAGAAAATCCAAATTAGACAACCCATCATATATAGGGGGTTTCACAGCTCCGTTTCAAATTACACAACTATTGGCATACATAGATATTGCGAAACACTTCCATTGCATATTTAAAAAATGATTTATGTTACACTAACAAACTGAGGAGCATTAGGGTCTACTTTCTAAATCTGAGGATGTCCCTGCTAATACATATTGGAATTTGTTCAATATAATGAAAACATTAATAGTCTAACTAGATTCCCCCACACTGCATTGGATTTTTGAATTAATCAAATTCACATTTAACTCTCTATTTCAGTCTTCCAATTTCACAATCAAGTTAGGACACTCTTCAATAGCATGGGTACTAACTCTATACTATGAATAAACATATTTTTTCCTATGTAGATGACAATCTCAAGCAAGGCACCTTACCTCATCATAGTTGTAACATTTGATAAATCCACCTATTCAACTCATATTACCACCTCAATATCCATCACCACCCCATCTGCAACCTCCCACTCCTTGAATCTATGAATTGTTAGCTATTCCAAATGAAATTATGTCTATTCTATCATCCAAAGCATATGGGACTCTAAATTTATCTATGCATTGAGATAAAGTATTACAAAATTCAAATTTTATAGTATTAGGCACTAATGAATATTTCTAAATAATGGGACAACATCATGGAGGATGTCCATACATCTTGAAAATCTCATAGAATTCCCACGTATCTGAGTTTTGAACATTTGGGAAAGCATGGAATGACATAGGATCATGAAAAGGTAAACTTATGCGAATAAAATAGTAAATGGTCTTTGAAAATTTGGTGTAGGGTGGGGCGGCGGTTGGGCACAACACCTCCCAACAACCTTGAACATTATGAAGCCATATATCCTTCTACATAGCTTCTAGTATACCATACATGTTCCCTACCAACCTTGGGTAATGTCAAATATTGGATATTCTCTGTTAGCGTAATGATATGATTCTATAACAGAGACAGGTATGGAGTCACTCTAGAGACCACAATCTTAGAGCTACTTGGATATCCAATCACGGATTTGATTCTCATGTCTTTCTCGAAAACACCTCGAAGAGTCATAGTATTTTGTTGCATTAGCGGGATTAATGTATAAGGAAATAACCTGTGAATGAACCTTTCCTTATGATGTGTGTCATGAATAAGGGATGAGTGTTTGCTTATTAGCACATGAAATCGATGAACACACTTCCATGCAAAGTATTCATCCCTTAATCTATTTCAAATTTGCAATGCCATGTTTCTTTGATCTAGGTAACTGAAATTTAGAAATAAATTGTCAATTTGCCTTGGGTAATGTAAGATCCACCCCTCTTGGTGAGTTAGATGAAAACTTCATATGCCATTGAAGAGCTCTCCCTCTTAGGGTAGTATGACATTCTATCAATTTTGAAGCATCTAGAATTCCTTTGGACTTCCAAATGGAGTAGAAAAGAACACACAATTGTTTTGCATCCTCGATTTCTCATCCCTAAAATTATGGGTAGCTCAATATGGAACCTCCTTGTGATCCCACTATAAAAGTAGGGGTAAAACCTATTAATATTAATCCTCTAGAATCAGGATCAAAAATAAAATTTTGGCTTAAGGCTAAACTTGACCAATCAATTACTTTATCACTACCAAGTTTTCTTGTGTTATTTTTACCTTGATTAATTCCACCTATAAGATTCCAATCTATCTACTACTATGACTTACATCGTGTACTATAGGAAAGAACAAAACAAAGTTTATATATAATGCATTATGTGTTGCATGCATCTAAGGAGTGGTTAACATTTTTTTAGGTCTAAAATATTTTGGAAAACCTTCAAGTTGGAGGGGTTCCTATTCTTTAAGTAACTAGTGCACATCCATCATAATATCAACCAATCGATAAATATATTTAGCTTCGTCTAGATCTTCAAGTTCAACTTGTTTTGTAATATCTTTAGATGTCATTTTCTATATCATCAGTATGAATATCTACATCTATATTCATTATATATCTATCCCTTTCCTCTAACTCTACTGATGCTCCTTCACCTTAGCTTCCTCATAACTGACTTCCTTCCATAACTATTCTCTCTCCCTTAATTATGATTTTGCCATCTCTTCTTGCCTTCCCAACATCTGCAACTAATTTAACTTCCTTTACTATTAATTTGTCACTAATATCCATTTTCAGTGTCTCACTCCTCTTTCTCATTGCTTGCATCTAGTTCTTACACTAATGTTCTAGAATGGATGATCTCCTAATAACTCTATTAGCCCTTGTACTATCCTTTAATTCATCCTCCATTGTCAGGCCCTAGAGTTGGGTGTGCATTTAACCAAGGTGGGTGCCATGGGTGAAATCTCCATCACACAATTTTCAATGAAGATATTGCAATAAATGTGGCGAAAGTGGATTTTCGGCAAGAGTGCGCCAATATGAGGTGTCAAAAAATTGACAATTGGGATTTCCATTAGGCATATGTGTGAAAATTGGTGGCATGGTGGATGTGAGTGATCGAGTGCCTTTATGGCTTAATGATGGGTGATGAGGCCCAAGATGAAACCATGAGGAGTAACATGGATGACCCAAGACATGGGCTAAAATTCCCCTAGATGAGAAACCAAGTGGTAGACGAGGTCAACTTGGGACGAGTTGCACTGAGGGGAGGGAAATTTACTGGAATGGAGAGTGGGTTGAGTCCCCAAGATGAGATGAGACAAGTCAAGATGAAATTTGGCATCATTTGGGTGAGATGAGATGAGTCCAACTTAAATTTGGCATTGACCAAGAAAGACAGGACAAATAAGCCAAAATTTGGCATAGACCAGGTGAAACGAGTCGGGGGAGCCAAGGGCATTAGATAGATGAGACGAGACAAGCAAACTAAAATTTGACATGATGGAATTAAATTTGGCATCAGTTGAGATAGGATGGGTGGAATGATTCATATATATGCACAACTCACAAAATGGAACTAAGGAAATATTGGGAAGGAATGGGGAGAAGAACCAAAGATAACAAGGCACAAGATGAACAAGGTTGAATGAAGAGAAGACGAGAGAGGGAGATGAAGGGAAATCATAACTAAGTCTTGAATAAGTGAGGAGAACCAAAATGAGCTTAGGCCTACAATCATGTAGGGCTCGAGGTTACATTAGAAGACCTAAAACGAACCGACCCATGTTGGGCAAACTAACCCACGTAGGTGGTTGAACAACCCGTGGTAGAATGGAAGGGTGACCCAGTGGGGTGTTAGTTTTTGTAGCATCAGACATGTGTTCTAGTCTTGATTTGTATCAAAGAGGCTAAGCATATGAGATATTGAAAACAAGGTTTCGCGAGATAAGCTTGCAAAACACCTTAATTAAATTAATTAGCCATCATTTAATTTCCTAAGTCTAACTTAGGAAAATTGGTTAATTAATAGTAATTAATTAAGGAAAGGTGAGAATGCTCTAGAAACTCACAAAGACTGAGTTTAATATGATCTTACCCATTGATGAGAATCTAATTATGGCTATTGGTTCACCAATGAGCTATTATAAGAGCAGGTCGATGGGGATGGAGATAAACACATCACGAGAGCGAGTTCCTTGGTAGATCGAGCTATCCAACTACAAAAGTTGAGCAAGGAAGAAGAGTTCGAGCCAAAAGGGACCCAGAGGAAAGATGGAGTAAAGGAAACACGTTCTGGTGATTTTTCAGTGCCAGAGATTCAACAACAAGAGGGCTGAGTTATTACTCAATGAGGTTGCGGAAGGCTTGCGTAGGTGGATTCAAAGGGTGGTTCGATTTAGCTAGAGAGGAGGTGGATTTAGTCGCTAGAGGCCGGGAAAATTTCTAGAAGGCCAAGTGAGTCATCTTTAGAGGTTGAGTTGGGTAGAGTGATTGCATTAGAGTAGTTCCATGGGAAGTGAAAGTTTGTCCTATGCAGAGGCTGGCATAGGGGATTTTGAGTGGCCCAGAAAGAGCTAGATTTGGAGCTCGGATAAGTGTCGGGTGGCAGAAATTGTATCACTAATATTTTGGCTTGATTGTTTTTCTGGGGATTTTAGTTTGGGCATATAGATATTGTACTCATATTTCGCTACTACATATAATAAAAGAAATCCTCATCTATTGCACCAATTTTCCCAGTTGGGTTTTTCCAGTGACTTTTGTCATTTGTGTCATTTTTATTATGTGTGTGCATCTATTTTCTCAGTTCCAGTGTATTTCCTGTAGTGCTTTTTATTGTGAATAAATTGCAATGTGATTTATTCGTTATTTGTTGTAACAAATAACTTCATAATTAATCAGTTAGAAAAGTAAATTTCAGTTGTTGCATTTCAAGGAAATTTTTGTATGGGATATTAAGGCCATGAAGACATGTTATTTGTAATTAATTTGGATTTCTTGGTTTTGTAAAATTTTGGACCAATCGACTGTCTTGAAAAATTGTTGTAATTTGTGGATTTAATAAAAAGAAGAATGATGGAGGGTCATTTCATTTATAGATTTATGCACATGTATGATGATATTGATGATGTATTAATGCCTTTATGAATGAAAAAAAGTAAGATTGCTTGGAATATATTAAAGAGTTGTAATAATATACTGTGTAACTAATTATATAGAGATTATATAAGCAAACTTACTATGAGGTAGCTATGCAATCCATGAAGTAGAGGTGAAACATGTCAGTGCCACATGCTCAAGGGATTGTATTACACCCAAAAAGTGCCTTGTGAACATAGGAGGCCTTGGGGTCATGATAAGTGGCATCAAAGCTAATACCAAGAAGAGGTGTAGGAGCTAGCACCATTGCTCTTCTACCACTCGAATGTGGTACTAGAGATACCACAAAAAAGGAAGATTAGTATATCTCTTCACCACAAAGAGGTGGTATCATAGCATACCGCTCTACATACATGTTGTATCAAAGGAAGTGAGGCCGAACGAAGATTGCAGGGACAATTTCTTGTTGTTGCAGGTTATTGGGAGAAGAGGCTTCTGCAATTGATTACTAGGTGGGTAAAGGGGTTTGGGATATTAGTTCTTGGTAAATGTTGCAATTGATAAATTTGAAGTGAGCCTGAAAAGATCACATTTGGGAAGGATCAAGTCACAATGGTTAACACTAGGTCTAACCTAGTGAACCAAGATGAGGTAGCACTATCTAAGACGGTCAAATATCTTGAGATAACTTTGGTTAGGATGGTTCAAGGTATGGAAGGTCATGGAAAGGAGTTTGAAGAGATACATGCAAAGAATTAGGATATTAAGGGGGAAATCAAGTTATGGTCCTACTCCATTGAATTTGTAGTGAGACAAGCCAAAGATCAAGAATATTAGATGAAGGACTTGGAGGATTAGGTGAAGTCACTTGTGGCACTCACAAGAGACTAGGATGATATGATTGTAGTATTAAAGCAAGTCGTAGGGTAGAGTTCAGGTAATTCATCTATGAAGGTGAAGCTAAAATAATTAGAGATAAATGATGGAACAAGAAACACCAAGGTGTTGGGAAGCTTCTGTTGGGACATGAAACAAATGATAGAAAAAATGAAGGGTTGTTTTGAAGAGACAAAATTTAATGCAACAATAATTTATCTCATAGGAACAATGAAAATTTGGTTTAGAACCAAGGTTGAGGACTTAGCAGTAGGTCACATCACAAACAAAATTGAGACATGGACATAGTTGAAAGAGGCTTTGTAAACATAGTTTGGAACATGGAATCAGGAATGGGTGGGAAGAGATCACCTAAGGGAGCTGAAGCACACCAGTAAGATCCAAACCTACATCAAAGAGTTTTTAGGTTTTATGTTGGAGCTTAGAGATATGCGTGAGAAGAACATGATATATGCCTTTCTTAGAAATCTATAGCTGTCAAGCTGTAAAAAGGGTCTCTTTCACCTCTAATTACCTCACATTAGTTTGTCAATCCAGGAACATTTTGTTATTTCAAAGAGTGTCTCAGTCTGAGGCTATCATTTGCCAGAGTAATGCTAGAAGTACAGTGCTTAAAAAATACAAGAGTAAATGGATGCTAGCTTACAACAAACTACTTTGAAAGACTAAACCACACATTCAGAAAACTAAGCAATTTATCAGTCAAGGGTTCAGTAGCAGTAACTCGTCCCTTTGTAAACTGATGGGGTCAAAGGAAATCAGAGAACAGATCGTGGATCTGGGGACCAGACAGTAAATGTCAACGCCCACTACAGTCTTAGATCGTTCTTCACACCCAAAATAACAATAATGCAAATGACAAGAAATGGAACGACAGATAAGAAATAGAACAACAAATAAGAAATAGAACAACAAACCTAAAATGGAACAACAAATAGGAAACTGTAACAGCAATTGAGTCTAATAAACAACAACACCTTAGTCTACAAGATCAAATGCAATAATCGTGTCCTACATGAATCAAATGGCAATCCTTCACTTTTAAGGACGAATTGAACAACACGCAAAAATGGAACAACACTGATTAATGATAGATTATAGAACAACGCTTGAAAACCATACATATATGCACACGACACACCTTAATAGTAACCCAATCTTGGTAAACCAGTTATCAATCTCAGTTATAAAGATTACAACTGTATTTCAGAATGGAACAACAATGTCTATAGATTCAACAATCGCAAAGAACATAATTCCTAAGATGAGTTCAGTGATACCAATGAAATAAATGTATAACACAGATACTCTGTAATTGAACAACAATAGTATTCTGTAAAGACCGGCAATACCATATCAACACTTAAAGGGACAGTAATACGTTGCAAAGTTAATACAATGGTTTTGTCTTCAGAAACTTCAGTAAATCGAACATAACAGAGTGTGTGATGTAAACTAACAAAACATATCAGATTACCAAATAATGCTGATAAGCAAACCACACAAAAACCAAAAGTAATAGTACAGGAGCAAGTGTCCTCTAGGGCCAGGCCCTTAGCCTCCAGGGGTACACCGCTTGAAGTTATTCCAGACTCAGAGATGAAATAGCAACCGAGTTTGTATTAATGCATAAGACAGAATTACAGTAGATCATTTCTCAATGAGACTCGATGATCAAAGTTTCAATCTTTAGGAGAAATTACATAAAACATCATAACGGACTCAACTGACCCTTCCGGCTAACAGTGCTGCCCCTTTTATAATGGTGAAGGCGGAGATGTCTAGGTGCAAAAATAGTTAAAGCAGCGATCCCTCAGGATCAAAGGATCCTGAGGGATTCGCTGAACCGTTAGTCCTCAGTTATCTCTTTTCTTTCTTGCACCGAGCCGATATCTCCACTTCCTTTCCAGGGCCGATTCGCTTTGATTTGTTTTTCCTTGTTTGCATACGGTTCCCCGTCAAAGGGACAGCGGTTAAACCATCCTTGTCCTTTCCTTTGGAATGGCAGTTTTTAGGTTTTCCTTTTTCCTGCATAAGAAAATGACAATTATCAGCGTTTTTGATCTGCATATTAATCTCACAGGTTTTATTGCAATTCTTTATCATTTACCTAGTTCATGATGCAAAAGGTTTGTAAGTTCTAATGAAAAGATGCTGAAATAATTACCAAAAACATACCTTCTTTAGTACTCCACACACCCCCCTGCTTACCCTTTTTCATGCCCTCATGAAAACATTGTAGTTGACATGTAAGGCAGTGAGAGAGTAGGCTGGAGATGGAATCTCATGTGGAGGTCTACAACCATGATGCATAACTAGGTGTTCAAAGAAATGGCCTGTCTGACCCTCAGGCATCTCATACAGGGCTTGGTATCCAGGTGCAGGGTGCCAAATGATTGGACTCCGGAACCTATATCCTAACCAGGATGGCCCTGCCCTCAAAATGACTTCACCATAGAGGTGCAAGCAGTTGGCAGCTAACTTAAAATTTTCATACTTAAATGGTTCCCTGAGTTGGATATTCGGATTAGAGATCTGATATCGAAATTTAGCCGCATCAATGGCAAGGTCTTTAATAGTGAGAAAGTATTCTATTCCCTGCCGATTGATTGCTGTGTGAATGGGTCCTAATGCTTCAATTACGCCTGGAGTCTTCATGAGGTTCCTATGTTCTCTCCACAACTGTACTGGATCCATAGGCTCAGCTCTTACCCATAAATCTAATCCGTTTTCTTGCCTTTGGAAAGAATTATAGGTTTTTAGCCATTTAATTTGATTAACCGCAAATGAATAAATGCCTGTAATTGGATATCCCCAACAAAAGGGCTAGGGTTCAGCTCGGTCTCTTGTTCTAATACAAGGTTATGCAAATAAAACTCACACAGTAGTCTTTGAACTTTTACCCCGTAGTGCTTACAACAGTTTATAAAATCATTGATGGTATTAATTTGTATAGGAGCACCTGCTTTAACAGCCTTTAATTTCAATTGCAAATATCGTTCCATTAAAAACAAGGCATAATTCTTAGCAAGGGCTCTACATGCTAGGATGTCATTGTACAAATAACATAAGGTATCCATCTGCTTGATAACTATATCTAACTTACGAGTTACCTTCACGATTTTTTCTTCTTCCCTTCACCACCCTTTAAAGGCGTGGCTTTTGGATAGATTGACGTTCCTTAGCTGTTGCTGTAGCTCTTCTACTTCCTCGGTATGTAATTCTTCAGGTGCATTTCTTTCCTGAGCAGAGTGTTTTTTTGGTTCTTCTTCAGCATGGAGATCTGGTGGGTTGGAAGGTTGGCCATATTCGCCCATATTATGGCCAAGATTTTGGCCAATTCATCTTCTCTCAATGGATTCCGCAATGTGCTACCTTCCTGCTGTTCCGTTTCCTCCTCTTGCTTAGGTTGTTCGGTTTCTTCCTCCGTTTCTCCTTCCGCGTTTTCTTGCACTTCTTCTTCCTCATTTTCCTACACCTCTTCTTCCTCATTTTCCTGCATTTCTCCTTCCTCATTTTCTTGCACTTCTTTCTCATTTTCCTCTCCTTCTAATTGTGGGGGTTGCTCATCCCCTGTATCGTCTATCTCTACTGGTTGGCTGGTATCTCCTTGGGATTTTTCCTTCCTTCCCTTTAGCCGTGCTAGTCGGACCGATTTCCTTCGTTTTTCTGGACGCTCAGGTGTACTGGTGGCATGTTTACGTTTTGGGGATGGTGTGGTCAATCCTCCATCTATCATGGCAATTAACTCTTCCCAGCTGCTCTGCTGCTGGGTAAGGCTATGACTAACTATTAACCGTATCAACCCATGATGACTAACAACTAATTCTACATGCTGTACCTTTTTCATGCTCCGTGCAATGTCATGAAGTAATGAATTCAAAAATGCAGGTAAATTTACAAAGCATTTTTGCTTTAATACAACTAAGAGTTTGAGGTGTCGTGGTCTTACCACATCTTTTCTTCCTTCACAGGTGATGTAGCTTTGAATGGTCTTTTCCAATTCCGCCCACGGTTCTCCTAATGCTGCTGGTAGAACCCCCTTTCCTCTAATTGTCAGGCTCTGGCCTTCCTCCTGGAAGGTTTCTATGATCTTTTGCAATCTCTCCTTCTTTAACGTCCATACAGGTCCAGCGGCTGGCAGTCCTGAGACCTCTGCGATTATGTCATCGGTGACTGCTATGTGTCTCCCCCTCACTGTGGAGTGATCCTCTTGCAAGTTCTGCAAGAATTCAATTGCTACAGTCTCGTTGGATTCCTGTAAGCAATTGAGATAAGTTAGCCACCCTGCTCTTGCCAGGATTTCCCGTGCAACATCGGAGACTTTTAACACCTGTGGTTCTCTCCAAATCAATCTTCCTCCCATGTTTATGGTTTCGCTGTAAAATCTCAGATTTTTTCAATGGAACAACAACTGTTAAAACACAGAGAGGCTGACAGACGCAGGACTCGTTCACAATCTAAAGGGTTTTACTAATGCCGCAGAGGATACTATGGAAATGGGTTAGGAACAACAAGCCATGCAAAAATAAAAAATAGTATATCGTTGAGCCGTGCTATTGTTAGGTAAACTTGACTCAGGATAGAGTCAAAGTTGACCAGGTTAAACAATGATGGTTTTGGGGCACATGGTATTGTGCACCCATAGTATTCTGCCCGTGGTATTATATGTAATGGAGCTTATAAAAGGCTAGAAGGACTTCATTGTAATGCAAGACCTGGAGGTGAGCGGTGAAGGCTCACTTGGTTGGATTGGCCAGGGTTTTGGCCAATGCTAATAAGATCTTATTAGGTTGGGTTTTTCCCCAGATTTGGGGTTTTCCTAGATAAAATTTTGTTTTTATGTGTTTATGGTTGTTGCTGGTTATTTTTATATTTATTCCTCTCAGTAATTATTTATGTTATGCAGTAAATTTCTTAACAATTGGTATCGGAGCCAGATATTGGCTTCAAAGGGATTCTTTGATGCCACGGGTTTATAGTGCCTGATGAGATCAATGCAGTAGATCTGGATCTGGAAAATAATGGTGGAAAAATCGTACGCGGAAGAACCTTGAGGAAAATGTGCGGAAGAATGTGTCGTAATTGCCAGGGATCGCAGTGCATTTGCGATATTTACCGGTTTGGAACATGCTGGCAAATTGTTCGGGATTCATGCGGCTTCAAAAATTGTTCGTTTTCTACTACGTGAGGCCACTGGTGGTGCTGGAATCTATGAGGTTCTCGGGCTCTCAGTGGGAGCAGTTTGATAAAACTTTTTGAGCAAATCAAATTGAGAGAGGATGGATCAGAATCGCAGCGAAAAAAATAAAAAAAATTTAATGAAGTCAAAATTATTGCATGTAAATGGGCATACTACTATAAGACCTGGTAAGGCATGTGTACCCCTGGGTGATCACCGGTAAAGTCTGCGTTAGACCTAAGTGATAGGGGGATGTCGGGTTAACAATACCCCGGGTAAAAACTCTGAGGGGGGTAAGAGCTAGAGTGAGCGGGATTGTATCACTTAGTAGGTTTGGCTGGAGTTAGTCAAGGAACCCCAAGTCAAGTTTAAGGGGGGAATTGTTAGGTAAACTTGACTCAGGATAGAGTCAAAGTTGACCAGGTTAAACAGTGATGGTTTTGGGGCACATGGTATTGTGCACCCATAGTATTCTGCCCGTGGTATTATATGTAATGGAGCTTATAAAAGGCTATAAGGACTTCATTGTAATGCAAGACCTGGAGGTGAGCGGTGAAGGCTCACTTGGTTGGATTGGCCAGGGTTTTGGCCAATGCTAATAAGATCTTATTAGGTTGGGTTTTTCTCCAGATTTGGGGTTTTCCCAGATAAACTTTTGTGTTTATGTGTTTATGGTTGTTGCTGGTTATTTTTATATTTATTCCTCTCAGTAATTATTTATGTTATGCAGTAAATTTCTTAATAGCTATTCCCAAGTACGCAATTTCCCGAATAGCAGTCTGACACGTAATCCAGGGAATGATGAGGTTAACCTCCCCCCCCGCAATGTGATAGGCCGTCCCAGCCGTCAAATAAAGGAGTGGCGTGCCATTCTGTTCTGAAGCAGAGTCATAAAGGAACAACGTATGGCAATATTCCATGTTTACAAAAGTAGCAGATTACTGAAATCGAGGTGTAAAGTTGGATCGCTTAATACATAAGAGACTGCTGTGATATGATGCGAGACTGGGAGGATAGGACATTTGCCGTGCATACCGAGTCTCATGCGGTCATTGTCAATTGTTATGTCATGATTGGTGATAATAGAGTTTTATGCGTTTTATGGTTCGGGAAATAATATACATCTATGTGATTTATTACTAAGGTATAAGAAACAGAAGGGTGTTGATAACTACCTATTGGTGTAAATAATGTGACTTCAATACCATTAACAGTGCTCTACTGCCAACGGGTGTCCATAACCTTGGCAGAGTTGTTTATTTCACTCATGGAACCATGATCCTTTGTGTATGCTTAGGAAATGTTGTGTGATGTCAAAATGTAGGCCATTATGCTAGCTTGGTGACCAGTTAGCCATAATGCCATTCACGAGGAAGAAACGAAAAGTGGGCAGGCCGACTCATGATGAGACCTCCTGTTCCAAGGGTTCTTTTATTTGATATACCTTTTGGACCATATCCTTGGTGTGGTGGCCATAGTGGGAATGCCACTTCACTTTCTTCCTCATGATCATGGTAGGCTGGCTCTTGATGAGACCCCCTATCCTGCATTTGACAGCTTATATAAACAAGTCAGTTTGCTCTTTTTTCTTTCTTTTTCATAAAATACTTTTCGATTGATACACAAAGGGTGGTTCAACACTCCTTAAGAGTAGGAATGGTGGAAGAAGTCTTAACATCTCAATAGGAAGATATAAACCCCTTGCTCTTATTCCTGAATAATAATCAAAGAGGATTAAAAAGAACCAACATGATAAAGATAACCAATCAGAGCAGAGTTAGTGGAATAATGACAACAAAAGATAATGGGTAAGTGTGTCCTTCCCTCTATCCTCTTACCAATTCAGAGCAATTTCTTATAAAAATAACGATTTTATAATTCGCCGATTTCAGTATGTTGTGATTTTGTATCCATTGCATAAGTGCATAGCTGTATTCCAAAAGACTTGAAAAAACAAGAACAGTAAGCATCCTTAATTTAGAACAGAAAGGGGAGCAAGCATAAGTAAAAGGAATACGAGGATATTGCTGTTTCAAAAAGGAAGAGTAAAAGAATACAAGCGGTGCTCCTTTTGGAAAAAGGAAGAGTAGAAAGCACAAATGCTGTTCCTTTGGAAAAGGAACAACAAAAAAAAAATAAAAAATGTTGTTCCTTTGGAAAAGGAACAGTAGAAGTCGAAAATGCTGTTCCTTTGGAAAGGAACAACAAAACACACAAATGTCATTCCTTTGGAAAAGGAACAACAAAAATTGAGAATGTTGTTCCTTTGGAAAAGGAACAACAAAACACACAAATTCCGTTCCTTTGGAAAATGAACAAAAATCGAAAATGTTGTTCCTTTTGAAAAGGAACAACAAAACACACAAATGCCGTTCCTTTGGAAAATGAACAACAAAAATCGAAAATGTTGTTCCTTTGGAAAAGTAACAGAAAAACACACAAATGTCGTTCCTTTGGAAAAGGAACAACAAAAATCGAAAATGATGTTCCTTTGGAAAAGGAACAGCAAAACACACAAATGCCTTTCCTTTGGAAAAGGAATAGCAAAAATCGAAAGTGCTGTTCCTCTGGAAAAGGAACAACAGAAAGCAAAAGTGCCGTTCCTTTGGAAAAGGAATAGCAGAAAGCACAAAGTAAAGAAAAAGAACAAAATTAAAGCAAAATGGACGGCTGATCCAAAAGGTGTTGTTCCTTTGAAAAAGGAACAACAAGACGGAAACGATGTCCCTTGGAGAAAGGGAACAACATAAAATAATAAAATTGCTGCTGCTCGGAAAAGGAACAGCAAGGTGTTAATACATAAATAATTCAACAAAAGAAATTATGTACAAAGTGTAAAAAGAAATAAATGACTTAATGAATCACAGGTGAGGAAGACTTCTCTCCCTCCCCCAAAATTTCCATATCAGAGTCTTGGCGTAGCTGCTGACAGAAGGACTCCCGAGTGAGTGGTTTGCGATAAAGACGAACTCGGTGGCCATTTGCCTTGAAGGCGTATCCAGAACCATCAATAGTGATTAGAGTAAGAGTACCATTGTCATGTACCTTCTGAATTTCATATGGTCCCAACCAACGAGTCTGAAGTTTCCCAGGAAAGTCCTGAAACCTGGAATCGTACGAAAGTGCCCAGTCTCCTTTGTGGAAGACTTTATTTTTAATGAGAGCATCATGCCATTTAGCTCGCTGCTGTTGGATCAGTGCAGTGTTTTGGAGTGCATAGAGCCTAATTTAATCAAGCTCATTGATCTGTTGTAATCGATTAATCTGTGCCTCAGTTAGATCCAAGCCAACTTCCTGTGCTGTTCGCAATGTTTGTATTTCGAATTCTGTGGGAAAAATAGGTTGCTTTCCAAACACTAATTGATAAGGTGAGTAACCAGTGGTGCTTCTCCATGTTGTTCTATAACCCACAGTGCTTCTGGTAGTCTGGCAGCCCAATCACATCTATGTGACGCAAAGGTTTTTGTTAGGATTGCTTCTATTATTTTATTGCTGCTTTCTACCTGACCATTTGCCTGTGGGTGGTATGGAGTAATGATTTTATGCTGGACATGATAGTTTTTGAGTGTTGCGGTTATTTTGTTCCCAACAAACTGTGGTCCACCGTCTGTAATTATATCTCTTGGAAGGCCATAACGCACACATATGTGGAACAAGAACTGTATGACATAATCTTCTATAGCTCTCGACAATGCCTCTACTTCGACCCATTTGGTGACATATTCTGTTGCCACAAAAATACATGTTTTCTGGTTCGAGGGTGGGTTAATTGGTCCAACGAAATCAAGGGCCCATCGTTCGAATAGTTCAATGACTAGCTGTGGGTTCAGGGGCATCTCATCAGACTGACCAGGGCGTCCTGTTCTCTGGCAACTGTCACAAGCTTGGACAAATTTCTTTGCATCTTTGAAAATTTTAGGCCAATAATACCCTGTTTGCAGCACCTTATGTCTAGTTCTGCGATCGACGAAATGTCTGCCACATGGTCCATCATGGCAGGCTTTTAAAATGTCAAAGATTTCATCTTCGTGAACACATCTTTTGATATGCATATTTGCCCCTGTGTGGAACAGGTAGCCTCCAACCCAAGAGAATCGAGCACTCCGCTGAACAATCTATTTCCGCTCATTAGGGGTTAGATGTTTTGGTAGTTTACCTACTGCTAGGTAATTGGCAACATCAGCATACCAGGGCGTTTTAATGGCAACAACAAACAAATGCTCATCTGGAAATTGATCTTCAACTACTGCTGCATCAATTGGCTTTGGCATTCTTGAGAGAAAATCGGCTACAGGATTTTCTCTTCTAGGTCGATCCTTGATTGTAATATCAAATTCCTGCAATAAAATCAGCCATCTTGTTATTCTGCCATTTGTGATAGGCTTGTTTGCTAAATATTTTATGGCAGAATGATTTGTATACAAGATAACAGGATATCCAGTAATGTAATGTCTGAACTTATTGACAACGTGTATTACAGCTAGAAATTCTTATTTAGTAACAATGTAATTTAGTTTATCAGGGGATAAGTTTTTGCTAATATAATAAATTGCATATGGTTTTAATCCTCTTCCTGCCCAAGGATTGCTCCAATGGCTGTATCTGAGGCATCAGATGATATCTGAAATGGCAAATCCCAATTTGGTCCTCAAAGGTCTGGGGCTATGGACACAAGCTTCTTCAGATCCTGGAAAGCACGTTCACATTTTTATGTCCAAATAAAATCAACATTAGCTGTTAGTGCATACAAGGGTGCAACAATATGCGAAAAATGTTCTATAAACCTCCTATAATAACCAGAAAATCAAAGAAAACTGCGTACCTTCGTTTGACTGGTAGGAGTGGGAATAAGCAAAATTATTTGGATTTTGGCTGGGTCTACCTGAATGCCAGCTGCTGAAATATATTGTCCTAGAATAAGTCCTTCAGTCATCATCATATAGCATTTTTCATGGCTTAAAAAAAGCCTGGTAGCAATGCAGCATTGTAGGACTTTTTCCAGTGTATCCAATGCTGGATCAAAATCGTCTCCGTATGGTGTAAAGTCATCCATGTATACTTCAAGTCCTTCATTTATTAAGTCTGCAAAAATACTGAGGATAGCCCTTTGGAATGTTGCAGGAGCATTGCATAAGCCAAAAGGTAGAACTCTGTAGGCAAATGTTCCCCAAGGACAAGTAAAAGTGGTTTTGTCTTGGTCTTCAGGGGTAATCTGAATCTGATTGTATCCACTGAAGCCATCTAGGAAAGAAAAGAATTTCTTTCCTGCCAAAGTGTCTAATACTTGATCGATGAATGGGAGAGGGAAGTGGTCTTTTTGTGTTGCTTTATTTAGTTCTCTGTAGTCCACACAAATTCTCCATTTCCCATTCTTTTTTGGTACCACTGTTGGAAATAATACTGAGAGGGGGGGGGGGGTGAATCAGTATTATCAGATCAGTAAAACCTTTCCAATTTCATACTCAGAAACATATACGCTACTTCAATTAAGTGAACCCGCGTGTACACGCTACTGTGTCTAATGCAACTAGCGTATATCTAGAGATCTTATAATTCAGTTAGCTTAATCTTCAGTAAATGCATCAGAACATTATTAAGCATATTAACAGTAAACAGGTGCAGTATAACAGAACAGAACATCACACAAAAGCCACACACATGAACACCATGATATAAGGTGGAAACCCAATGTGGGTGAAAACCACCTGCTGCAATTCATCTCTTTCTTCTTTAATAAGAAACTTCTTTTACAATGTATTGGTGCAGTCCTTTACCAGTACGCAGGCTACAACCTGCAGAGAGCTACAACCCTATCTCGTTTTCCAACTACTTCTAGAAGGGAGCTACAACCCCCTCAGCTCTTGTACTAGCCGATCCATTTACTAGTACGTAGGTGCTGACCCTACAACCTTCTTTCCTTCAGGGACCACGTTTCATCAATTTTCAGACTGGATCCAAGAGTACAAAACAAACATTACTGCAATACAATCATCAACTTATACTTGCATCATAATTCATTAAACAACCCAATACTGAATCACTGAAACCCTGTCATCAAGAACATAGAACCCAAACCAGAGCCCAGAACTCTGCAACAACCACCAGAATCAACAGCAACCTGAAATATCAAATCTTATTATGCATACGCTACTTCACTGTACCAAAACCGCGTGTATACGCGCTTTCTCCAAATGCAACCCGCGTGCAGATCTAGAAATAATTACTTATGCCTTCGCTGTCAGATCCGACCCTTGCCAAGCGTCTTGAACAGATAAACAGTGATACCAGATCTTCTCACTTCGTCAGACACACAATGCTTACTTGCACTTGCCTAATGATCTTCTCCTTATATAGCTTTAGGCCCTTCACAATACCACGGTCCAAAACCATAGTAACCCAATACCATCAACTCAATACTAGGGATCAACACGTTCGTCGAGACACCATGGTCTAAAACTATAGGCACAACTTCCAAGGAATAACTGCCACGGACCAAAGATAAGTTTTCCACATACACGCTCTTTTACTGAAGCCAACCTGCGTGTACACGCGACTTGGTATATAGCGAACCTGCGTATACACGACTTGGCATATAGTGAACCTGCTTGTATATGCGACTTGGGCTTAATGAACCTGCGTGTATGAACTTTCTTGGCCTGCTGTACTAAGATCTGTCCTCTGATTAAGTTGCCATCACCTGTACCAACCTCTGAGTGAGTTGCCATCAAGGACAACACTTGTATCATAATGCCAACAATCTCCCCCTTTGGACTTGATGGCAACCACCACACCAAGTCACTCTCCCCCTTTGACATCAAGGGCAAAGGGCGGACCAAGATATTCTCTTCTTTGGTATACCTTCTGCTGTCCATACTGCTGTCCATACTCTCCCTGAGTACATGCTGAAGTTTCTGATTTGGCTCCCCCATTGTTTATGCCAAAGTGTACCAATCTATCCATGCTCCCCCTGAGCAGATGCAGGTTCTAAGACCAGCCATTCAGATCTGTACCATAAGCATCAGTCTGCAATACTATTCCTTTGATCAAACAACAAGATGTATCATTTAGTTTCATCAGCAACTTCTAACCATAATGCCAACAATGAATTATTTGAAGTATATGCTCCCCCTGAGTGTGAGCCAACCATTTCTTGAGTCTGTTCTGCTCCCCCTGAGCCTGAGCCAACCATGACTGAACCTGGGTCTGTTCTGCTGCCCTTTCTGTATATACGCGACTTTGCAGCCCGTAACTCGCGTATATACGCGACTTGTCTTCATTATATCAGCGTATGCAAGATGGAATACTGAAATTCATCACTTTCAGATTCCCCTGTGTCTGTTGTGTCAGCTGTCTGAATTATGCCACACCTTTCTGTCTCTGTCTTCTTTAATTCCTGGAACTGTGATGATGTATGGTCCTCTTGTTTTGAATTTTGAAATCTGCTCCTGCATTCCCTTGCTTTATGCCCATAGTTGTTGCATGTATAACATCTTACATATTTCATGTTCCTTCTATCGCAATCAATTGCTTTGTGTCCATATGCATTGCAGGCAAAGCAATATCCTCTGAAATACCTGGGATGTGATGATCTTTTGTAATGGTCTTGACCCATTCTACTTCTACATCTGGCTGCAACATGTCCAAGATTATGACATACATAACATTCAACATTATTCAGTGGAGGAAATAATCGTCTATCACTTCCATAGTTAGGAGTAAAGGATCTTCCTTGAGGAATTTCTTTCCTTGGTTGTTCCTTGTTCAGCATTTCAAATTTCTCATTAGAATTCCTTGCCTCACCTTGTGCACTAGATTCACCTTCAACATATTCATGAAAACCAAGACCAGTTTTGATAGCAGGAGA
This sequence comes from Pinus tabuliformis, assembly GCA_031772625.1. Lineage (NCBI taxonomy): Eukaryota > Viridiplantae > Streptophyta > Pinopsida > Pinales > Pinaceae > Pinus > Pinus tabuliformis. Next base: position 411,507,918 of record CM062808.1, read on the forward strand.
CCTTTGACTATTAAGAATATCATCCAAGACTTTAGTACTATCTTGAAATCATAAAAGCTTATCCTTTTCTTCTATTTTACCTTTCAAGATATTTACCTCAACTTGATGTTGTTCTTCCTTTTTCAGATACTGATTCCTTAGGTCTTCTTCAGCTTTTCTTCCTTCTTCCACTTGTCGCTTTAGTTTGATCACTTCATGTTCTTGATCTTCAAGATCTTCTTTTAGAGAGAGAATCTTTGATTCAAGTCTCTGAATAGTTGTGCTCTGATCCTTTACTATATCCTGTAATTGCTCCCTTACCCTGGTTTCTGTCTCCAATTGTTCTTTTAATTTGGCAACTTCTTCAGTTTCTGCATTCTTCTTTTCATGTGCCATGAGACTTTTAATATCTTCGCTATTATTGGATGAAGCATTCTTCTTTTCATGTGCCATGAGACTTCTAATATCTTCACTATCATTGAATGAACTTTTAATATGGGTATAATAGCTTCTACCATCTTTTTCAGATATCTTCCCTTTGTTATGAGGGCATCTAGCAGCATAGTGACCAACTCTACCACATAGAAAACATTTGAAAGGTAGCTTACCCTTGAACCGTCCAGTTCCCCGTTCAAGATTCTTGACAAAATTTACCTCATCTTCTTCCTCTGACACTTCGAATGCGGCTTCTGGTGGTACCTCTTGTCGCATTTCAAAAGCAGTTAAGATCCCGTGAAGCTGTGACATGGTGATTTTCTGCACATTCTCCTTTTCTTCTATGGCAGATACTTTAGAATCAAATTTAGCAGACAGAGATCTCAAAACCTTTTCAACTAAGACAACTTCCTCAAATTCTTCACCCAGATCCCTCATACAATTCACAATCTCATCCATACGCAGGAAATAATTAGCTATGCTTTCATTACTATGCATCTTAAGAGTTTCATACCGGATTCTGAGAGTTTGAAGCTTTGCTCTTTTTACCTGATCATCTCCTTCGTAGCTTGTAACGATTTTGTCCCATATTTCCTTAGCTGATTTGAAATGCATGATCTTCATAAATTCTGATTGTGTCAAACTACTCAATAGGACAGTAACAGCTTTGGCATTGAGTTCATATTGCTTTTTCTCTGCTGGATCTGTAGGAGTTGCTGATGGGAATTTGTATCCTCCTTCTACGATTCCCCAAACTTCTGCTCCAAGTGATTGTAGATATGCAGTGGTTCTTATCTTCCAGTGAGTAAAATTGTTCCCGTCAAAGACTGGTGGCCTGATGTGTGCCTCTCTTTCTGGATTAGCCATTCTGATGGATCTTTTCCTTCCAGCGATCAAGCTTCCTCTGAAGGACCTGCTCTGATACCAATTGTTGGAAATAATACTGAGAGGGGGGGGGTGAATCAGTATTATCAGATCAGTAAAACCTTTCCAATTTCATACTCAGAAACATATACGCTGCTTCAATTAAGTGAACCCGCGTGTACATGCTACTGTGTCTAATGCAACTAGCGTATATCTAGAGATCTTATAATTCAGTTAGCTTAATCTTCAGTAAATGCATCAGAACATTATTAAGCATATTAACAGTAAACAGGTGCAGTATAACAGAACAGAACATCACACAAAAGCCACACACATGAACACCATGATATAAGGTGGAAACCCAATGTGGGTGAAAACCACCTGCTGCAATTCGTCTCTTTCTTCTTTAATAAGAAACTTCTTTTACAATGTACTGGTGCAATCCTTTACCAGTACGCAGGCTACAACCTGCAGAGGGCTACAACCCTCTCTCGTTTTCCAACTACTTTTGGAAGGGAGCTACAACCCCCTTAGCTCTTGTACTAGCCGATCCATATACTAGTACGCAGGTGCTGACCCTACAACCTTCTTTCCTTCAGGGACCACGTTTCATCAATTTTCAGACTGGATCCAAGAGTACAAAACAAACATTACTGCAATACAATCATCAACTTATACTTGCATCATAATTCATTAAACAACCTAATACTGAATCACTGAAACCCTGTCATCAAGAACACAGAACCCAAACCAGAGCCCAGAACTCTGCAACAACCACCAGAATCAACAGCAACCTGAAATATCAAATCTTATTATGCATATGCTACTTCATTGTACCAAAACCGCGTGTATACACACTTTCTCCAAAGGCAACCCGCGTGCAGATCTAGAAATAATTACTTATGCCTTCGCTGTCAGATCCGACCCTTGCCAAGCGTCCTGAACAGATAAACAGTGATACCAGATCTTCTCACTTCGTCAGACACACAATGCTTACTTGCACTTGCCTAATGATCTTCTCCTTATATAGCTTTAGGCCCTTCACAATACCACGGTCCAAAACCATAGTAACCCAATACCATCAACTCAATACTAGGGATCAACACATTCGTCGAGACACCATGGTCTAAAACTATAGGCACAACTTCCAAGGAATAACCGCCACGGACCAAAGATAAGTTTTCCACATACATGCTCTTTTACTGAAGCCAACCTACGTGTACACGCGATTTGGTATATAGCGAACCTGCGTATACGCGACTTGGTATATAGTGAACCTGCTTGTATACGCGACTTGGGCTTAATGAACCTGCGTGTATGAACTTTCTTGGCCTGCTGTACTAAGATCTGTCCTCTGATTAAGTTGCCATCACCTGTACCAACCTCTGAGTGAGTTTCCATCAAGGACAACACTTGTATCATAATGCCAACAACCACCACAAGCGGAGAGACCTATTTACTACCAGAGATAGGATAGATGAAATTGACATCTAAAAGTTTTTGAAGTTCAGCTTTTACCACATCTTTTAGATGAGGGTTAAGTCTCCTTTGAGGTTGGCGAATAGGTCTCGCATCTTTTTCTATGTAAATGTGGTGTGTACATAATTGGGGGTCAATTCCTTTCATATCAGGGTAGTCCCATGCAAATGCTTCTTTATATTTCCTTAATAAATGGATGAGCTTCGTTTCTTGTTCGGAGGTGAGGTTGGCATTAATGTTTAAGGTTTTTCCCGGTTCAATTTCCACAACTTTAATATTTGCAACAGAGGTAACAGGTATTGTTTGATCATGCATATATTTAAGAGGACATTCTTCTAATTCGTTATCGAATGCTGCTCTATCATGTGACAATGTGTGCGGGATCTGAGTTCAGTTTGACTAATAAAATTATTAATGGCATCGTCTTCTGTCTGGTCTTTAAAATCAATTGCCTCTTGTATAGTTAATGGAGATCTAATGTTGTCAGTAAGGTATGATACATGGTGCTTATTAGTTTTGATTATTGTGACACTTGGCTGTGCTGGAGGATATAAAGCTAAGTTCTTGATATTCGCCCCTCTCGTTATAGTCATATTCCCTTGTCGGCAGCCAATATAGGCATTAGAAGTTGCAAGCCAAGGTCTACCTAAAATCAATGGATGTCCATCAAGTCGGCTTTTGGGATTTATTATCAGAAAATCGGTCGGATATTCCCAGGAGTCAACAGATACCATGACATCATGTAGTGTGCCCTCTGGCCTAACCACAGATCGGTCGGCCAGTTCTAGTAAGGTAGAGGTGGGTTCTACAGATGTAATGCCTAGCTTTTGGCAAGTAGTAGTTGTTAAGATGTTAATTGCTGCTCCTAGATCAACTAAGGCATTGGGGAAGGTTTGGCCATAAATTTGTACGGTGACTATTGGATTTCCTGGGTCTTCATATTTAATGGGTGTTTCTTTTCCTAATAATAAGTCAGATAGAGTGCCAACTACTTGGAATCTTGGATTGTTTGCTATATTCCTCCTTGGTTTCTTTACACACAATTCTTTGATAGTCTTTGCATATATCGGAATGTCTTGAATTGCTTGGAGGAATGGAATTTTTATGTACAAATTTTGTAACTCTCCCAGAATGTCAAAATCAGGATATTGTGTAGGCTGAGGTATGATTAATCGTTCTGGGAACGGGGAAGAGGATGTGGTTTCTTGGTTATGAGTTTGTTTTTTGTTCACATCCTCCTCTTGTGACAGTTGTTCTTTGGGTAACTGATTTTCAACATGGGCTGTCTTATCTCCCTCAGTTTCAATAATATGCCCAGATCTTAGCTAAAGATCATTACACTCCCTTAGATCGGCTCCTATTTCTGATGTTTCTACTATTTGGACAGATTGGACCGGTCTGTTATTTGGATTGGGGTTGGGTTGGGCTGGGAGTTGCGGTCTCAGATTAGACTGGGGATTTTTTTGTAAGGCTAGCAGTGTAGGTTGAGGGAGCGGAATGGTTCCTACTGGTTGATGCATCGGTCTTTGCCAGTTCGTCTGCTAGGCTGGACTTTGTGAAGTAGGGGGAGTCCATTTTGGTGGGTATGCATTACTTTGCCAATATGGTGGGGCATAGGGAAAATCGGCCAACTAGATTGGCTTGCCTGATTCTGCCATGGGGTTGATGAAGGAAACAACTGTGGTGACCAATTTGGAAATGGAGGTTGAGGTTGATTTTTCCACATATTATATTGTTGAGCATTATACTGTGGAGACTGAAAAGAAGAAGTTGGGTCCGAAAACATACCAGACTGTCGCGGCTGCCACTGACGGCGCTGGTTGAGCAGATACACCGATTCTGGCTCTTCTTCTACTTCCTTATATACTGCTTTTAATTCGGGAAGTGAGGGACAACTTTCCGTAAGGTGATCTTTTGTGCAGATGGCGCATGTTTGGGCTGCATCTAGTGGACATTCCTTATGGCTATGTTTCTTCTTGCATCGGGGACAGAAGATCGCCAAATTCTGTTCTCCCTCCATTTGCTTCTGTTTGGCCTACATAATATCAAGTTGGGTAGTTAGTGTCCCTAGTATATCATTTTTAAAATTTTCCAATAAATTTCCAATTTCTGCACGCGTTACTTCTTCTGTTGAAATTTTATTATCTCTTACAAACCGATCATGTTCTACTGGTTTGAATCTTGTGCTACCTCTCGAGCTCCTAATACATAAATCAATAATGTCAGCAAAATTTTCCTGATAAATATCTCTTTTTCCCATAATGTTTAATGTTTCTATCCATTGTTCCTTCATGCCCCTAATTAATGCTGTTTTCAACACATTATTAGGTAAAGGTAGTGATGCATAAGGAGATCTTTGAAGATTATATTGAAAATGTTCCACATACTCCTCTAATGTTTCATTTGGTCTAGCTACCATCTGGAATATTTCGTCCTTCAGTTCTCTAGACCTGCAATAGTCCTGATATTTTTTTAGAAAAGATTCTTTCATTTGATCCCAGTTATTTATAACCCTGCCACCTAATCCCATAAACCATCTTAAGGCAGCCCCTTTTAATGTAGAGGGAAATAATTTCAGTTTCTGGGGGTCGGTGGTGTAATCATATCCCCTACACAACACATCGAAATCAAATAGAAATGCATCCGGATCTTCTGATGTAAGACCGTGGAATGTAGGGATATGTTGAAGAGGGATTGCTTTCATAGGCACATTTGCTGCAGTATCCACTATGGGGTATTGCAATGTAGAGGTTTGGGTGTTTGGCTGGTTTTGAGCCATTTGGTCGAATATATGCCAATAACCTTCTAGGATATCTAGGAGGGTATTCCTAGGTTGAGAGGGAATGGCTTTAACAGGAATGGTTTTGATAGCATTTCCTCTATCTGGGATAATGAGAGTGCATAATGTCTGAGGAGATTGAGTTTCCTCAAAAATGATTTTTGCAGCACTTCCCTTGTCTGGGCTGTTCAATGGTTGAGTTGACCCAAGAGGAGACCTCGGTTCCTCAGTTTTCCCTGTCTCTCCCCCTCCTTCAAAAAGATTGCTGAAATTCCCTTCTTGCAATAGTTCTGGAGTAGAATTTTCAATTTCTTGAAGGTCCTGCTCTTCAGTTTGACTATGCACCTCAGCAAAGGCTACAGATGGTGATCCTGTGGCCTGAAGGGAACTAGTAGGTTGTCTAGAGATAACTTTTCTGGGTCCTACTGAAGGCTGAGATTCTTCATTCATGAAGATTTCGTCTATGAAGGTTGATCGGCCAAGGGTCATCGACCCCTTAGCTTTTTCTGGCTTGGGTAGAGGTTTGGGATTCTTTTCTGGCCTTTTCTACTTAGTCATGCACACAAATCAGCTGCTAGGTTCTATCCAAACAAAACAACAACAAATCTGTAGGAAAGTGGGCAGGGGAGCAAGGCTGTTACATGCTCCACACGTAGGTTCTTACCTTCCATTTTTAAAACCCAATTCTTACCTAGCAGGTTCTTACACTACTCTGAAAAGGAACAAATGGCTATACTCTTTCCTCGGCAACGACGCCAAAATGTCGAGCTATAAAAAGGGTCTCTTTCACCTCTAATTACCTCACATTAGTTTGTCAATCCAGCAACGTTTTGTTATTTCAAAGAGTGTCTCAGTCTGAGGCTATCATTTTCCAGAGTAATGCTAGTAGTACAATGCTTAGAAAATAGAAGAGTAAATGGATGCTAGCTTACAACAAACTACTTTGAAAGACTAAACCAAACATTCAGAAACTAAGCAATTTATCAGTCAAGGGTTCAGTAGCAGTAACTCGTCCCTTTGTAAAATTATGGGGTCAAAGGAAACCAGAGAACAGATCGTGGATCTAGGGACCAGACAATAAATGTCAACGCCCACTACAGTCTTAGATCGTCCTTCACACCCAAATAACAATAATGCAAATGACAAGAAATGGAATGGTAGATAAGAAATAGAACAACAAATAAGAAATAGAACAACAAACCTGAAATGGAACAACAAACAGGAAACTGTAACAGAAATTGAGTCTAATAAACAACAATACCTTAGTCTACAAGATCAAATGCAATAATCATGTCCTACAGGAATCAAATGGCAATCCTTCACTTTTAAGGATGAATTGAACAACACGCAAAAATGGAACAACACTGATTAATGATAGATTATAGAACAACGCTTGAAAACCATACATATATGCACACGACACACCTTAATAGTAACCTGATCTTGGTAAACCAGTTATCAATCTCAGTTATAAAGATTACGACTGTATTTCAGAATGGAACAACAATGTCTATAGATTCAACAATCGCAAAGAACATAATTCCTAAGATGAGTTCAGTGATACCAATGAAATAAATGTACAACACAGATACTCTGTAATTGAACAGCAACAATATTCTGTAAAGACCGGCAATATCATATCAACACTTAAAGGGATAGTAATACGTTGCAAAGTTAATACAATGGTTCTGTCTTCAGAAACTTCAGTAAATCGAACATAACAGAGTGTGTGATGTAAACTAACAAAACATATCAGATTACTGAATAATGCTGATAAGCAAACCACGCAAAAACCAAAAGTAATAGTACAGGAGCAAGTGTCCTCTAGGGCTGGGCCCTTAGCCTCCAGGGGTACACCTCTTGAAGTTATTCCAGACTCAGAGATGAAATAGTAACCGAGTTTGTATTAATGCATAAGACAGAATTACAGTAGATCAGTTCTCAACGAGACTCGATGATCAAAGTTTCAATCTTTAGGAGAAATTACATAAAACATCATAACGGACTCGACCGACCCTTCGGGCTAACAGTGCTGCCCCTTTTATAATGGTGAAGGCGGAGATGTCTAGGTGCAAAAATAGTTAAAGCAACGATCCCTCAGGATCAAAGGATCCCGAGGGATTCGCCGAACCGTTAGTCCTCAGTTATCTCTTTTCTTTCTTGCGCCGAGACGATATCTCCACTTCCTTTCCAGGGCTGATACGCTTTGATTTGTTTTGCTTTGTTTGCATACAGTTACCCACCAAAGGGACAACGGTTAACCCGTCCTTGTCCTTTCCTTTGGAGCGACAGTTTTTCGTTTTTCCTTTTTTCTGCATAAGAAAATGACAATTGTCAGCGTTTTTTATCTGCATATTAATCTCACAGGTTTTATTGCAATTCTTTATCATTTACCTAGTTCATGATGCAAAAGGTTTGTAAGTTCTAATGAAAAGATGCTGAAATAATTACCAAAAACATACCTTCTTTAGTACTCCACAATAGCCATGGAAAATGAAGGAAGTTATGAAACAGGGAGTCCAATATCTTGCAACATCCATCACTGAAACAAAGAAACTTCTTGACACTAGACAAATGGTAAAGATAAGGAGGAGATGCAGAGTAATAAGAGTATGAAAAAGAAGAAGGACTAGGAAAAAGGGAATAATTCCGTGGCTGGTAAACCAATAGGTGTAGCCAAAGAGAAGAAGCCCATATCTTGTTGGATCTATGGAGATGATCACTTGGAAAGGAATTTCCAGATGAAGCAAAAGGTGGTTGCTTTGGAATAACAAGATGCAAGTAAAGTTGGGATGTTGCAGGAGGATCGCTACCATCATTGACCCAAATAAAACAGTGACGATGACTACCATCATTGAAAATGAGTAACAATATTGTGGTGCTACATGTGAGAGTTGTTCAACAATGATGTGGAGTTTCTTCTCTCACGACCTATGGACATCATGTTCACTTTATCAAATATAGTAGAGATGATAAATAACATGAAAAGTAAATTGGAGTAGGAAGAGGAGATGAGGATGACAACAATAGTTCAAAGATGTGACCAAGGAGAGGTGCCTTGGTATGTTGATGCCAAGGAAGAGGATGGTACATCGACATTGAGTTCAGGAGGTTTACCACGAGATCCAAAGCTTGAGAGACTTGTTGAGGAAGTAGAGGGTAGGATAGGGTGATATCCTCCTTTTTGACTTACACGATGAGGAAGTATAGAGGGATGTTTATGAGATATTAGATGGGAGATGTGGGTTGAGGTTTCCATGACCAAAACTCCTATTCATACTGTTGAGCCATGAGGAGATGACTCATTATTGTAGATATATAGTCAGCTAAGACCATGGGGATACCTAGACTTGTGCCTCTACAACAACAAATTGGAGTTGTGATGATATGGAATTGAGGATATTTCACTATGAGACATAGGTTCTTATGTAGCTTGGTGTGACAAACATGTTAACTACCTGAATAACTGAGCCTCATGAGGGGATCCAACACATGCTAATATGCAGGAGTGATTTCTGGAGATGCAACCATCAATTTCATTCGAAGAAACTTCATCACGGTGATGATATCCCTTGGGATATAAATAGAGACTCGTGTTTGGACTATTGTTGGGACAAAAATAACTTTAAGTGGGGGAGGATGTCAATCCCTAGAGCTGGGTGCACCTTTGACCTAGGTGTGTGCCATGGGAGACATATCCGTCACATGATTTTCAATGAATATATCATAAGAAACATGACAAAAGTGGATGTTGGGAAAGAGTATGCCAAGATGATGTGTTGAAAATTTGACACTTTGGGTTTCCATTGGGCATGCCTGGGTAGCTTAGTGGAATAGTGGATGTGAGTGACCGTGCACACGACTAGCATAATGATCGATAAGGATGCCCATGATGATGAGGAGAAATATTGGTGCCCCAAGACATGGGCAAAAAAATCCCTAAATGAGCAACCAAATGGTAGCTAAGGTTATCTCAAGACGAGTTGGAATGAAGGGAGGGCACCTTAGTGGAATAGATGGTGAACCGAGTTCCCAAGGTGAGATGAGATGAGTCGAGCCAAAATTTAACATCAACTGGGTGAGACAAGATGAGTCGAGTTGAAATTTGGCATTGATTGAGTGAGAAGGGATGGGTGAGCCAACATTTTGTGTCAGATGGAACATATGAGTTGGGAAAGACGAGGGAATTGGAAGAATGAGACGAGACATGTGAGCTGAAATTTTGCATTCGATAGAATGGAATTTGGTGTCGGCTAGAACAAATTTTTTCATTGTCTAGACTGAAGTTTAGCATCAACTAGAACAAAATTTGGCATCAACCAAGACAAAATGGGTGGAATGGATCCTATATATGCATGACTTGCACGGTGGAATGGAAGTAGCACAAAAAACAAATGGGGTGAATAGCTGAAGATGACAAGGCATAAGATGAATAGGGCCAAATGAAGAGAACATGAGCAAGGGAGCTTAAGGGAAGTCACAACCAAGTCTTGGAAAAGTGAGGGGAGTCAAAATGAGCTTAGACTTACAGTCGTGCAGGGCCCAAGATCCTCTTCGACAACCTGAACCAAACTTACCCATCTTAGGCAAGATGACCTATGTAGGTGGTGGACCGACTCGCAGTAGGGTAGAATGGTGACTCGATGAGGTCATAAGGATGCAAAAACATGTTCTTGGTAATTGCTTGGGATTTATTAGTTATGTAAAATTGTGGACCAGACCATTGTCTCAGGGAATTGTTTTAATATGTGGATTTAATAAAAGCATAAGGCCAAAGGGTCATTTAATTTATAAATTTGTGCATTTGTATGATTATATTGATGATGGATTTATTTCTTACAAATAATGCTTATGTATTTATAATATAAAGAATTGATTGAAGTGGAAGTGGTAGTAAGATTTCTCGCAATATATTGAAGAGTTATAATATTCTGTTGCATAAATAATGATATAGAGAATATAGAAGTAAACTTATTGTGAGGCAGAGTTTGAGTGAAGTAACTTTATAATCCATGAAGCATAGGTTAAACATGTTTGTGCCACACACTCAAGGGATTGTGGTGCGCCCAAAAGGTGCCTTGTGACTGTAGGAGGCCTTCGGGTGGCGACACTCATCCCGTAACTTTCTTACATGTTGAACCTACCAATACCATCCTAATCGACTCCTAGTGGTGAATGGAAATTACTCAACCATGTCTTCTAGAGTAAATGGAAATAATCACTCCCTTATTAATAAGAGATTAATCTAAAAGGGGAATTCTCACATCAATCTACCCTAAGCTACCTTCTTAAATACAACAGTTTCTATAGAGGAGGATTGGTGGTTTTTCATAGTCAACTCTACAACATACCCATCCATAATGTTTCTACTCAAAATTCTATAGCTCGTGTGATTTGGTGATCATCGTGTTGTAATGAAAAAATATTTATAACTATTTGTTTAAAGTCTTGTTTTGTCAATCCTTTTACTCCAGAACTTCCATGACCATCTTTACATACTCATACAAACCAAGGAATCTGCACTTGAATACATCATACTAATTCTTTGAGGGTTCATCATATAGGATAAACTCTCTACACATCCATGGATCCCTTTTGTGCAACATATGATCCTACAATACAAAATATTTGAATTGTTTAACCCACTAGTTCTTAATCTCGTGCTTATAAATCATTATAATCATCCTACAAATATATTTCTCAAAATAAAAAATCTCAAAAATGGACATAATGTACCAAGTACCCTTTGTCCACAATTCAAGATATATAGCACTCCATGAAATCTCAAAATTTCCACTCTACTTGCTTTGATACCAGTATAACATACCCAACCATCTAGCTAGCCTTTAATAACCATTTTAGAGCTCTAGTACCAATTCCATAATTGTCTTGTTATGATTTTAAAATTGCATGCAAGAAAATATATGCATGCTTATGCATACACATATAACAACATTGAATTTATAACAATAATGCATTAATTCAACATAATCACATAGAAACAATAAGCATTTGTATTTTGATAAATTAAAACAAACTTAAAGTAAATGAAGGTGGTCCATAGAATAACATGGATATTCCATTGGAAATTTTGTAACAACATATTTGATAAAGTTATTTTAAAAAAGGTTTGAAATATATACTATGAGGGTTTACTTCTCTTTAGATTTTTGGAATTGTAGATAAATATTTATTATGTATGCAAGAAAATTAAAATTTATGTAAAAAATAGAGAACAATGAAATAAAAAATCACAAACCACATTTGACACAAGAGATATCCTAGGAAACCTTTACAGAGAAAACCTAGCTGGAAGGTGAGGCCACTTTTCTCTCTTTCTCAGAATAGAAAATCACTGTGAGTACAAAGAAGTAAGGCATGAAAATTGTGGGCTACTATAATGAACAAATATTCTCCATGTTCTCTCTCTATATCCCTATTGGCTACTCTGCTTGACTATGGAACAAATGCCTTAGAAAATAATGGAACCCCTTTTTTTCCTGGTGACCTTAATATAACACAACTCGATAGTCTAATAGTGGTTAGTTTTGACTCGCTAAACTCTTAAATATATTTTCAATGTGGACTCTTCTATACTCTTCTTCATCATAATCACATGGCTAACCCCTTTTCCATGGATAATGAGGGCTAACATGGCACACTGTCGAATTATGGTGGGAAAACAAGGAAGGTCAACTTTTGAGTGACATAAATTTTGCATATGGACACTGATTGAGGTGATTATCATGTTTTTAGATAGGTATCTATGTGTAGAATAGGAAAACAAGGTTGTGGCACTAAATTGGAAAAGTTTTACCCCCCAAAAATTCCATTTTATGCCCCAAAATGTTTCCACAAGGTTTCAAACCTTAATTTTCCAAGTTGGGTCTTGCTAGTTAAAATGGTCTTGTGAGCTTATTCCTCCACTTTTTCCACTTAGAAATCATTGATGTGGATGAAAAAAAATATAATGTTCCAATCTGGATCACACCTCTCCATTTGGGAGGCTTTTGGTCCCTAAAATCTTCTACTAAATGAGGCGAGGGAAATTTTCCTCCACCTTCTATTTGATGTACCATTTAGCCTTGCCTGGAAGTTGTCTTTTCAACACAATTTGCCAAAGGTAAAGACACCCTTGTATTGTAGTTCTATACCTCTTTTAAAAAACAATATATTTTGTCAACTCTTCCTTAGCATCTGGTGCCAAATCCTCCACAGAAGATAGGACCTATTCCTCTTCCCAGTATAACATGGAAGGCTTATAGAGTTTTAAATTCTCTACGTTCACAATTAAGTAAATGCACATGTATGGGGGTATATTAAGTCTATAGGCCTTATCCCCACATATTTAAGTATCTCAAAGGGACCATAATGTAGAGCCTTTATTTTCTTACCAAGACCTTGTAGCCTCTCCTTGTTCAACATTAGCCATACTCCGTCTACCACCTTGAATGACTTCTCTGTTCAGTGCTGATCATGCCCAACATTATATTTTTCTTGTGAATTATATAGTTTCTTATGGACCTAGATATGGATTTTCTTGATCTTCTTGATCTTCTTGATATATATATATATATATATATTTTTTTTTTTAATTTTTCCCTTAAGGCATCCATTGTAATATCTTCCCTTACTCTTCCTGTTATCTATATGCAATTTCCAAAGGTGAAGGTGGAAAATGTCCAAAACAAATTTTCAAATGGGGACTTACTAGTAGAAGTGTGGAATACTCTATTATAATAGTGTTGTATTTATACCAGGTTTTCATCCCAGGTCTTCAGATGCTTCTGATTCTAAACCCTCAAAAGATGCATTAAAGTCTTGTTGACTACTTATGTTTTTCCATCTGTCTGTGGATGGAATGTTGTAGACCTCTTCAAATTTGTGTCCATCTTCTCCCAAAATGTAGTCCAAGCTACATTGAGAAATATCATGTCCCTACCTTAACGATACTCCTTAGTATCCCAAAGTAGACCCATACTTGTCCAAAGAGCTAGCTTGTCGCTTCCTTCCCACTGATGGTATTTTTACAGGGCATCAAATCACACATCTTGTTGACCCTGTCAACTATCATGAACATGTAGTCATGTCCCTTCTTGGTAGTTTATAAAACTCCCATAAATTCCATGGAAATTCTTTCTTAGGCATGAATAGGTATAGGTAAGGGATGATATAGACTTTGTTTCTCGTTACTAGGCTTGCTGGTACAACAAAGCATGCATCATGTTATGAACCTAGCTACATGTTCTTGCATCTTGGGCCAATATACATAGCTTTGCAAGTTGGCCACTTTCTTCCCTGCACCAAAGTGCCTTGCACCCTTAAAGGTGTGAGCCTCTCTAATCAACTGCAATCATTCACCTTTAGGAACAAATAACTTATTTATCTTGTAAAGTAACCCATCCTAGAGATGGAATTCAATTGTGTTGTCACCATTGTGCACATGACTCTGGCTCTACAACTACTGAAACACCTCCTTGAAGTCCTCATCATCTAAATATGACTCTTTGTATACATCAAGGATGAATGGTTACATGTGAATTATAGTTCCCAAAGCTATGATATTTGATGTGGGTGGCCTTGAAAGCATGTCATCTAACATGTTTGTGCTTCAATTGTTATACTTGATCACTAAATGAAACTTCTGTAGAAAATCCATTCACTTTTAATTCTTAGTCTATTGTGGCTTACTCTATCCATATAGGTACTGTAGTGGATGGGGGTTTGTGTTTATTACCATCTCCTTTCTCATCAGATAATGTTTCCACTTCTTCACATCTTGCACCAGAGCATAGATCTCCTTGTCATAGGTAGGGCAATTAAGGATTTCCCCATGAAATACTTCAGAATGGTAGCATAAATACCTTCCTCCCTATATCAAAACCACTCCCATAACACACCCACTGACATCTGTATATGCTTCAAAGGATTGTTTCAATTTCAATAATTTTGGAACTAGTGCTTGGATGATCTTCTTATTTAGCTCCTCAAAGGCCATCAATTGACCCTTTCTCATTGGAAACTCTTGTCAATTTTTGTTATGGCATGAAGTGGTGTTGCTACTACTAAAAATGAGGCTATGAATTTCTTCAGATACATTGCCGCCTCATTAGAACTCCTAACCTCAGAAACATTAGTAGGAACCAAACATTTCATGATGGCCTCCATCTTAGCAGAATTTATCTTCAACTCTCATCCACTTATCACATACCCTAAATACACCAAATACTACTGCACAAAATCACACTTCTTGAGATTTGGTAGTAGTTGGTAATTGTTTAATGTCCCCAATACCTACATCAAATGTGAGATGTGCTCCTCTCAGGTATCATTGCATGCTAATATATCATCCAAATATACAATAAAAAAATGATCTATAAAATGGCATAATATATCATTCATTAACCTCATAAATGTAGTTGGCACATTGCACAGGACAAATGGCATGAATAAACACTCATATAAAACTTACCTGGGTTTGAAGTATGTCTTTCATGTACCTTCTTCTCTAACTTGAACTTGGAGATATTCAAACCTTAAGTCTAGCTTGGTGAAGTATTTCTGTTGCTGAAACTGATCTAGAAGATCATCTATCCTTGGTAGGGGGTACTTGTTCCTAAGCATGATTTTTTTAAGTTCCCTATAATCAATACAAATCCACCAAGTCCCATCCTTCCTTGGCACAGTGATGATGGGTGACCCACATTGTAGTGTACTCGGTCGATTGACACCTTGTTCTAGTAGCTATTGCAATGGTTTCTTCACCTTATTTGCTTCTATAGCAAACAACTTGTGCAACCCAATGCTTAGTAACAAGGAGTTCGATAATAGTTGGATCTCATGCTTCACTTCCCTCTTTGGTGGTATCCCTTTAGGGTCATAGAACACATCGTTGTGTGCTTGTAGCAAAATTTCAAGTTACTATTTCTATTTCTTAGTACACCCCTCCAGGGATGCCTTTTCTCTTACTGAATCTTCTACAGACCGATTCTCTCTTATAAATAATAAACAAACTTCTAGCTATAATTGATCATTATCTTGGCTTGGTTGGAACTTACCAGTGAAATTTTCAACTTTCCTTTGTGTGCGTTGATGGTGAATTATTTTCCATCCTTGATGAGCTAGTACTAGTTGGCTCTTTGCATGAAGATTACACGCTACATGTACATGTAGGGACTTCTAACACTACTCCACGTACATCAAAGGGAACCAAATCTAGTTATAATTCATCAATAAAATCAACATCGATAGTAATTCTAATTTTACACTATTTAGTTACCTTTCATTTTTCATCCTTATTTACCCATCATAATGGATATGGACTTCGATAATCACAAACTTCCAATCCCAAGTTGTTGACTAGCTCTGCTATAATGAGATTCGCCTGTGATCCTAATTCAAAAAAATCATCAATATTTGTCTTCTTGAATTATATATTTATGTGGAAGAGTTTGGTAAATTATTTCTCTTCCTGTTGTTGAAGGCTACTCAGATTCACCTCCCTATACATTGAGGTATAAATAATATTCTCATCCATGCATGAGATGATTTCAACCTAATTGCTTGAATCAGTGACCGTGCAATTCTTCTTCTTATTATCTCTCTTTTTGTTCATTGAGTTAAGCTGTAGATGCTACTTCTAACACTTCTCATTTGTATGACCATCAATGTTACAATAGTTGCATTGGTTTTTGGGATCCTTGTACTGATCTAACGAGAAAACTTAGTCATTCTTCCATGGATACAACCACTTGAGTGACCATACTCAAACCATCTTGGTTTTTTTGAGACCTTATAACCCTTTTGCTACTCTCATGGATAATATTGTTGGCTACTAAGGTTTCTTTTGCCTTTCTTTTTGCAAACTCTATTTTCCTCTGTTTTGTAGATTTTTTCTTTCCCTTTGAAGGTCCACTCTCCTACTCATCAATTATCACTTTGACTTTAGATTTAACCTCAATTTATTAGTGGGCAAAGTTTGAGGTCTTCTACTGTAAACCCTAGTTTTTGTCTCCTGGCCTACCTCTTCTATTTTCATGCATTTTTTACCTTTTTCTACTTTATATTTGGCATCTTGCTCTATTTCCATCTGCTTCTGTTTTCCTCTTGTTTTCCTTTCATAAAACTTAATTATTGTTCATTTACATAGTTTTTCTCAACATGCACATCAATGGATTCAACCTCTGTTTCGAGATCTAGGTTTTCAACAGGAGTTTTAGCCCTACCCTTTTTTTGTCTTTTGGGTGTAGGGTTTCTCCATGTCCTTTGTCTTAGGGTTTGTACTTTCTTGTCTAACTCATGTATATACAATATCTTAATCAGGCCATGGTGACATATGTCACGAGGTAATAGTTTTGGTTTGGTTCTGGCCTTAGTGGACATTTTAAGCAGACTTTGATGTAATAAATAAGGTAAGCTCATTTTTCCAAAACTAGCTAAGTGATAGAGAAACCACAAATGATATAAATAAACCTTAGAATACCTGCCTTCACACATGAAGAAGAGATGCATAGTCCTTAAAGGGGTATACCATTAAGGCCTCAACATGTTCTGGGGAATTCCCATGCTCCAATTAGGGTTTTGGCAATCTTCCTTAAAAAAGAAGTTTAAATACACATTCTGCATTAGTTGCTTTTTGAACCAATTTTCTCCTTCCATAGGCAAGCTGTGGCCTCAACAACTGATTGTTCAGTGTCTACAAACTGGTAATCACTTATCCTTGTTGTGCTACCATCAAAATATTGAATTAATTCTTGGCATCAACTCAAGTTATAACCATTGAAGTGAAAACAAAATGATTTGCAGGCTGCATTTCAGAACAATGACATCATTTTTGGATAAACGTCGAACCACAATCCACCCGACTCAAATATTTTAACATGGATAGATGTTCCCATCTTCAATTGTTCTCACTGTTTAAACACCTTAAATATCCTGGTTGCACACATAAACCCTTTCTCTTACGACCTTTTTGCACACTATAACACAATTTATGGAAACATTGAAAACTGAAAAATGCTGAATTAGGGTTTTATTTTTAAAAACTTTGTTGAGTTTATAAACCTTGCCAAATATCACATTAGTGTTAACTAGGGTCCACACTTGCTAAAACCTAAATTTTTCACATAAAATTATGAAATAGGTGATGAGAAACTTTATATTTCATTTCGCTATGAAAATATTTCGTAGCGCGGCGCTGCAAAATATTTTTGTAGCACCAGCTATAGGCGCTACGAAAATATTTCATAACGCTACCCATCAACACCCGATAAGATTATACCCACTGTAAAACCTTAGGAGAAACTTAAATCAAACTTAAATAAAAGCCCTTGACATGTTTATAAGTTTATATCACCCTTCCACATAAAGTTATATAAGCCAATACACGACCCTTCACTGATTTATCAACTGAAATTATAATTCGATGATCAAAACCATTTTGAACCCTTTGGAAAGGTACACACATAGTGCTAAAAACTGGATCCAATGGGGATACTCTCTCCCTAGGAGGAATTAAAGAACAAGCTAACCCTGTGCAGATCCATTGAATTGAATAACTCTGAAAAACAACTTTGAAGAAACTGAAAATTTTAATATGTTTTATTAAAAAATAAACACTCTAGAACTGTTTAAATTAATTTTAAAAAATGAAACTAAAATTCCTTCAGATTGTGCAAACCAATAATCAGAATCTTATGTCCTTCATCTCGGGCTTAAAATCCTTCAAAGTTGTTGTCCAACTTTGCAAACTGCTATGAACATGGATATGTACAATGAAATATGAATACTGATATTTCTCAAACCAGGAAATGTTTTAAGAAGCATCCATTCACTGGACCTCAAATCAACATAACTACATTTATATCGTCCAAAAAAAAAATATTCTTACCTCAGAAAGCAACAATTCTATAAGGCCCCTTCCATAAATGATCGAACTTTCCATGCTTCCCCTTTTCCTCAAATATCGTATTCCACTTCAAGACTAAATCCTGAATTTTAAAATCATCCTCCTTTACCTTATTATCATGGAGTTACTTGATTTTGTCCCGGAACAACTGAGACTGATTATATACTTTCTCTCTTAGCTCATGTACTTCAATAAGCTGATTACTCCTTCTTTGAAAATAATTTGGCTTTGCATCATGTTCCTGCAATAGTCTCATCACGGGTATACTCAAGGAAGCTGAGAAAAATACTTATATGCCATAGACTACCTGGAATAGTGATGTGCCAATAGACTTTTTTGTGTTGATTCTATTTTCCCATAGTGCAAACTTCAACTTGGTATGTCAAGCCTTTTTGTTTTCCTCTAATAGTGTCTTAATGATTTTGACTAGACTTTTGTTAGATGATTCAGCTAGTCTATTACCCTGGGGGTAATAGGATGTTGAATGAACTAAGGTAACATGATAATTCTCACAAAATTTGACCATTTTATGAGATTTAAAAGTCTGAGCATTATCTGTTATGATATTTCTAGGGCTACCAAATCTTGAAAAAATACTTTCTAAAAATTGAATCACCACATTATCAGTAGCCTTTCTTTTTGGTATGATTTTAATCCATTTAGTAAAGTAATATGTAGTAATTAATATCCACTTATGATGTCATTAAGAATGTGGATGAATTTCTCCAATAAATTCCAACCCCTATTGCTGAAAAGGAGTTTCTACTAAGATGGGCTTAAAAGGCAATGACAATAATTTTGTTTTTCCTTCAAAAGTATGTACACCCACAAAAAGAGTTGGCTAATAGTAGCCTACCCTAAGGATTTTATTTTCTATTGCTTTCTAATAGTGATGCCATCCACACACTCCTTGATGAAATTCTTCCACCAATTTTTTTTCTTTAGTTTCAACGAGACAATTCAAAAGGATCCCTGCTGGCTCTTTCCAAAAATAATAACTATCAAGACAACATAACATGGCATCTTTCATCTTCAATGACCATGCTCCGGTTTTATTCATCCCTAGTGGGGATTCCTAATTTTTCAAAACATAGATTGTCACTGTACCAGGGTGAATATCAAAGTTCATTGGATACTTTAAAAACCAACCTTTCTTTTGAATCATTGGAACATATTGTGAAAAAAATTATACCCAAAGTGTCACGATTGGTTTAGTGATCAATTTTTGTAGACCTTGAACTTTGAGTAACTTTTTTGGTTTAATCTCTAGGTCATACTCCAATAATATTGTTATCCACTTGGCTCTTCTACCATCACTATCAGGATTACTTAGGATGTCCTTTACAACAAAATTGGGAAAAAATGTTATTACACGACAGTGCATAACATATACCCTAAAATCCTACAAGTCTTTTACCAATGAAAAGGATTGTTTTTCCATAATGCTATATTTTAGTTTTTCATCTCTCAAAGTTCTGCTAAAAAATGAAATAGGCTGCTTCTGATTGTCCTTAATTTTCTACAACAAGACTCTTGAAATCATGTGTTCTGAAGCAAATGAAAAGACTAGGAATTCTTTTGAGAAATTTGGGCTAATAAGAACAAGGGATTTAGTTATTTCTGATTTGATTTCTTCAAAATATTTTTTAGCTACAAGTGTCCACTTGAATTCACTGTCCTTTTTTAACATGCTGTTAATTAACCTTAAGATTTCAACAAAATTTTGAATGAATCTCCACAATTAAATTACTTTACCGAGGAATTACTAAACCTCTTTTTTACTTCCGGGGAACTCAAGCTTCTGTATTGTTTCAACTCTTTGTGGATCAATTTGGATGCCATCTTTAGATACTATATGACCCAATAGCTTACCCTCCATAGAAAAAATTGATTTTTTGGGGTTCAGTGAAATACCAATTTTTCTGCATTTCAAAAACACTTGTCTGAGATGTCTAAGTGCTCCATATACTATGATATCATCCAGATAGACTACCACAAACTTATTCTTCTCCGCTGCAAAGGATATGTCTAGTTCCCTTTGAAATGTAGCTCCTGCGTTCATTAATCCAAAAGGCATTTTGGAGTACATGAACATTCCCCATGGCATAATAAAGGCTGTCTTTTCTTGGCCTTCTGGATGCACCAATATCTGATTCTACCCTGGGAAATAATCTAACACTGAAATCCTCTCTAAACCAACAAGACTTTGAAAAATATGATCCACCTTAGGTAGTGGGTAATTAACCTTCAAAGAAACTTTATTTAGATTTTTGAAGTCCACACACAATTGAATATCTCCATGATTTTTCCTCACTGGTACAAGGTTAGCAACCCATTTGGAAAATATCAAGGAAATTATAATCTTAGCATCCAACAACTTTTAACCTCCTTCTCTATTAATGGAGACAACTTTGGATTTATTCTCCTCACTTTTTTCTTGAAAGGTTTTTCATTTTCTTTTAAGGGTATAGCATGTTGAATTATAATTATGTCATAGACCCTTAAAACTTCATATATCCATGCAATTACATCAGAAAATATTTCAATAAAGAAACACATTTTTCCTTCTGCTCTTCATTTAAAGAGTTAGAAATTTTGACAATTTTTGGTTCCTTTTTTGTCCCTAAATTAAAATCTTCTAATTCATTTCTATTAGGCTTTATCTTTGGTTTAACAACCACATCATTGTTGTCAAATAATTTTTCCAGAGGCACTAACCCACTAGGCAAGAAGTTATTGCTTAGCTGAATTATTTTTTGATCACCTATAGTATTTAAAAAATTGTTTTTATAAGCCTGGTTATCTGAATATCTATATTCATCAATGGGACTATTGGAAAAATCCTCAGTCATTTCCAAAAAAATCTTATTTTTTTGATCATATTGAAGGAACTGCCAATGTTTAATGTTGATTGGAATGGAAGGTCTATATCTCATTTCTATCTGATATTTCTTATTTGGGTAAATAGGATTTTTGAACATACTTGCTGTGTCGTGCTTGATCCAGGTGGATGTTGGTGGCCACCAACCTATCCCATTTGGAGCCCCACAACTATATCTTTCAGCTTTTTCAGTTCCTAAATTGTAACACAATTTACTATTTTTAGTAGTTTTTTAGGTCCTGAACTTCCAGAGCCGTTTTGAGGCCCTAAACAACGTTTTTTTGGGAAATTTGGGGGAAACATGGGTCCATGGACTGATCTTTCCATTCCTAAAGTTGTAGTGCTCGGATAGATATTTCTAACGAGCTATTGTACGCGTCAAACGGAGATCGTATGCCAAAGTCACGACCCCGGGAAATTGATGTACCAATTTACCCAAACGAGGCCCACAATTTGGCGTTTCATCTTCTAGGGTTAGGCTTCGGGATGTGAAGGGTTTTACATTGTTTCTCAACAATAAATAGACCTTTGAGCCTCATTGTAACAGAGTTGAGAACAGTTCAGAGGCATGTAGCCACCACATCTCTTCTCAGAGATAAGCTACCATCGCCCTAGCTGGTTTATTTCCATTACTGTTTGTAAACATATTTTAGTATTTTACATTAATGAAATGAAGTATTATTTCGACTGCATATCTGTGTTTATGGTTATCTCTGTAATTTGTTGCGTTCCTGTTTAAGTCCGGATCAGTGCTAGAATAATTTTCTTGTCTAGAAATTACTAAAATTTTGGGTTCGACAAAGAAATTACCAAATAAGTTCCAAACTTCATTTCTGTAAGCTCTCATCCTTAGGTGTTTTTTTCTAATATATTCCTTTGACCTGATTTATAATAAGCTTTGATGTAGAATTTTGTAGAATTTTTCCTACAAATGAGCTAGCTTTGATACCATGTAGAACTTTTTCTACAAATCAGCTAGCTTCGATACCATGTAGAAATTCCCACTATAGATCAACCTGGTAATGCAATGTACTAAAGCAAAACACTTGATCTACTACTACAAACAATTTAGTGAAAGCTTAATCAACCATGAGCAACATCAATAAGAACACATATAACTGATAAGAAGGAATCAATCACACATAACACAGAAGAATTTACCCGAGGAAATCACCTACCTAAAACCCCATCTCTGTATTCTCATACAAGTGGAAATATAACTAGTATTACAAAAAGAATCAGCTCAAAAGCTATCCTGCTCTCTCTGCAATACCTCTGCTACTCATAGTCAGTCAAAGGCTTCTCACAAACCTTCTCCTCTGCCCTCCAAGCCTCCTATTTCCTTGTGCAGTTTTACTTGGGGTCGAGTGCCGCCACCTGTGTGAATTGGCCTCTTCACACACTCACTAACCTCTGATCTAACTGCACAAACCTAAAGGAGCTAAATCTTCATCATGGATGAGCTTCCTTTATAGGAAAAATATTCATCCAACTAATAGTACACTATCCCTTCTCTGATCTCAACTGGGTCTTTGACAGAACTGACATGCATTAGTTATCCATGAGTGAATACACATTTATCTGAAAATAATAGTTGTCACATGCATGCAAGCATCAACAAACTATATCTCATTAATTTAACAACTTGTTAAATTAATGTAACTGAACTTGACTAAGTTAAACTAAGTCAACTGATACTCTCAATATAGAACTCATCCTTAATTCCTCAATCAGTGGAGTAAGTCAAGGACACATTCCCCAATTAGTGGAGAAATAATTGCATGTTCTCACAGAGACTTCAAGTTTTCTTTTCCTTAACTAATTAAATCATGGAGAATTAATTAATTAATATTTTAAGCTACTGGTAAGACCAAATTCGTTTTTACTTCCTATAGTTAGACCAGGGACTGCTAAAAATAGGAAGGGACCCAAAAATGCTATTTTTAGCAGTTTCACCTCTCACCCAAGGTGGTCAAAATGCTCATTGGCCAAACTGCTATTTTTAGAAGTGCTATTTTTAGCAGTTCTATTTTTATCACTTCCTAAATTTAGCATTTCTTGTTGCACACTTTTCAACATTTGAGTCCCCAAAAATATGGATCCTTTTAGGCTCTTCCTCCTTGAGTTTGTTCAAACCAATAAGTAAAACCTCACATTCAGCTACATTTTTAGAGAATTCAAAATATAACTTGAAATAATACACTTAACTACCTCCATATGGTGTAATGATCCATATACCAGCTATTGATCCGTCTTTGCAAATAGACCCATAAAAATGCATGATCCTTGTCTCATTCATGTCAGGTACTTATTTTCTGTCTGAACTTGATCTTCCACTTGCTTCTGATTTTCTTCCTCCAAATTCAAGTCATTATATATAATCTCTGACCCCAAATAAATATCGACAACATAAATAGGATGATTGTCTAGTTCAGCCTTACTACTTACCACATATTTCATTTGTACCTCGATGTAGAGCCTCCTTATTTCTCCAAAAACAAGGATGGAAGCATAATACATGTCCATTTGCAAAGTACCACCCACTTTGGCTACCTAAGAATGAGAAAGTAACATTCCAAATCTTGGCGGTATATATGCCACCACAATATCCATCACAATACTCTTTTCTAGAATTTGAGTTAAATTTACAACCAAATCTTTAATCAACGCTAAACACTATACCTTTCTTGAATCAATTGAAAACAAATCTTTATAAGGTCTAGTGATATCTAGCCCTAAATTATACATAACAATCTTTGGCATCAAATTGTGTGAAGCCCTTGATTCACGCATTGCATTATGCAAAACCATATCATGAATGTTAAAGCTAACATAAAAGGGGGCACATCTTCATTTATCTTAGTAGCATGAGGACCAAATAAGAATGTAGGTGAATCATCTTGGATGCCCAAAGAATCATGAGTATTCATATTCAGCGTATTATCAATTGGTAATCCCTTTACCATCTTAACAATCTGTTCTTTATACTGGATATATTTTAACAATTCAACAAAAGGAATAGATATCTTAATCTTTCCTATCTCATTTTCCAAACTGAAAAAAGACTTAAATTTTTCCAAATCCTTCACATTTCCTTGTTTTTTTCCTTCATCACCCTTCTTAGATGTATCCTTATTTGATTCCACTATTTTCTTAGGTTCATCTTCTTTCTTAGACTCAACTTGTTTATGCTCAATTGCAACTTTCACAGGAGGAGATTTAGCAAAAACTACATTTTTACCTCTGAGGTTATATTGTCTCTGGAAATAAATAGCAACATTATTGTAGATTTGCTGATATATATTTGAGTCAAACATCAATTGATTACTATCCCTTTCTTCTGAACATTAAACTGACCTATCATTCTCTTCCTTAGTTAAAAATACATGATTTTCTTCATCATAAAAGCAATTAATTTGCTAATGTTCGGTCTCTTCATTATCCTCCTCATCAGCAAAATTCTCAGGAAATGGAAGTTTGACTGCTTATTTTTCATATAGATTCTTTTGATGAACCTAAGGTCTAGGTGGCCTTTTGAAATTGGGATTTTGAATCTGGGGTTGAGGCTCACCTGTGGGAGGAGTTATCTTGTCAACCAATTTCTCAATTTTCTTTAACATAACATCAAATTTGGCATCTGCTGAAGAAGCTGGTTCATCCTTAAATGTTGGAAATTATAATGAGAAGGTGGGGGGGGAGGGTGAATCATTATTATCAAGCCAATAATATTTCATTTCCATAATCAGATTCATATACGCTACTTCAATTAATGAAACTTGTGTGTATACACAACGGTACTTAAGGCAACTAGCGTATACCCTGCAAACTTATAATTTAGTTAATACTTCATATGTTGATCTTTAATCTGTATATCATAACCATATAAATAGTAACCAGGTGTAGTAAAAATAGAATAGAAAATCACACACATGAACACAAGATATAAGGTGGAAACCCAATGTGGGTGAAAACCACCTGCTGCAATCGTCTCTATCTTTCTTTAAATAAGAAACTTCTTTTACAATTTTTGTATTGGTGCAGTCTTATACCAGTATGCAGGCTTCTACCTGAAGAAGGCTACAACCTTCTCTCATTCTCCAGCGTCTCCTGGAAGGGAGCTACAACCCCCTAGGTCTTGTACTAGCTGATGTGTTTACTAGTACGTAGGTGCTAGCCTACAAAAGGCTACAACCTTCTCTTTTCTTCCAGGGACCACGTTTCATAAATTTTCAGACTGGATCCATCAATAACATCAATAAAACATCAAATATATCTCCATCAACCAATCTCCTTTGCACCAACCAAAACTAAATCAATCAATCACTTCTCAGAATACTGTAACCAATATACAGTAATAGTAACTAGAACCCAAGCCAAAACCTAGAACACTTCAACAGCAAACAGAAGTAGCTAAAACATATTTTATGAGGTATACACTACTTCAATGTGTCGAACTTGTGTACATACGCTGTTTTCTCAAGGCGAACCTGCGTACAGATCTACAAATCAATTTTAAGATGTATACACTGTTTTGATATGCAAAACCAGCGTGTATACACGCCTTTGCTAAAGTGAACCTGTGTATAGATCTGTAAATGATGATTTAAACTTTATAACAATTCCATACATCAGTTATACCTAGATCATCATATTTACAGATTATAACATGCGCCAGTTATTCAGATAAAAGATCAAAACCACACAAAGATACTTCTCTTCAAGCCTTAAGATCTTGACCCATCAATAGAACTTATCCTTCATCAAGTGCTTAGGTTCATACTTGATTCGGATCCAGCTATGCACCATAACCCAATAGCCCGTATTCTAGATCTTGCTCTTCATTAGATATTAAATCCTTGAGTATCCTTGCCTAATGATCTTCTCCTCCTTTTATAGTCTTAGGCCTTACTCAATACCATGGACCAAAACCACTTAGAATCAATACCTTGGACCAAATACCTGGGGTCAACACTTTGGACAAGATACCTTGGACCAATACCATGGATCAAAATACCATGGACCAAAAACTATTTTTTCCAACATGTACACGCCTTTTCTTCTGTGAAAGTGCGTGTGTACACTATACACACCTTTTGGTCTACGAACCCACGTGTACACGTGGCTTGGTCAATGGGGAACCGACATATACCTCTCTTTCTTCATTCCGTGAGTCTGAACTATGATCTGTCATCTATGTGAGTTGCCATCAAGGACAACACCTGTGTCATAGTGCCAAATCTGTATCATAATGCCAACAATCTCCCCCTTTGGACTTGATGGAAACTCGCAGTCACTCTCCCCCTTTGTCATCAAGGGCAAAGGGTTATGCTTCCCCTGAGTACATGCAAATTCTCTGATATGCTAAAGTGTGTTGTCCATGATCCCCCTGAATATAAGCAAGGTCTGCAAAAAGATGACTCTATACATACATCATAAATGACCTTCCTATCACCAATGACTCGTACATACATCCATCTCCCAACCAAGTTGGGATATACCAAGTTTGACTCATCCACCCAACCACGTGGGTATATACCAAATGTTTATACATGCCAAAACAAGAACATTACATCATCCATCCCATGCATAGTGGGGAAACAAACTAGGTCATTTCATGACCTTGAAATTAAAAGATATACATGACATAGAGACCAAATATCTAAAACAAAACTATGATCTCCCCCAGACCAGCAACCATGATCTCCCCCTGAACCTGTTCCACCAGAATAAAAAACAACTGTGAATTTGTACCAAGATCTTCTAAGATAATGCCAACAATGAATTATTAGAAGTATATGCTCCTCCTGAACCTATGCCAGATGATCACTGTCAGACCCATATCAGACTCTTTTCATCCTGAGTCTGGCCCACTTTTTTTCTTCAAACCAACATATACGCGACTGTATCCACTGAAACCAACGTATGTATGTGATATGCTTCAGGAAACTCACGTATAACCACTTTGCTCTGAAACAAATAAGTTTCAACAGTAAGATGATGCATCAACTACTCCCAGCTTCTGTCTAAGATATTCAAATGTCTCTCTGGGTAGTGGTTTGGTGAATATATTAGCAACATATTCTTTAGAGGGAACATACTCCAATTTGACCTTTTGTTCAAGCACTTGTTCACATAGAAAATGATTTTTGATGGGTATGTGTTTGGTCTTGGAATGCATGACTGGATTCTTTGAAATACTGATTGCACTTGTATTGTCACATAGAATGGATATGGGTGGATTACATGTGATATGAATGTCTTGCAATGTTTGCATCATCCAAAGGAGTTGTGTGCAGCAAGATGCAACAGCCACATATTTTGCTTTAATTGTAGATAATGCAATTGAACTTTGTTTCATGTTGAACCAAGACACTAATTTGGAACCCATATAGAATGAACCACCACTAGTGTTTTTTCTGTCATCAACGGTTCCTACCCAATCTGCATTTATATATGCATAAAGTGTAAGATCTGTATCTCTAGGATACCGTAAACCAAAATTCTGTGTTCCTTGAAGATATTTGAAAATCATTTTGACTGCCTGAAGGTGTGATTCCTTTGGATTGGCTTGGAATCTTCCAACTATTCCTACTGCATGCATGATGTCTGGTCGGGTACCTGTTAGATAAAGAAAATTGCCAATCATGGATCTGCAGGTTGGTTGATGTACTGCTGCTGATTTATCATTTGAGCTGAGACTGCATCCTGTTACCATAGGGGTACATACTGGTTTAGAATCTTCCATGCAGTATTTTTTCAAGATCTACATGAGTGTTAGGATATTTCGACACATAGGATATAGTTAAGTTCAACTTGGTCTAGTATAGAGTTAGGTTAGAGTTAGGTAAAGTGTGTTTCTTTACCGTTGTACATTTTGTAACTTACAATCCGACGGTCACGATATGTAGTGATCCGACGGTTCACTCTCACCTCGGTATTACCGACACTTGATCCGTGGCTTGACACCCGATTGGTCCATGAGTTCTATTTAAAGCGCATGGAGGGTCATTGTTCGGGTAATCCGTGCATGAGAGAAGCTTATGTAAATTTTCATTCTTTGATTAATAAATTGCCTGTAGTACCCACGTTGGGACAGGCCGTGGACTGTTTCCCTCCTTGCACTCTGAGGGTTTTAACCACGTCAAAAATACTGGTGTATTGATTTGAGATCTGGTTGTGAGCGGTGTCCTTTTGGTATTCTTTCTGTGGAACTTACCCTGTAAATTCCTACATGGTATCAGAGCTATTTGAGGGCCGCGTCCGTTGGTGATCCAAATCTGAAGCCGGTAGAACTGCATGCGGCTGTCGTTTCCTAGATCTGCTGTTTCTGACTGCTTTCGGGCCGAGAGGACTGCTCTGTTGCGTTCGGAGCATCTGTTCCAGTGAGGAACCCCTTTCGTTTCACGCGAAAAGGTTTCCGGTAGCCCTAGCTGCGTCATTTTTCAGATCGGGAGGTATACAGTGTTTTTTTTGCAGTTTACTGTTATTTTCTCTCTGCTTATTTCGGTCTCAGTTTATTTAGCCTTTTTTTTAACCGGATCTATACCTTTCATTTCTGCGTATGCTCTTTGCCCTGCGACTCTGTGCGATCTGGGCAAATCAGAAACAGAAAGGAAGGATTTTTCTCATGCGTATGCTCTTTTCCCTGCACCTTAGTGTGATCTCGGAAAATCAGAAACATTGAGAAAAATATTTAGTTTTTCGGCTAAAGCTAACTTTGAGATTTTTTTTTTTTAAATTTCTAGTTTTTTGGCTAAAGCTAACTTCGAGCCGCAAGGTTCGTTTTTCTTTGCATATTCGTGTTGGGTTTTGTGTTTTGTGTTTTGTAGGGAAAAAGAGCTTTCTCAAGGCAAGCACGCAAACCAAGGCCCCCCCCCCCCCTCTCTCTCTCTCTCTCTCTCTCTCTCTCTCTCTCTCTCTCTCAAATTTTTTGTATAGATCAATTGGTTCAAAGCTATTTTAAGAGAGTAGAGGTCTTGGGTTCAAGTCTCCATTTTGTGGGGGCGGATTTTTTCATTCCCGCACATTCGCGCACTTTGCCGGCAACGTCAACAAATTTTTTTCAAAAAGCCATAACTTCTTCATCCGGAAGCCTTTTTCAGAGCCGTTTTTTTTAAAACCGCCTATTTTTTCGAGATCTATCCATTGGAACACTTACTTTCAGCATCTTCAGCTTCAGTTTTTTTAAAAAAAATGGAAAGTCCATGCCAAGTCATTCTTGACAGCACTAACTACTTCCAATGGGTAGCCTACATGGAAGATTTACTTAGAAGTAAAGGTCTCTTCAGAATAGCCACAGACCAAGAGAAGAAACCAAAAGATGAAGACAAGGCGGAAAAATGGGAAAATAGACAAGATCAAGCACGTGGTTTGATAGGGATGTCTATTTCTCCTGATCTTAGATTCCACATTGCAGAACTTGAGACTCCTCATGAAGCATTAGAAAAACTTGCTAAAGTTTTTGGGATTAAAAATGAAATTAGAGCCCATCAACTTGAAAATGAGCTGCTTACTTTGGATCCTAATAATTTTTCTTGCATTGAAGATTTCTTGTCCAAATTCAAGACCCTTAGATATCTCTTGGAAGGTGTTAAAGTTAAGAAAGAAGATGGTAACCTTATTTATTCCATCCTTACTAAGTTGGGACCAGCCTACTCTGTATTTGTTTCCACTTTCCATTCTACAAGGGAAGCTTTCATTTGTCAAGGACAAGACTACAAGGCCCCTTCCTTTGACTCCTTTTGTGATTCCTTAATAAGAGAACAAGAAAAACTCTTACACCTTGGTCTTCTTAATCTTGGAAACTCTTCCACGAAAGCGTTAGCCGCCCAGCAGCAACCAAATTCAAAGAATCCTAAGAAGTCATATCCTCAAAAGAATGGTCCTAAACCATCTCAGCCTCAAAATGAAAGATCATTTCAGCAAAATGATAAGACCAATAAAAACAAATGGAAGAAGACTGATAGACATTGTAACTTTTGTAATCGAGATGGCCACTTAGAATCTAAATGCTTTAAGAAGATGGAAGCCTTGGAAGCCGCAATGAAGAAACATAACATCCATGTGGAGCCTACTTCAACTTCAACTTCCGGAATGGCACTTTCTGCATGTCATTGTCAATCATCTCAGTCTGGTTATGCATTAAATGTATCTTCTTCTTCTTCTCATTCTCATGAGTGGCTCATTGATTCTGGAGCCTCTTGTCACATGGCCAAAAACCAAGCCATGTTTTCTTCTTTAAATGATTGTAACACCAAAAATATATATATTGGTGATGATAGATCTCTTAATGTTGTAGGGACTGGAACTGTTCATCTAGACAATGGTCAGTTTAATGATGTATTATGTGTTCCAACCTTATCCTGCAACCTTCTATCTGTCTATCAGATAACTCATTCAGGTGAAGGTAAAATTGTTGAATTTTCACCTCATGATGTTGTAATCAAGGATCTAAAAGATCCTAAACAGATTCTAGCTACTGGTCTTGCTGATGATTCCAAAAGGTTGTATAAGTTTCACAACTTTGGGTCATCCAATCTTCCCTCAGTATTTGTTGCTCATAATGATGAAGTGAGCAAACTTTGGCATGAGCGATTTGGTCACTTAAACTATCGCTCCCTTCAGCATCTATGTAAAGAAAATATGGTGACAGGTCTTCCTATGGTATCTTGCAGAGATGGTGTTTGTTCCGGATGTGTACTCGGAAAACATCATCGGGACAGTTTTGACAAACGTGCCTCTTGGCACGCCTCAGCCCCTTTACAGCTTGTGCACAGTGATTTATGTGGTCCTCTTCCTGTTGCTTCATTCTCTGGCTGCAAGTACTTCTTAACTTTCATTGATGATTTCTCCAGACGCACTTGGGTATACTTCTTAAAACTCAAGAGCGAAGTATTTACCACTTTTTTGGCCTTCAAAGCATTTGTTGAAAAACAATCTGGACATCAAATTCTTAAGCTAAGAACTGATAATGGTGGAGAATATGTTAAAAACACATTCATCAACTTTTGCACCGAAAATGGAATTCAAATGCAACATACTGTTCCATACACTCCACAACAAAATGGTGTAGCTGAAAGGAAAAATCGCACCTTAAAGGAAATGGCTAATTGTATGCTGCAATCTAAAGGACTCAGTCTTAGTTTTTGGGCCGAAGCAATTAATTGTGCAAATTATATAATCAATCGCACTCCTACTAAGGTTCTAGAGAATATCACTCCAGAAGAAGCTTGGAGTTCCATTAAACCAGATGTAAGTCACTTTCGTGTGTTTGGAAGTGAAGCATGGGCCCATATTCCAGATGAAAAGCATAAAGCTTTAGAACCTAAGAGTGAGAAATGTACTTTTGTTGGATATTCTGAAGATGTAAAAGGTTATAGACTTATTCCATTTAAGTCCAAAAATGTTATCATTAGAAGAGATGTAAAATTTGATGAAAATAAATCGGCCTGCGAGCCTAGTCCGGCGGATGTGCCACCTCTTCCTATCTCTTCTATCTTTGAAAACATTTCTTCTTCAGATGATGAAAGCGAGGATGATAATCCTCCCCCACCTTCTCAGGATCCTCAACTTCCAAGATGGGTCCGTGCTACTCGGGATGCAGCAGGTGATCTTGCCGGTGATCCTACAGATCAGCGACGTACACGTTCTCAGTTTGAAAGAGCCTCTTCTTTACTGGCTCAAGCTCCAGTAAATCATGATCCTGACACTTTTGCAGAAGCTTCAGGCCATCCACATTGGGAAGCAGCTATGAATGAAGAATATCATTCATTGATGACAAATGATACATGGGATCTTGTTCCTCTACCAAAGGGACGCAAACTTGTTAGATGTAAATGGGTTTACAGAACCAAGTATGGACCAGATGGGAAAGTTGATAAACATAAAGCTCGTCTCGTTGCTAAGGGCTTTTCACAGGTTGAAGGCATTGACTACACTGAAACCTTTTCCCCTGTTGCCAAAATGAACTCTATCCGCCTTGTTCTTTCCCTTGCTGCCTCTTTAAAATGGGAAGTCCATCAAATGGATGTTAAATCTGCCTTCTTGCATGGGGACTTGCAGGAAGAAATCTATATGGAACAACCCATTGGCTTCATACAAACAGACTCCAGCCTTGTTTGTCGACTTAAGAAATCCCTTTATGGCCTCAAGCAAGCTCCTCGGGCTTGGTATGCCAAAATGGATAGCTTTCTTTTAGAATCTGGCTTTTCTAGGTGTCATTCTGACAATACTGTCTACACCAAGAAAGTGGGCAACTCTCTTATCATCCTTGTTCTTTATGTTGATGATCTTATTCTTACTGGTAGTGATCCCAACCTTATAAACCATGTGAAGTCCAGCCTTAAAAAGAAATTTGAAATGACAGACTTAGGACACTTACACTATTTTCTCGGTCTTCAAGTCTTGCAATCCCAAGAGGGTATTTTCCTTTCCCAGTCCAAGTATGCTTGTGATATTCTTCGTCATTTTCACATGGAAGACTGTAAGCCAGCCCCTTCTCCCTTTCAGTCTGGAGTCAAACTTTCAGTCTCTTGTACTTCTCCTGAAGTTGATGCTACCTTATACCGTCAACTTGTCGGAAAACTCTTGTATTTAACCCATACTCGTCCTGATCTTTCCTTTGCTGTTGGCCTTGTTGCTCGTTTTATGCAAAACCCCCGTGAAAGTCATTGGAAAGCAGCTAAAAGAATACTTCGTTATGTTCGAGGTACAGTACAGTTTGGGATTCATTACAGTGCCAAAGCAGCTCCTCTGTTAGTTGGTTTCACTGATTCTGATTGGGCTGGTGACCCTGATGATCGGAAGTCTACTGCCGGTTATGTCTTCACTCTTGGTTCAGGACCTATTACATGGGCTTGTAAGAAACAGGCTGCCATTTCTCTTTCGTCAGCAGAAGCAGAGTATCGTGGTGCCGTGGAAGCTAGTAAGGAAGCCTTGTGGCTTCGTCAGATCCTATCAGAGTTTGGCTTTGAGCAGCAGCATCCAACCACACTTTGGTGTGATAATCAAAGTGCCATTCAGCTATGCAAAGATCCAGTCCAGCATCAGCGCAGAAAACACATTGAACTACACATGCACTTCATCAGAAAGCTCATTCATGACCATGTTCTTGAAGTGCAATATTGTCCAACAGATGATCAGGTTGCAGACATCTTCACAAAGGCTCTCACAGAGGCGAAGTTCACTAAACTTCGATATATGCTTGGAGTTCAGGAAGTTGTCACTAAGGGGGGATAGGCTCTAGTGCCTCCTTCCTTCTCCTATTGTGTCATATTTGTAAATCCTTCAATCCTATCCCAAGTTGTTCTTAAGGGGGGATGTTAGGATATTCCGACACATAGGATATAGTTAAGTTCAACTTGGTCTAGTATAGAGTTAGGTTAGAGTTAGGTAAAGTGTGTTTCTTTACCGTTGTACATTTTGTAACTTACAATCCGACGGTCACGATATGTAGTGATCCGACGGTTCACTCTCACCTCGGTATTACCGACACTTGATCCATGGCTTGACACCCGATTGGTCCATGAGTTCTATTTAAAGCGCATGGAGGGTCATTGTTCGGGTAATCCGTGCATGAGAGAAGCTTATGTAAATTTTCATTCTTTGATTAATAAATTGCATGTAGTACCCACGTTGGGACAGGCCGTGGACTGTTTCCCTCCTTGCACTCTGAGGGTTTTAACCACGTCAAAAATACTGGTGTATTGATTTGAGATCTGGTTGTGAGCGGTGTCCTTTTGGTATTATTTCTGTGGAACTTACCCTGTAAATTCTTACAATGAGATACTTGGTTTGTGACAGAAAAATACCAACTTTCTTTTGTTGAACTTGTAGACCAAGAAAATATGTGAGCTCACCAAGCATGGACATTTCAAATTCTTGTTGCATTACCGAAGAAAAATTCTGACTCATGGCTTCTTCATTGTTACCAAAAATGATGTCATCAACATACGCAACAAGTATTAGCAATTTATTATTGCCAATCTTTGTATATAGATTGCTATTAGCTAATCCTTTTGAAAAACCTTGTTGATGGAGGTGTTCATCAAGACGGTAATACTAGGCCCTTGGAGCTTGTTTTAGACCATAGAGAGTCTTTTTGAGTCTGCATACAAGTTTTGCATCATTTCCAAGGATGAATCCTTCTGGTTGCTCAATATATACTTCTTCTTCTAAGTCTCTGTCAAGAAAGGTAGATTTTACATCCATTTGGTATACTTTGAATTTCTGAAAATTAGAAAGAGCGAGGAACATTCTTATGGCTTCAAGTCTAGAAATAGGTGCAAAAGTTTCTTCAAAATATATGCCTTCTTGTTGAGAATACCCTTTACAAACAAGTCTAGCCTTGTTTCTAATAACTTCTCCATTTTCATTCAGCTTGTTTTTGAATATCCATTTGGTTCCTATGATATTTTTATCATGAGGTCTAGGAACTAATTCCTAAGTATTATTCTTTTCAATTTGATCAAGTTATTCATTCATGGCCTTGACCCAACATTCATCTTTGCATGCTTCATTTACATTTTGAGGTTCGATGGAGGAAAGTAATGCTAGATAGCTTGAAGCTTCTATAATAGTTCTTCTTGTCTGCACACTTGCCTCTTTCTGTTCCAAAATTTGAGTCTCTGGATGATTTTTCTGAACATACTTGGATGGAGTCTTCTCTTCTGCAGTTATTTGTTCTTCTGGTGCTTCATTGGTTTCTTCTTCTTCAGAATTAGTCTGATTTGATGTGGAAGGATAATTCTCATCTTCTCCACAATATTCGGCTTTTACTTGCTTTGGATTTTTTCCTACTTCATCAACCACAACATCAATACTTTCAATAATTTTCCCAAGTCTTTGATTATAACACTTATATCCTTTACTTCAGGAAGAGTAACCAAGGAGAATGCCTTCATCTGCTCTGGGTTCAAACTTGCCAAGTTTTTCATCAGTCCTTTTGATGTAACATTTGCTTCCAAAAACTTTGAAGTATTTTACAGTAGGAGTCTTACCATACCAAATTTCATGTGGAGTTTGAGTGCTGTTTACCCGATCGTTTGCTTTATTGAGAATAGTGACGATAGCAAATGCAGCTTCACCCCAGAAGGTTGCAGGAGTTCTAGATTCATCTAGCATGGCACAAGCTATTTGCTGAAAAGTTCTGTTCATCCTTTCTACCACTCCATTTTGCTGAGGATTTCGTGTGGTGGAGAATTCTAATTTTATTCCATGTTCTTCACAAAAGTCGAAAAATTCATCCGAGGTAAATTCCCCTCCTTGATCAGATATGAGGCCTTTGATTCATTTTCAACCAAAGCTTTGAAGGCTTTGAACTTTTCAAATGCTTCATCTTTATGCTTTAGAAGTCCTATCCAACAAATTGTGGAAAAATCGTCAATGAACAATATAAAGTATTCTTCTCCATGAGGTGAATTTTTCCTTGATGGACCACATAAATCAGTATGAACAAGTTCAAGAGGCTTACTAGCTGATCCTTCCTTCTCAGGGAAATGTGCTTTGGTTTTATTACCAAATCGACATGATTTGCATATTGTATTTTCTGGAATGCTGATATCAGGAAGATCACGAACAACTTTGAATTTGCATGATTTTCTTATTTGAGAGAAGCTTAGATGCCATAATCTTCTGTGCCATAGCCAATGTTCATCATTTTTGCTTAGATAGCATTGTTATTGACCTCCCTTGAGTATGTATAAGTTGTTTGGAGTTCTTATGCCTTTGATCATGATTTCTCCTGTATCAAGCTCACGAACAGCACATCCATTTGATCGAAATACTACTTCATTTCCTTGATCACACATTTGACTAACACTCAATAGGTTATGCTTTAGACCATCAACATACATAACATTCCCAGCTTTAACCTTTTCTTTTAAGAGAATAGACCCTTTACCTTTTGTGACAATAGGAGTGTCATTTCCAAATGAGACCTTCTTTTCCTTTTCTAAGGCATTATATGACTGAAGTTTTTCTTTATCACCTGTCATGTGTTTCGAGCATCCACTGTCGATGTACCATTGATTTTCTTGTCCTTCTGCATACAAGGCTATACCACATATTTATGTTTGCGGGTTTTTCTTTCTCCATATTTTGGGACTCAATGAAGTTTTCTCCTTTTGAGATGTTTGCCGAAGTTTACTCCGACATTCAGAATCTTCATGACCGAAGTTGTTACAGATAGAGCATTCTATCTCATTTTCAAGAAGCGAAAAGTTATTGTAGGTTCTTTTCATGATCCCTGTCACATTCCTTTGATTTTGTGCTTCTCTAGTCATGATGGTCTTGTAAGAAACACATTGAGCAGCTTTGTGTCCAAAGTTATGACATGAAAAACATTGGCCATTAAAGAAGTTCCTGTGATTATTGAATCTACTGGCATGGTGATTGTAGTTTCCATTGACATGGTGATTGTAGTTTCCATTGACATTCATTCTTGAAGTAGATTGAGTATGATTTAATTGAGGTTGGTTGTAGCTTCTGTTCATCCTTGAAGTAGATTGAATCCGATTTACTTGGTGATTTGCTTTATACCTTTGCTGACGATTGTCAAACTGTTCATTGCTTTTTGCTGCATCAAGATAGCTTTTAGTGGAGGTTGATGACTTCTGTGCTTGAGATGCTTCTTCAGTATATCCAAGACCTGTATTTATCAGAGGAGAACGCTGCACTTTGATAATTTCATCTAAAGTTTTTGATCCTTTAGCAAATATGAGATTGAGAGCTTTTGTTTTCTCAATATATTTTCTTAGATCCACAACTTCACATTCTAGTTTTTCATTGTGTTTTTCTCTTTCAGCAAGTTGGAATGTCAGAGTATCTATAATCATATTCTTTTCTTCTAAACAGATTTTGAGTTTAGATATTTCTTCATAAAGATCATCTTCATCTAAAGAATCCAAGAAATCATCATCTTCAAAAGCCATCATAAGTCTATAGTCATTACTATTTTCATCTTCATCACTATTTGATAAACCATCGCTATCTTCATGCGTATAGTAGCTCTTCTTACTTACACTTTGTTTTCTATTCCATTTTTCTGATTCCTTACCTTTATCAAGCTTACCTTTATGAGGACATTTGGCAGCATAATGACCGACTCTTCCACAAGTAAAACATTTGAAAGGTAGTTTACCTCCGAATCTTCTAAAACCCCGTTGAAGGTTCTTGACAAAGTTTGCTTCTTCCTCTCCTTCTGAAATATGTCCTGATTCATTGAGTTATTCTCTCCCTGAAGCTTTGAATGCGGCTTCTCTCATATCTGATGGACCTCCTTTTCTCATTTCGAAATAAGTTAAGATTCTATGCAGCTATGTCATAGTAATATTATGAAGATCCTGCTTTTCTTCTATGGCAGAAACTTTTGATTCAAACTTAGTAGACAAGGATCTTAAAACCTATTCAGCTAAAGTAACTTCTTTTATCTCTTCACCCAAGTTCTTCATGCAATTAACAATCTCATTTATACGTAAGAAGTAGCTAGCTATACTTTCATTATTGTGCATTTTGAGAGTTTCATATTGAATTTTGAGAGATTGCAGTTTTGCATGTTTTACCTGATTATCTCCTTCATAGCTTAGAATGATCTTGTCCCATATTTCTTTGGCAGTTTTGAGTTGCATAACTTTGAAAAATTCTGATTGTGACAGACTCCCCAATAATGTATTGACAGCCTTGGCATTGGTTTCATATTGCTTTTTACCTGCCGCATCTGTAGGAATTGCTAATGGAAATGTATATCCTCCTTCCACGATTTCCCAGACATTTGTTCCAAGAGATTGAAGATAGGTTGTGGTTCTTACCTTCCAATAAACGAAGTTGCTCTCATCAAATATTGGTGGTCTAATGGATCCCTCTCTTTCGTAGTTACTCATGATGATAGATCTTCCTTCAAGCGATCAAGCTTCTTCTGAAGGACCTGCTCTGATACCAATTATTGTAAATAATATTGAGGGGTAGGGCGGGGGTGAATTAGTATTATCAAGTCAATAATATTTCATTTCCATAATCAGATTCATATACGATACTTCAGTTAAGGAAACTTGCGTGTATACACAAATGTACTTAAGGCAACTAGCGTATACCCTGCAAACTTATAATTTAGTTAATTCTTCATATGCTGATCTTTAATCTGTACATCAGAACCATATAAACAGTAACTAGGTGTAGTAAAAACAGAACAGACAATCGCACACATGAACACAAAATATAAGGTGGAAACCCAATGTGGGTGAAAACCACCTGCTGCAATCATCTCTATCTTTCCATTAATAAGAAACTTCTTTTACAATTTTTGTACTGGTGCAGTCTTATACCAGTATGCAGGCTTCCACCTACGGAAAGCTATAACATTCTCTCATTCTCTAGCTTCTCCTGGAAGGGAGATACAACCCCTTATCTCTTGTACTAGCTGATGTGTTTACTAGTACGTAGGTGCTGGCCTACAAAAGGCTACATCCTTCTCTTTTCTTCCAGGTACCATGTTTCATAAATTTTCAGACCGGATCCATCAATAACATCAATCAAACATCAAATATAGCTGCATCAACCAATCTCCTTTGCACCAACCAAAACTGAATCAATCAATCACTTCTCAGAATACTGTAACCAATATACAATAATAGTAACTAGAACCCAAGCCAGAACCTAGAACATTGCAACAACAAATAGAAGTAGCTAAAGCATATTTTATGAGGTATACACTACTTCAATGTGTTGAACCTGTGTACATACGTTGTTTTCTCAAGGCGAACCTGCGTACAGATCTACAAATCAATTTTAAGATGTATACGCTATTTTGATATGCATAACCAGCGTGTATGCGTGCCTTTGCTAAAGTGAACCTGCGTACAGATCTGTAAATGATGATTTAAACTTTACAACAATTCTAGACATCAGTTATACCCAGATCATCACATTTACAGATTACAACATGCGCCAGTTATTCATATAAAATATCAAAACCACACAAAGATACTTTTCTTCAAGCCTTAAGATCTTGACCAATCAATAGAACTTATCCTTCATCAAGCGCTCAGGTTCATACTTGATTTAGATCCAGCTGTGCACCATAACCAAATAGCCCGTATTCTAGATCTCGATCTTCATTAGATATTCAATCCTTGAGTGTCCTTGACTAATGATCTTCTCCTCCTTTTATAGTCTTAGGCCTTACTCAATACCATGGACCAAAACCACTTAGAACCAATACCTTGG
This sequence comes from Pinus tabuliformis, assembly GCA_031772625.1. NCBI lineage: Eukaryota > Viridiplantae > Streptophyta > Pinopsida > Pinales > Pinaceae > Pinus > Pinus tabuliformis. The sequence continues at coordinate 411,547,461 of CM062808.1, forward strand.
ACCAAATACCTGGGGTCAACACTTCGAACAAGATACCTTGGACCAATACCATGGATCAAAATACCATGGACCAAATACCATGGAACAAAACCTAAGTTTTCCAACATGTACACACCTTTCCTTCTGTGAAAGTGCATGTGTACACTATACGCACCTTTTGGTCTGCGAACCCACGTGTACATGCGGCTAGGTCGATGGGGAACCAGCGTATACCTCTCTTTCTTCATTCTGTGAGTCTAAACTGTGATCTATCATCTGTGTGAGTTGCCATCAAGGACAACACCTGTGTCATAGTGCCAAATCTGTATCACATTGCCAACATTAGATTCTACTCTCCCCATAGTCCTCATCTTTTCTTTTTTAGCCAACAAATTTTCTTCCACTCCTATAACATTTTTTTGCATATCTTCCAATGTAGTAGGATTTCTTTTTCTCAATTGATAAGGTAGTTCAACATCAAAACCATCAGCATATTGAAGCAAGGCTAAAACAAGGGGGGTTTAATATTAAAAGGGATTGAATTATAAACCCTATTGAACCTAGAAAAAAACTCCTGAATTGTTTCCCCGAGCTTCTCTTTAGAATTTCATATTCGACTAAGATTTGCAAAGGGTTTTTCTTCACCTCCCATATAGTAAGGAAAAAATGTTCAAATTGCTGAAATTTTGCAATGCCTTTTGCTGGTAGTCCTGTAAGCCATTTCTTAACTTATCCTGTGAAATTTTGTGCAAAAATTCTTAATTTAACATCTACATGATTCACCTCCTCCAAATCTACAAAGTCATTGAATTTATCCACTGTTGTTGAGCTATAATGGGTCCTGTCCCATCAAATTGAAGTAAACACTAGCCATAATTCAGAGGAAGATCATGTAGTGGAGCTTGGATATTGAGAGGGGCATATCAAGTAGCCATGGTTATATGAGATGAGGTAGAAGGAATAACACTAGGAGTTTGGAATGAAGATAAGAAAGGAAGTGAAACTATTGTTGTAACAATTGATGAAATAGGTATAGAAGATCCAACAAAAATAACTGGAGAATAATAGTATGGAATGGATAATGGAAGTGAAACAAATGGAGTAAAAAATGGCAGGACACAATGTTGAAATGTAGGAGATTTAGAAACAACTACTTGAACTTGATGAGCTAAATGTTATAATTTGTGAAACTATACCCAAAAATATTTATCTTCTTGTGAGACACTTAATCCTTGAAAATTAGTACTAGGATTATAAGGTTTAAATTATGTTTCATCAAGGAATGTTTATGATAAATTAGACTTTGATTTTGATCTGAATAAACCATGCTTGAATTTTAGATCAAATTGGATGTCTTCAACATATTTTATCTTTTTAGGTAGAGACAAAGAATTTTATAAAAGAATGGTACCTGTTTCTTCTGTAGACTTCCTTTTCGTGAAGATTTTTTCCAAGCTTGTCAAGGTCTCTAGCGGATGAGGATGTGGGTTGCTCCTTGTGTGAATCCTTCTATGCGCTAGAATTTCCGATAAAATAACTTCAAACTTTGAACTGTGGAGTTGTTAGAGAAAATAGAACAACTAAAGATGTTATCTAACCATCTGTTTTCTCTCAGAAAGTAGACATGATCATTAAAAATATTTATTGGGAAGATATGCTTTTGTATCCCTAGTATGGCCGCCAAGATGTTATCACTCAACAAGTTTTCTTGGCTGTAACATAAAACTACCTAAGGTAACCTTTTCAAACTAAGCTTGTATATTGAAGGCTAGCCCCTTCAATCCAGAGAGGGATCTCTCTAACAACCTAATCACTAATCTTAACATTTGGTTGTGTCTTAAAAAATGGCTAGACTTTTAGTAGGGTTTTTGGATTTTGAGTGTGGTGGTTGGGATGAAGCAATTAATCCATTGGGTAATGGGGTCAACACATCAAGTTTCAGATGCAACTACCAAGATTTTGACTATATGAATCAAGAGGGACAGAGGCATGATAGATGGAAAATTGTAGACATATCAAACATAATTTAAACGGTAGTACAAGGAGAAAAAAATCGACTATAGAAGGGCACGAAACATAAATCCTGCAAGATTTAAGAGAAATAGTGTAGAGGTCTAAATCATAAGAACCTGAGCATTAAACTAATGAATTTTTTCACATAATCTCATTTAAACACGAGAAGATAATAGATAAATGACATCTCTTAGAGAGGAAACTATCACAGAAGAAAACTGATAGAGCATACCATCACAAGAATCTTTGTATCATGAACATAATATCCTAGTCCTCTTAGTACTTGAAAAGATGGATAATTTGATCACACACACAACAAAAGAATACTTTGTTTCAAAGTCCAACCTTTTTTCCTTCTTTTTCATTCATTATATAGGAAAAGCACATAAAAATATTAATATCCACAAAGTCTTGAAATGTAACAGTAAACATAATTACAATGTCTCATAATTTACTTAGCAAAATATGATCAAAATCCTATCATTCTAGCTACTCAGGCTGCTACTTGACAAGTAAACATTGTTCAAAGCATCTTGAAACTGCTATACACATCCCCTGCTGCTTTTTAGGAAAGAATGATGAATCATATAGCTAAAATCTGGGATATGAAACTATTCACTAATTTGTAGGCTCTTATCTGACACTGCAATCTGTAGCCCTTCAAAATTGCCTCTAACTATGCAATTGCACCCTCTGATGCATGAACCTACAAAACAACCTTAAATTGTGTAACTGTCTCCATTTTGTAAGGATTTTTCTTCTTGTTAACTTGTATTATTTTCCTTCCTTTAGCTACAAAACTTTCATAATATATTCCTTTGAATATTTATCCCTGGAATATATTCATGACCACCCAACTGAAAAGAAAATAATGCATAGAGTCAAAACTAAGATTTAACAACAAAATTAGGGTTTCATCTAATGAGAAAACTTGGTCATTCTTCCATGGCTACAACCACTTGAGAAAACATACTCAAATAATCTTGGTTTGTTTGATACCTTATAACCCTTTTTCTACTCTCGTGGACAATCTTGTTGGCTACTAGGGTTTCTTTTGCCTTTCTTTTTTAAAACTTTATTTTCCTATGTTTTGCAGAATTTTTCTTGCCCTTTGAAGGCCCACTCTCCTCCTCATCAATTATGATGCAACTCTAAGGCTTGCACAACCAATATACCTTATCGGGACTCATTTTCCCCTTAATGGTCCCTTCCTGAGCTTTATATGCACTCATATATATATATATATATATATATATATATATATATATATATATATATATATATATATATATATATATATATATAGATATAGATATCGGAAACATTCTTTAACACTTTTCCTTTTAAAATATGGAATAATTCCTTTTATCGAAAATACAAAGAGCCATAGGGAATACACGAGAAATATAGCCCCACCATGCTTAACCAAACTTCAATAAACATTATACCTGCGTTCATAATCCTATTGGGTCCACACATCACCCCTTTACCATTGATTTATCGTAATATCACTATTGCGAACCATCGCAAGCTCATATACATCAGAATATATGAATACATGGAGATACATTGAAAACCACACAAAAGCATTGATATTTACCACTTTTACATTAATGCGCTTATCATATGCGAAAGTCAATGCACCGAGCTTTCGTGACCGTTGATCTAGAGCTATGAGATCTGATGGTCCAGATCAAGTTGCCTTATCAACAATCAACAACCCCAATGGTTTGCACTATCTCACTATCCCTTTGGCGGAGGTCCGATGTGATATCGTTAATCGCTATCTGTGATCGTAATACACCACTTAACACTTTACTGCTCCCGCTCCGAAGTGCCAATCCGATATGTCGACAATCGTATATCACCGAGGTTTGGGGACAAGCCTGTGACCTGCATCGATCCGATCGAGCGATGCAATATATATAATATTACTCGGACCCGATAAGTCCAAAAAGCAGCATTTATATTATTTCAAATCCATTTTTCTGAATCTGCTAAGTGTTTTGCGCGATTTCTCTATGTAAATGGGATTTCCGGTTGCGGACCCAAACTAAACCAAATTTGCCTTAACCACAGGGATTTCTACGGAAAAGTATGAAAGCACAGAGCCATTACCAAAATCATCCGAATACAGAGAAAAAGCAAGCAATCGAGGCCTCCACGGGCCATTTATATAATAATGCACGCAACACTGATTTATTCACAATGAATCCATTATAAAGTCTTGGCCTTGGGTCAGATTACAACATTAAGGACCTCTGTCTCAAAAGAAATGCAATCCACAATGACTTACTCTCGCTCTACTAACTCCACTCCTCAATCCTTTCTGGCCTGATTCTACAAATTAGTGGCCCTTTTTCTCTCTCGAATCCTCTTTAATCCGCCGAGTGTTTTGTGCGATTTCTCTGTGTAAATGGGATTTTCACTTGTGGACCCAAACTACACCAAATTTTCCTTAACCACGGGGATTTCTACGGAAAAGTATGAAAACACAGAGCTAGTACCAAAATCATTCGAATACAGAGAAAAACCAAACAATCGAGGCCTCCACAGGCTGTTTATATAATAATGCACGCAACACTGATTTATTCACAATGAATCCATTACAAAGTCTCGGCCTTGGGACATATTACAACAATAAGGACCTCTATCTCAAAAGAAATGCAATCCACACTGAATTACTCTCACTCTACTAACTCCACTCCTCAATCCTCTCTGGTCTGATTCTACAAATTAGTGGCCCTTTTTCTCCTATAATACTCGTAGGCTTACATTACTCTCGAATCCTCTCTAATCCTTCCCCTTTATCACTCTCTCGAATCCCCTCTCAGAAAACATAGGAAATTACATATATGTCATACCTAACAGTTTCGTTCCACAAATGAAGGAATAGACTATACATTTAGAAATAAAATCCTATCCTAATCTGAACAAACTAAACTACTTGGCTTGATCTCCACGCAGGGAGGATCACTTGACATTTATTCCTAATTCAGTTCAGAATTAGGCAATAATCAATTACTTACATGTACTTGAAATTAATACAAATTAAACAACCAAGTCTTCCTCCAAACTTGCATTAGCCACAACATGTGACCACTCCAACACATTGTTGTCTAGGCCTAGATGCTCCTGCATCAGACTCCCAAAGTTTAAATTAATCTTGATCTCTTGATCATGCGCTTCTGATCTGTGTCCTCCTAGATCTGATACTTTGTTTGGTAGTCTGTCCTTGGTTACTGCTATTTTTTGTTGTTCTTCGATCTCCATATTTTATGTTGCATTGCCCCATTTGCTATGCTCTCACTGTCTGCTGATGTCCCTTTCATATATCTTACTTCTGTTTGCTCATCATTACAGTTTATGATAGGCTCCCGCATCTCAATTTGCAGTTTTCCATTTCCTTCACCTATACCATTCTTTCCAGCCAATCTTCCTTTCTTCTTTTGTCCTTTATTTGTTTTATTGGAATGCCGCTGTATGAGTCTCCACAACTCATCCGATTCTTTGTCCACTTCACTTATCATATGTTGAATGCTACTCTCTTGCAACTGATTGTGTTCTTGAATAAGAACATCATAATCCCTGTGCCAATTATTTTCAATATACATTTCTGAAATGTACAAATGCCTTCTCCATTGATCCTTTGCAACAATTCCAGTTCCTTCTTCTGGTTTTTCATTCATGACTTCACTACTTCTTACTTCAAATTCCAGTATACCTGCAATTCTACAAATTTCTTGAAAACTCAGAATTTTTTCTGATTGATTAGGTACTTGGAATATTTCTTCTTCTAGTAACTTCATTTCTGCATTCTTAAGGATTATGGCATTATATTCGTCTACATATGAAATGTCATCTTCAGCCTCTTCTCTATCAATAAATCCTTGTAGTATAATAGTAATTTGGTTACTATCATCTCTTGAACTCATTTCTAGTTCAACACTCCCAGACTGTAGATTTAATACCATTCCATCTTTCTGAGGCATTCTGATCTCACCCTTCATTAATTCGATCTGATTTTCAGAATCAACTCCTTGGTTCAAATTGACTTCACATTGCCTTGTTTCTGCATATAAATCTTCATCAGAATTAATCAATTCAATAAACACAAATGCTTTACCTTGCTTCCTCATTATGACAACACTTCTGACTACTTCTTTCTCATATTTGTTATCCATGACAAATTTTTTCTCATTCAGTTCTAGTTGTACAATTTTATCACTTATTCTTTGGTTTCCTTGCCTCCTCTTCAAAAGACTTGACTCATGCCACAAATCTGTCATCTCATTTGGAATTTCTCCCAAGAACTCTGCAAGCTCTTCACTAACTGCTTTTTTTGCAATATCTGTCTTTAATCCTTCTTTACTCTGGCTTTCTTCAAGGTCAATGATCTTCAATCACTGTTTAACAGCTACAAAGTCTTCTATATCAACTTTCAGTAGCTGCTCTCCTTTGGCTTCAGTCTTCAATAGTTGTCCAATATCTGCATAATTCACTACAACTATGTTTAATAGTTTCCCTTTCCTCAGCATCACAAGATTATGTGAATTTACTTTATCTAGCTTCTGAAGCACCATATCTTTGCTTTTCCTTTCCCTTATGACAACATGAATCAATTGTCTTGCTTTAGTGTATCCTACATTTACACACAGAATATTAGTTTCAAAACTATGAGACACCAAGGTCTCCTCAAATAATTTCATCATCAACTCTTCCAGTTGGCTTCCACTTCCTGAATACATCATAAGATTCTCCATTTGGGTTGTATTAGCTCCACTAGTTTTCCTGAGAAAACTCTTTGTTCTATGTTCATATGAATGGATCTCTCCCTTTCCAAACATTCCTTTGATCTCAATAATTCCTTTTCCATGCTCCTTTTGACTTATCCCTTGGATGTTATCTGACTGGACATCTTCCTTCCCTTGACTGTAACTTTTCTCTTTATTCTCCATATGAATGTGAGTAGTCATCTCTTCGCCTGTTAATATAACAATGTCCAATAATTGCTTGTCTTCCCTCAAGTCTATATGACCTGCAAACACACAACAACTTTCAGTTTTCAAAATACAATACCTTTCATTTTCTTTTGATGCTTCAAGCACCAATCCTCCATCATAGATCTTCTGGATTTCAGCAGACCCTTCTTGTTGTGACTCCATTCCTTTGAGTCTCTCCTTCTCTAACAAATCAATATGAATTTGTTCAAGTTCCCTGAACTCGTTTATCAGCTTGCCATTCCACCTCTGTTGCAATAGCTTCCACTTGAATCTTTTCTTCATTCTCCATCTGTATCTTCGGTCTTCACTTGTCTTCTTTTGTAGTGCTATACTAATCTCTTGTTCTTCATTCCGCTGCTAGTTGCTATACTTCTACAATATAATGCCTTCCTCAAATTCATTCTCTTGTTGTTGATCATCTCTTTTAAATTGTTGGTTCCTTCCATCTTCATCTTGCTGAATTAATACTTCTATTTCCTTCATGTTTCTGAGGACATAACTTCCTTATTGCTCATGACATTTCATCTCACCATCCAATGGTCTTTGTTCAATTTCTCTGATTTCAGCATCATATTTATTAATGTTGTCTTCCACACCTGCAGTCACATCATTAACTGAAGAGTCTAAACATTTACTTAACTCTATAAATGTTAGAGACAATTCATCCCTATCATGCATAGTAACCATTTCCTTTTCTTCATCAAGTTCTGAAAGCTTCATTTCTCCTTCAGGTTCCTTAAGCAATCTTTCCAAAAACTCTAATTCCATGTGAAATCTCTCCAGCAGTTCATCACAATTTCCATTCTCAACTTCCTCCTTTTCCTGGAAATCCTCCTGAGTTATCCTATTTTCTGCACTATAATATTGCAAACTTCTTTCATCAATTTCATTAGAAAATTTCATTTGCTTACCTCCTTGTAATACCACTATGGAATTGTCATTAGACTTCTGGTCCATATCAACTTTATTTGATGTCTTACCCCAAATAGAAATTCATCTATGAACTCTTTCTGCTGCAATAAACCAACACTTTCTTCCTCTAAAAGGCATTCTCCAACATACTTCACCTTAAGAGCTTCATTCCTGCTTGTGACAGTTTCACCAGACTATCCATCATCCTCTGCATATCCTGCAAACATACACAAACTATGAGAATAAAAATAACAAGGCTCCATTGCCTCATCTGCTTCCATTATCATCATATCTTTTAATTGTTCTCAACTATGCCAATAGTCCATGAGATCTTCAGTTGATCTCTCATTATCCTCTTCACCCAGAATTTCACCTTGTTCTGGTCTACAAATGGAAACTTCCATTTCTACTTCTTCTTCTCTGAGTTCCTCTGGTTCCTCTTGAGCACTCAATATCTGCTCAATCTTTCTCAACTCTTCTGCTATCTCTAAATTCACTCGCTGATTTCTCTTCTCTTATAGCCTCTACCATTTTAATCTTCTTCTCATGGTCCAACCATGCTTCTGGTCTTCATCACTTCTCTGCAGCATCTCTAGCAATATTCCAATCTGGAAATCTATCTCAGCTCTCTCTTTGTCAAACTCTTCTTGACTCATCTGTTTCCTATGGATTATTTGAGCATCCTCCTCATTCATCTTGTAGCCTTCTTCTGAACCTTCCATATGGCTTTCCATAGACATCTTCTCTTTTGTGTGAGCTCTACACCAGCAACCAATCAACTTCCTTCTAAGTTGATCACCAATCTTCTCCTCTACCTGGTCTCCAAGTCCTCTTCCTTGGAACTTTCGCTGAGCACTCTTGCTCTCTCTCTCTCTCTAGTTGCTACACTCACTTCTCTTAAGGACTCCTCTATCCTTATATATTCCCAACCTCAGCTGGAATAAGGTTCTGCTACAATCTCTAAAAACTTCCCAAAAAGTTCTTTTACAGTCTCACTGCTATAGTCCTGTGCCCAACACTGCCATTCATTCAATTTCTGCAACTTTCATACCTTCTGTATCATAAATCTTCATAAACAAAACATCCTTCTCGCAGGAAAATTTCTTCCTTTCTCTTGCTCTAATACCAAAATGATGCAACCCTAAGGCTGCCATAACCAATATACCTTATTGGGACTCATTTTCCCCTTAATGGTCCCTTCCTGAGCTTTATACGCACTCATATATATATATATATATATATATATATATATATATATATATATATATATATATATATATATATATATATATATATATATATGTATATCTATATATAGATATATCGGAAGCGTTCTTTGGCGCTTCTCCTTTTAAAATCTGGAATCATGCCTTTTATCGGAAATACAAAGAACCACAGGGAATACATGGGAAATATAGCCCCACTATGCTTAACCGGACTTCAATTAAAATTATACCTGCATTCATAACCCTATCAGGTCCACACATCACCCCTTTACCATTGATTTATCATAATATCGCTATCATGAACCATCGCAGGCTCATAAACATCGGAATATATGAATATGTGGAGATACATTAAAAACCACACAAAAGCATTGATATTTATCACTTCTGCATTGGCGTTCTTATCATATGAAAAAGTCAACACACCGAGCTTTGGTGACCGTTGATCTAGATCTATGAGATATGATGGTCCAGATCAAATCTCCTTATCGACAATCAGCAGTCCCAATGGTCTACACTATCGCGCTATCCTTTTGGCAGAGGTTTGATGTGATATCGCTAATCACTATCAGTGATCGTAATACGCCACTTAACACTTTACTGCTCCCACTTCGAAGTGCTGATTCGATATGTCAGGGTTTGGGGACAGGCTTGTGACCTGCGCCGATCCGATTGAGTGATGCAATATATATAATATTACCTAGACTCGATAAGTCCCAAAAGCATCATTTATATTATTTCAAATCCATTTTTCCGAATCCACTGAGTGTTTTGTGCAATTTCTCTGTGTAAATGGGATTTTCACTTGCGGACCCAAACTACACCAAATTTTCCTTAACCATAGGGATTTCTACGGAAAAGTATGAAAACACAGAGCCAGTACCAAAATCATCCGAATACAGAGAAAAACCAAGCAATCGAGGCCTCCACGAGCTATTTATATAATAATGCATGCAACACTGATTTATTCACAATGAATCCATTACAAAGTCTCGGCCTTGGGCCAGATTACAACAATAAGGACCTCTGTCTAAAAAGAAATGCAATCCACACTGACTTACTCTCACTCTATTAACTCCACTCCTCAATCCTCTCTGGCATGATTCTACAAATTAATGGCCCTTTTTCTCCTATGATACCCGTAGGCTTACATTACTCTCAAATCCTCTCTAATCCTTCCCCTTTATCTCTCTCTCGAATCCCCTCTCAGAAAACAGAGGAAATTACATATATGTCATACCTAACAGTTTCGTTCCACAAATGAAGGAATAGACTATACATTTAGAAATAAAATCCTATCCTAATCTGAACAAACTAAACCAATTGGCTTGATCTCCACGTAGGGAGGATCACTTGCCATTTATTCCTAATTCAGTTCAAAATTAGGCAATAATTAATTACTTACATGTACTTGAAATTAATACAAATTAGACAACCAAGTATTCCTCCAAACTTGCATTAGCCACAACATGTGACCACTCCATCAAATTGTTGGCTAGGCCTAGATGCTCCTGCATAAAATTATCACTGGTTCTTTCAAGTTATATTCAATATTTGCCTTTAAATTTAACCTTAATTTATTAGTGGTACAAATACGAGGTCTTCTAATGTAAGCCCTAGTTTCTGTCTCTCGGTCTACATCTTCTTTTTTATGCGATGTTTACCTTTTTCTCCTTTTTCTACTTTATAAACACTAATCTTTGGTTCATTTACAAGGTTTTTCTCAACATGCACATGGCTGGATTTAACTCGTGTTTCAAGAGCTAGGGTTTCAACAAGAGTTTTATCCCTCCCTTTTTTGTGTTATGGGTGCAGGGTTTCTCCATGTCCTCTGTCTCAGGGTTTGTTCTTACTTGTCTAACTCATGTATATACTGTATCTTGATCAGGCCATTGTGACATATGTCACGAGGTAGAGATTCTGGTGTGGTTTTGGCCTTAGTGGACATTTTAAGTAGACTTTGATGTAAAAAATAAGGTAAGGTCATTTTTCCAAAACCAACTAAGTGACAAAGAAACCTCATATGACATAAATAAACCTTACCTACCTTCACACGTGAAGAAGAATTGCTCAGTCCTTACAGTGGGAGACCATTTAGGCTTCAACATGTTCTGGGGAATTCACACGCTCCAGCCATGGTTTTGGCACTCTTCCTTAAAAAAGAAGTTTAATACATTCTGCATTCGTTTCTTGTTTAACCATTTTTCTCCTTCCATAGGCAATCCTGTGGCCTCAACAATTGATTGTTTAGTGACTGAAAATTAGTAATCCCTTATCCTTGCTATCCCACCATCAAAATATTTAGTGAAGTCTTGACACCAACTCAAGTTATAGCCATTGAAGTGATACAAAATTGATTCCCAATGTGCATTTTAGAACAGTTCCAACATCATTTCTAGATAAGCCTTGAACCACAATCCATCTGGCTCAAATATTTTAACATGGCCAAATCTTCCCATCTTTGGCTATTCTCATAGTTTCACCATGTTAAATCTCCTGGTCAAATGCCTAAACCCTGTCTCTTATGACCTTTCTGCACAATATAAGACAATTTCTAGAAACACTGAAAACTAAAAAACTACTAAATTAAGGTTTTGTTTAAAACAACTTTGTTGATTTTATATATCTCGCCAAATATCACATCAGGGTTAACTAGGGTCCACACTTTCTAAAACTTGGTTTTCTCACTTAAAATCATGAAACAGGTGATTAGAAACTTTATAATTCATTTCACTATGAAAATATTTCATATTGTGACGTTGCAAAATATTTTCGTAGTGCCAACTGTAGGTACTATGAAAATATTTCATAGTGATGCTTGTTAGAACTTGATAAGCTTATATATGTTGAAGAACCTTAGGAGAAACTTAAATACAACTTAAAAAAATAACTTTGACATGTTTATAAGTTTATATCACCCTTCCACAAAAAGTTTTATAAGCCAATACACAACCCTTCACTGCTTTATCAACTAAAATTATAATTTGATGAGCAAAACCATTTTGAAACCTTTGGAAAGGTACCAAACTAGTGCTAACAAGATGGAGGCGCTTTGGAGGTATGCCCGTTGTCTTAAAATTACTATTAGGAGTATAGATCACTCATTATGCCATTTTACACTTATGGAATTTAGAGCTTATTTGGAGGATTACGTCATAGTGGAGGAGGTTTTTCTCCCACGCGTGTTGGGATTTAAAAATATTTTCTTATGTTTTTGAGCTATGAGGTTGGCTTGTAACCTCACTCTTGTGGAATACTCAAAGTAAACTTTTAATTAGGGTTTTTACTTATATTATTGTAAAAATGAGGGAGATATCCCTCATATAAATAAAGGCTCCTCCTCATATCATTTCATCATCACAAATTCACTCTTCTCTTCTAAGAGTGTGAATTAGTCTTTTTCGCTATATTGGGAAAGATATGATTTTCTATGGTATAAATTTCTTGTGGAGATATGTTGGGACCTACTTTTGTCGCTTTTTGTACAACTTATCCTGCTACCTTTCATAATATTCCGTTTCGTTTTGACCCTTTTTGACACCTAAAAAGCCACCCTATCCTTGTCAAATGGTTCCAATTAATGAATGGAGGCAAAAGCCACAATTAGGCATATTTTCATATGTCTTTGGTTAGCCTAGATAGATGTTAAGTGAGTCAATATTCTTTTGACTAAATTTGACTGTAATTTTACTAGGATTCTTAAGAAAGAGGATAGAAAATTGATGGCATTAGAAAATCACTGGTGGTTGAAAATTTCAGTTGGTGGTGTATCGGGCAGTTGTTCTGTTCTTGGTTCTGCACTTCATTCAGTACCATGTTCTAGAATTAGGCACCAGTTAACGAGATGGTGATTCCAAAGAATCTTGTCGTGTTCTTTGACAATAGCGATAATGACTCCCTCCTAAATATATTACCAAAACAAGATCCCTATGGATATGATAGACTGTATAGTGATGTTTGAGGATCTGACTTACCATAATTAAGTCTAGATCATATTTATACTATTTTTCTTGTTCATTCAGTTAACCTATCTTTAGGCCGTAATCTCTTTAAAAGAGAAACTAACAGTGCTACATGGGTTGGCAAGTAATAAGGAGATAACAATGATCTTGAACATTTTCAAAAACTTAGTTTTATTTAAGATTTGAACTACTTTATATATGTTTTATTGAAACACTCATTAATATATTAATCTCAACTTCTATTTCATGAGTTCATATGTTATTAATTTGTAAGTCTATTACTGTAGCTTAACTTGTCTAAGGTCATGGTTAGGGCCCACCACTAACCTTAGTAAAACTGTAAATAATTCAAGTTAGAGTAGGAATAGATATGTGGTGATATAACATACCCATAGTGTGGTTGATGATATTATGAGTGTGATTATAGTTAATTGAATTTTCTAGTTTTGAATATTTGATTTTCATATTTATGTTTTAAAATAATTTTTGTTCCTTAGATTTATAGCTACAGTTAAAGAATTGAATTTATAGTCTAGAGGTTGAAACACTCTTAATGAACAATTCTTGGATTTGGAGCATTTCAGCTTGTACATTTTAAGACCTGAACTAAAGTATTTGATTATTTATGAATTAAATTTCTATTTTTCAACTTGAACATGGTATTCTGTAATAATTTTTTTTCAAGTGGATGCTTATTGATTGGGAAACAAGTTAAATTGTGAATACCTTAGGGTTAGAATTATGAGTGAATGAGTCTTTTGAGTCAAGTCATTATGAGAATTGCTTGATTAGGGTATGTTATTAATAGATTTTATTTGAATAGAATATACAACTTGGATTGATTTAAGCAATTATTCCAGTACTGCACATTGTTGGAGTAACACAATTCTATGTTATTTACTACTCTTGAGTGGAAGTTAATAGATTACTCCACTTCAGTAAGTTTGATCAAAGTAGTGAATGAATTTGGAGTTAGAATTCAAGGAAAAGACTTGTGTTGAGTGTTTGGTACTTCATTTAGTACTACGCTGATCTTAGGATTAACAACAATGTGAAATAGATAATGGATTTGTACCTAAATCGTGATATTTTTCAGATAAAATATTATGAACCTCAATTGAGATTTTAAGTGAAGAAAATTAATATAAAAATATAAAACCCCTAACATTTTTTTGTGCCATTTTCGAGGATTTGCAAACAGTCCAATTTACATTTTTTTTTTAGCAGTTTTGTAGATTTATGTTTGTGACAATAAACTTGTAGGGAAACTAGAGGACAAAGAGAGTACGGTAAGATGTGAGTGAAGAGCCACACATCCAATATGGTGGGGTTGCTCCAAAGTCTAGTTTTCCCTAATCAATATCTTTATTTCTTTTTATTATGCATAGACATAGAGGTAGACCTAGAGATGGTAACTAAATATTTATTCAGAGTGAGAAATTTATTTCAGATCTATTTGGTCGTACAAAGACTCCCAATTAGCCCTGATAATTGTTATGCAGGAAACATGGAGAAAGGATAAAGTTCTGCTATAATATTAGCCTCAAATAAGGAAACACCATACACATAAGAGACAATATAGTTTGAAGGCACAACACAACAAGAAAAACATGTATTGGGAACAACTGTGGGAATAGAACCAGTACCAATACTTCAGGACGTGGAAATTTCATAAGTATAATTTGCAGTGGGAGCACCTCGGAGATATTTAGTACCTATGCACATAAGACCTAATTCAAATCAATCTTCTTCTAGTTGGGACACTACACCAGATTATATTTCCTTTAGAACTTTCGGAATAATGTCTGATAGAGGAGGTGAAGAGAATATAAACAATGACATAATTAATGGTAATGGTGGCATAAGAGATGGACCTTATAAAAATGAACATGAGGAAGAAACAAAGGCTACATTCAGATTTCCAATATTGGATGTTACCAGGAACATTACTGTGAAGAATATACCTTTGGAATCCCTTACACTTTTCCATGGTATGTCTTTAGAATATCCTAAAATATTTTTTGTTTGAGTTCGATATTCTCTGTAGAAGCGATAATTGTGATGATGATGCACACAATCTCAAACTATTCCCTGCTACCTTGAAAGATTCAACTCTTAGGTGGTTTATGAGTCTGGGGGAGAACAATATCTATTCATGGGAAGAGATGAATTTTTTATTTCTTAAAAAATACCAATATTATTTCAAAAGCAATGACATTAATGACATTTTTAAGATGCAACAGAAGGAAGAAGACAGTCTGGAAGAGTATCTTAAAAGATCCCTCTATAATTATCATAAATCCCGAATAGGTAATTTATATGAGAGAACCTTTAGGAATGTCTTCTTAATAGGGTTAACAAAATATTGTATTTAAACCTTAAACCTCTTAATCTCAGGAGACATGTTGGGTGATTTAATTGTGAGTTAAATCCTTGTCATTAAATTTTCAACCTGGGGTTCATGAAATGATGAGGTATACGTGTACTATATGTACTAGGTGATTATCTCTTAGAATAGATTAATATAATTAAGGAAACTTGAAACTAATAACAAAGCAAATAATGAAAGCAAATGAAAAGCAATGCACACATTCTCTCTCAAGCACGTTCTCTCTCAATCACTTTCTCTCTCAAAGACTAGCTCAAAGAAAGCCAACAATTATAATCTCAGATATGAAATGAAAAAATAGTTTAATCTAGTAGCCCACGAGATTACTAACATTAGATTACTAGTGTGATATTACTAGTGTGCCAATCCAATCCAAACATAAGTAAATTAAATCAATCTTAACAAAACAACATTAATGAAATCCAATCCAATCCAAACATAAGGAAATTAAATCAAGCTTAACAAAACAACATAAACACATATAATCAAAATAACATAAAAGAAACTAAACTAAACTTTAATAAATGAAATAACATAAATATTTACAACAAAGGAAAGAGGTGTGCAAGATGCGGTTGATTGGGGCCCTCCACTCCTCAACAAGCACACCGAGCGATTATCAAAACTTGGAGATGAAAGCAACAACATGTATTCCATGAAATGAAGTTGGAGAAATTTCCAAAGATATTACTAATTAAACTCTCTTCCTCTCTATCTTTGTTATGAAACTAGCTCACAAAAAGATAGAAAAGAGAGATCAATGCCTTAGAATTCAGCCTCTTCGAGGGGGCGGTCCGAATTTCAGAAGTTTTTGCGCTATATTTGCGGAGATATGATATGAGGAAGTCAGTCTTTTTGCAGACTCCTGAATTACATTCCAAACAGGTGACCTGGGTAAAATCATCATAACTTTCTCTCTGAGCATTGGATTCACATTTTGTAAGAAGGTACAGAAAGAGGACGACTATAGTTTCTTGTATATATTTTTCAGAGCCAAAGGTTGAAACAGTGACACGTGGCACTTCATACAAGTTCGCTCTTCTGGAAAGGCCTATAATTAGGTCATCTTGGGAGATTGTGCATAACTATTCCTTGGAGAATCCAATTTGGATCAGACTGGTGGCATTGGAAAGAGGACACAGAGGGCTACTACAGGTCACAATTTCAGAACTGGATGATTTGAAATTGTAGAGATACATCAGATTCAATATCAAGCTTCTACAAAGTGAAAAAAGGTGTGTAGTTTTTTTTTAAATTTTTGCATAAGCTTGGTTTGAAAAATTAGTTTGAAATAATTCAAAGGGCATAATAAAGCATTATTATCGGTAATTGATGCCCCGAGGAAAGAAAATGCAAACACCTAGTAAGCAACCTGAAATCTCTAGCATGACTCATGAAGAAGAGGAAGAAATGCAACATGATATATCAAAATTACGAGACCAAGTGCAACAAGTGTCACTTGCACAAAAAGCAACAGAATCTAAGATGGATGGTTTAAGGAAAGATGTAGAAGCAAAGATGGATGGTTTAGAGAAAGGTGTATAAGCTAAGATGGATTGTTTAAAGAAAGGCGTAGAAGCTAAGATGGATGGCATGGAAGCTAATATGAATGGCATGGACGCTAAAATTGATGGCATGGATGATAAGATGGAAGAATTGAAGATAAATATGAGTAAGTTGCTACAAGAAATGGTCACTAATGGTGAAAGGGTAGTAAAGGAAACTCATGATGAGAACAAAAGAAATGTTAATCATGATTCCACAGACTCTAATGTTGGATCGAAGACCTACCATATTCCAAAAATCGATATCAGGAAGTTTGATGGCAAGGATCCTGCAACATGGATATTACAGATGGAGCAATTTTTCGATCTCAATAATGTGAAAAACACACAAAAGGTACATATTGCAACTTTATATTTGGAACCAAATCAATTTGTGTGGTATCAATGGCTTTGCTCTCGTAAATAAATTATCACTTGGGCAATTTTTACGGAAGAATTGACAGCACATTATGAGGATACAAAAAGAAACACTTTTTTTAACCAATTGATAAGTCTCAAACAAAAGGGTTCAATAATGGAGCACATTGAGGAGTTCCAAAAATTGAACATAAGGGTAAAAAATATTCCAGAGGAGCATAGGATTGATGTGTTCATAGGGACTTTAAAGGATAATATACAACATGATGTTCACCTTTGGGAACCTGATTCATTAGAGAAGGCATTCAGGTTAGCAAGAAAAATGGAAAGCAAAATTATGGCAACTAGGAAGCATACCAGTCACAGCTATAAAGATGGAAATGTTGTTACCCCTAGCCTTCGACAACCTATAAGGTTGACACCACAACAATTGGAAGAAAAAAGAGCAAAAGGGCTTTGTTACAGTTGTGATAGCAAATACACTAAAGGTCATAAGTGTGCTGAGAAGAAATTATTCTACATAGATTGTGAAGAGGAAGACGAAAAGGAGCAAGAAAGGTCAAAAGAAGAGGATATACTCCAAGAACAAAGCCTAGATAAAGAAGAAATGAATCCGACCATATCTTGTAATACATTGACTAGAATTACCACTCCTCAAACCATCAAGATAGAAGGACAAATCAAGAAGAAAAAGGTAATAGTGTTGATTGATTCAAGAAGCACCCACAATTTTATTCATTGTAAGGTAGCAAAAGAATTAAATTTCTTCCTATATCCAGCACCAGAGGGTCAAGTGATGGTTGAAAATGGAGGAACGATAAATTTCTCGGGAAAGTGCCATAATATCAAGCTAACCATGGGAGAATATGTATTGACTAGCCCAATGCTTTCCATTCCAATGGGAGGTGCTGATGTTGTACTAGGAGTCCAATGGCTACAATCCTTGGGTACAATAACTTTTAATTTTCAAGAACTTTTCATGAAATTTTCTGCGGAAGGAAAGGAAGTTGAATTAAGGGGTATTGCAGGGAAATTGGGAACGATAATCAGCTCTAATGGGATGACAAAGCTTTTAAAAAAGGAACAAAGAGGTGTAATTGCACAATTATGTTCGCTAAACGTTTCCACATCAGAATCATCTATTTCTCCAGATCTCCAAAAAGTCTTGAACAATCATTCCAAGGTATTTGAGACTCCCAAAGGTCTCCCACCCATTCGTGATCATGATCATGCTATTCATCTGATTCCAGGAAGCATTTCTCCAAACATCAGGCCGTACAGATATCCCTATGCCCAAAAGAGTGAAATTGAACGTATGGTTGCAGAAATGCTAGAGGCTGGTATAATTCAACTTAGTCAAAGTTCTTTCTCTGCTCCAGTAGTATTGGTACAAAAGAAGGATGGATCATGGCACATGTGTCCGGATTATAGGGAGCTCAACAAGCTCACTATTAAAGATAAGTTTCCCATTCCTGTCATTGATGAATTACTGGATGAATTGCATGGATCAATATACTTCACCAAGTTGGATCTTCGTTCAGGATATCATCAAATCAGAATGAATATTGAAGACATTCCAAAAACAGCGTTCAGAACTCATGAGGGTCATTATGAATTTTTGGTCATGCCTTTTGGCCTTACCAATGCACCTTCTACATTTCAAGGTTTGATGAATTCCATTTTCAAACCCTTCGTTAGAAAATTTGTGTTAGTATTTTTTGATGATATACTAATCTACAACAAGTCTTGGAAGTATCATGTTGAACATGTTGACAGGGTGCTACAACTATTGGAGGAGAAACAATTATATGCAAAAAGATCCAAATGTTTCTTTGGAGTACAAGAGGTGGAATATTTGGGTCATATTGTATCTCATGAAGGAGTTAAGGTAGACCCTAGCAAAATTAAAGCCATTAAGGAATGGAAAATCCCCACATCCATAAAGCATCTGCGAGGATTTTTGGGTTGACATGGTATTATCGCAAGTTTGTTAAGAACTATGGGAGAATAACAACACCTCTAACAACATTATTGAAGAACGATGCATTTTCATGGACTCCAAAAGCAACAAAGGCCTTCGAACATCTTAAAGAGGCAATGTGCGAAGCACCGGTCTTTGCTACACCGAACTTCACAAAAACCTTTATGGTCGAATGTGATGCTTCAGGAAATGGAATTGGTGCCGTTTTAATGCAAGGTTAAAGACCATTGTAAGTGACAGAGATCCCATTTTCACTGGAAATTTTTGGATAGAATTATTTTCTTGTCTTGGTACTTAGTTTGCTCATAGCTCATCTTATCATCCTCAATCTGATGGGAAAACTGAGATAGTCAACAAATGTTTGGAAGGGTATATTTGTTGCTTTGTATCTGATAAACGGACACAATGGGTCAAATGGTTGCCTCTGGCTAAATGGTGGTATAACACTTCCTTCCATACAGCAACAAAAATGACCCCATTTATGGCACTTTATGGATATCAGCCACCATCCATCACATCATATTTAAGAGAAAATTCTAAGGTTCAAGCAGTGGAACATCACATAGAACATCAACAACAAGTCCTCCAACTCTTAAAGGATAACCTCGTGTTGGCACAAAATAGAATGAAACAACATGCAGATCAACATTGCAGCGAAAGAAGTTTTGATGTAGGTGATTGGGTATTCCTACGGCTACAACCATATAAACAAATGTCCCTCAAGCAAGCTAAGAAGGATAATAAATTATCACCAAAGTATTATGGTTTGTACAAGGTGTTGCAAAATATTGGTACAATGTCATACAAATTGGAGCTTCTTGTAGCATCTCGAGTGCATCCCGTTTTCCATGTTTCATGTTTAAAGAAGGTTATAGGTGACAAGCTCCCAATTCAAACAATATTGCAGAACTTGATGAGGAAGGAAAAATTATATTGGAACCGGAAGCAGTCACAGAAACAAGAACTCGACAGCTACGTAATCGATTAATTTCAGAGTATCTCATCAAGTGGAAGAACTTATCTGCTGAAGATTCCACATGGGAGGATGAGAATTTTATACAGAAGCATCCAGAACTACTCAAACGTTGAGGACAACACTTTTTTGAAGGAGAGGGTCATGTTGGGTCCCTATAATACTAGTGATTACCCCATTACTATTGTAGTTGTATCCCTTATTAATACCGTTGTGCCCCTATTGTCCCCATATTTTTATTATTGTGCCCCATAGAATCCCTCTATTGTTATTTTTGTGGCTTTATATTATTATTGTTAGGTCGGCTGGGTTATATTGTGACTCCTTAGACTCCTATATATAGAAAGGAGGTTTTGTCATTTGGATCATCCAAGAATTGCTCATTTGTGTAATGTAAAGGAGGTTGCCCCCTCAAAGAGGCTGAATTCTAAGGTGTTGATCTCTATTTTCTATCTTTTTGTGAGCTAGTTTCATAACAATCTTCACTTTACAAATTACATTTCTTGGATGGAACTCCTTTGTATGAAGGATGCACTCCTATTTACACAAAAACTTAAGATAACTAGTCAATAAATAGAGATCCATAAATCTATCCCAGAGCCACATTTATCTCTTGTGGTTACAACCAATCATCTAAAAATATGAGATACAAATCCTCTCAAAATTCTCTCCTAGTTTTTATAGGAGATACATATCAAAACATCCATTATTCTTCTCCTTTGAATGTGCTTAGTCAATGATCCAATCTTCTACAAATATCCCAAAAATATTCATGAGTTGGAATTGGAATTGGAATTTGTGGGTGAGTAGCCAAATAGGACCCTTCTAGAATCTTCAAGTAGGCCTACAATATCATAAAACTTATACCAATTTTAGATATATATTAAAACATGTTACTTTCCTAATATTTAATCATAAATTCTCTTAAAATACTTAAAATAAATGACTTGGAAAATTAAAATAATAAACCCATATGATCATAAAAATGGTTATTATTGTAGGGTTATGGAGCTACAAAATATGGTAAAGAGTTACATAATATGGTAAAATGATGGAAATAAGGGTAAAAGAGGATGACATTTTCGAGGCCTAACATTTCCCCCCAATTGAAGATGTTGTATATGTAGGAATTTACAGGGTAAGTTCCACAGAAAGAATACCAAAAGGACACCGCTCACAACCAGATCTCAAATCAATACACCAGTATTTTTGACGTGGTTAAAACCCTCAGAGTGCAAGGAGGGAAACAGTCCACGGCCTGTCCCAACGTGGGTACTACAGGCAATTTATTAATCAAAGAATGAAAATTTACATAAGCTTCTCTCATGCACAGATTATCCGAACAATGACCCTCCATGCGCTTTAAATAGAACTCATGGACCAATCGGGTGTCAAGCCACGGATCAAGTGTCGGTAATACCGAGGTGAGAGTGAACCGTCGGATCACTACATATCGTGACCGTCGGATTGTAAGTTACAAAATGTACAATGGTAAAGAAACACACTTTACCTAACTCTAACCTAACTCTATACTAGACCAAGTTGAACTTAACTATATCCTATGTGTCGGAATATCCTAACATCCCCCCTTAAGAACAACTTGGGATAGGATTGAAGGATTTACAAATATGACACAATAGGAGAAGGAAGGAGGAACTAGAGCCTATCCCCCCTTAGTGACAACTTCCTGAACTCCAAGCATATATCGAAGTTTAGTGAACTTCGCCTCTGTGAGAGCCTTTGTGAAGATGTCTGCAACCTGATCATCTGTTGGACAATATTGCACTTCAAGAACATGGTCATGAATGAGCTTTCTGATGAAGTGCATGTGTAGTTCAATGTTTTTGCTGCGCTGATGTTGAACTGGATCTTTGCATAGCTGAATGGCACTTTGATTATCACACCAAAGTGTGGTTGAATGCTGCTGCTCAAAGCCGAACTCTGATAGGATCTGACGAAGCCACAAGGCTTCCTTACTAGCTTCCACGGCACCACGATACTCTGCTTCTGCTGATGAAAGAGAAATGGCAGCTTGTTTCTTACAAGCCCATGTAATAGGTCCTGAACCAAGAGTGAAGACATAGCCGGCAGTAGACTTCCGATCATCAGGGTCACCAGCCCAATCAGAATCAGTGAAACCAACTAAAAGAGGAGCTGCTTTGGCACTGTAATGAATCCCAAACTGTACTGTACCTCGAACATAACGAAGTATTCTTTTAGCTGCTTTCCAATGACTTTCACGGGGGTTTTGCATAAAACGAGCAACAAGGCCAACAACAAAGGAAAGATCAGGACGAGTATGGGTTAAATACAAGAGTTTTCCGACAAGTTGACGGTATAAGGTAGCATCAACTTCAGGAGAAGTACAAGAGACTGAAAGTTTGACTCCAGACTGAAAGGGAGAAGGGGCTGGCTTACAGTCTTCCATGTGAAAATGACGAAGAATATCACAAGCATACTTGGACTGGGAAAGGAAAATACCCTCTTGGGATTGCAAGACTTGAAGACCGAGAAAATAGTGTAAGTGTCCTAAGTCTGTCATTTCAAATTTCTTTTTAAGGCTGGACTTCACATGGTTTATAAGGTTTGGATCACTACCAGTAAGAATAAGATCATCAACATAAAGAACAAGGATGATAAGAGAGTTGCCCACTTTCTTGGTGTAGACAGTATTGTCAGAATGACACCTAGAAAAGCCAGATTCTAAAAGAAAGCTATCCATTTTGGCATACCAAGCCCGAGGAGCTTGCTTGAGGCCATAAAGGGATTTCTTGAGTCGACAAACAAGGCTGGAGTCTGTTTGTATGAAGCCAATGGGTTGTTCCATATAGATTTCTTCCTGCAAGTCCCCATGCAAGAAGGCAGATTTAACATCCATCTGATGGAATTCCCATTTTAAAGAGGCAGCAAGGGAAAGAACAAGGCGGATAGAGTTCATTTTGGCAACAGGGGAGAAGGTTTCAGTGTAGTCAATGCCTTCAACCTGTGAAAAGCCCTTAGCAACGAGACGAGCTTTATGTTTATCAACTTTCCCATCTGGTCCATACTTGGTTCTGTAAACCCATTTACATCTAACAAGTTTGCGTCCCTTTGGTAGAGGAACAAGATCCCATGTATCATTTGTCATCAATGAATGATATTCTTCATTCATAGCTACTTCCCAATGTGGATGGCCTGAAGCTTCTGCAAAAGTGTCAGGATCATGATTTACTGGAGCTTGAGCCAGTAAAGAAGAGGCTCTTTCAAACTGAGAACGTGTACGTCGCTGATCTGTGGGATCACCGGCAAGATCACCTGCTGCATCCCGAGTAGCACGGACCCATTGTGGAAGTTGAGGATCCTGAGAAGGAGGGGGAGGATTATCATCCTCGCTTTCATCATCTGAAGAAGAAATGTTTTCAAAGATAGAAGAGATAGGAAGAGGTGGCACATCCGCCGGACTAGGCTCGCAGGCCGATTTATTTTCATCAAACTTTACATCTCTTCTAATGATAACATTTTTGGACTTAAATGGAATAAGTCTATATCCTTTTACATCTTCAGAATATCCAACAAAAGTACATTTCTCACTCTTAGGTTCTAAAGCTTTATGCTTTTCATCTGGAATATGGGCCCATGCTTCACTTCCAAACACACGAAAGTGACTTACATCTGGTTTAATGGAACTCCAAGCTTCTTCTGGAGTGATATTCTCTAGAACCTTAGTAGGAGTGCGATTGATTATATAATTTGCACAATTAATTGCTTCGGCCCAAAAACTAAGACTGAGTCCTTTAGATTGCAGCATACAATTAGCCATTTCCTTTAAGGTGCGATTTTTCCTTTCAGCTACACCATTTTGTTGTGGAGTGTATGGAACAATATGTTGCATTTGAATTCCATTTTCAGTGCAAAAGTTGATGAATGTGTTTTTAACATATTCTCCACCATTATCAGTTCTTAGCTTAAGAATTTGATGTCCAGATTGTTTTTCAACAAAGGCTTTGAAGGCCAAAAAGGTGTTAAATACTTCGCTCTTGAGTTTTAAGAAGTATACCCAAGTGCGTCTGGAGAAATCATCAATGAAAGTTAAGAAGTACTTGCAGCCAGAGAATGAAGCAACAGGAAGAGGACCACATAAATCACTGTGCACAAGCTGTAAAGGGGCTGAGGCGTGCCAAGAGGCACGTTTGTCAAAACTGTCCCGATGATGTTTTCCGAGTACACATCCGGAACAAACACCATCTCTGCAAGATACCATAGGAAGACCTGTCACCATATTTTCTTTACATAGATTCTGAAGGGAGCGATAGTTTAAGTGACCAAATCGCTCATGCCAAAGTTTGCTCACTTCATCATTATGAGCAACAAATACTGAGGGAAGATTTGATGACCCAAAGTTGTGAAACTTATACAACCTTTTGGAATCATCAGCAAGACCAGTAGCTAGAATCTGTTTAGGATCTTTTAGATCCTTGATTACAACATCATGAGGTGAAAATTCAACAATTTTACCTTCACCTGAATGAGTTATCTGATAGACAGATAGAAGGTTGCAGGATAAGGTTGGAACACATAATACATCATTAAACTGACCATTGTCTAGATGAACAGTTCCAGTCCCTACAACATTAAGAGATCTATCATCACCAACATATATATTTTTGGTGTTACAATCATTTAAAGAAGAAAACATGGCTTGGTTTTTGGCCATGTGACAAGAGGCTCCAGAATCAATGAGCCACTCATGAGAATGAGAAGAAGAAGAAGATACATTTAATGCATAACCAGACTGAGATGATTGATAATGACATGCAGAAAGTGCCATTCCGGAAGTTGAAGTTGAAGTAGGCTCCACATGGATGTTATGTTTCTTCATTGCGGCTTCCAAGGCTTCCATCTTCTTAAAGCATTTAGATTCTAAGTGGCCATCTCGATTACAAAAGTTACAATGTCTATCAGTCTTCTTCCATTTGTTTTTATTGGTCTTATCATTTTGCTGAAATGATCTTTCATTTTGAGGCTGAAATGGTTTAGGACCATTCTTTTGAGGATATGACTTCTTAGGATTCTTTGAATTTGGTTGCTGCTGGGCGGCTAATGCTTTCGTGGAAGAGTTTCCAAGATTAAGAAGACCAAGGTGTAAGAGTTTTTCTTGTTCTCTTATTAAGGAATCACAAAAGGAGTCAAAGGAAGGGGGCTTGTAGTCTTGTCCTTGACAAATGAAAGCTTCTCTTGTAGAATGGAAAGTGGAAACAAATACAGAGTAGGCTGGTCCCAACTTAGTAAGGATGGAATAAATAAGGTTACCATCGTCTTTCTTAACTTTAACACCTTCCAAGAGATATCTAAGGTTCTTGAATTTGGACAAGAAATCTTCAATGCAAGAAAAATTATTAGGATCCAAAGTAAGCAGCTCATTTTCAAGTTGATGGGCTCTAATTTCATTTTTAATCCCAAAAACTTTAGCAAGTTTTTCTAATGCTTCATGAGGAGTCTCAAGTTCTGCAATGTGGAATCTAAGATCAGGAGAAATAGACATCCCTATCAAACCACGTGCTTGATCTTGTCTATTTTCCCATTTTGCCGCCTTGTCTTCATCTTTTGGTTTCTTCTCTTGGTCTGTGGCTATTCTGAAGAGACCTTTACTTCTAAGTAAATCTTCGATGTAGGCTACCCATTGGAAGTAGTTAGTGCTGTCAAGAATGACTTGGCATGGGCTTTCCATTTTTTAAAAAAAAAACTGAAGCTGAAGATGCTGAAAGTAAGTGTTCCAATGGATAGATCTCGAAAAAAAAGGCGGTTTTAAAAAAAACGGCTTCCGGATGAAGAAGTTATGGCTTTTTGAAAAATAATTGTTGAAGTTGCCGGCAAAGTGCGCGAATGTGCGGGAATGAAAAAATCCGCCCCCACAAAATGGAGACTTGAACCCAAGACCTCTACTCTCTTAAAATAGCTTTGAACCAATTGATCTATACAAAAAATTTGAGAGAGAGAGAGAGAGAGAGAGAGAGAGAGAGAGAGAGAGGGGGGGGCCTCGGTTTGCGTGCTTGCCTTGAGAAAGCTCTTTTTCCCTACAAAACACAAAACACAAAACCCAACACGAATATGCAAAGAAAAACGAACCTTGCGGCTCGAAGTTAGCTTTAGCCAAAAAACTAGAAATTTTAAAAAAAAAATCTCAAAGTTAGCTTTAGCCGAAAAACTAAATATTTTTCTCAAAGTTTCTGATTTTCCGAGATCACACTAAGGTGCAGGGAAAAGAGCATACGCATGAGAAAAATCCTTCCTTTCTGTTTCTGATTTGCCCAGATCGCACAGAGTCGCAGGGCAAAGAGCATACGCAGAAATGAAAGGTATAGATCCGGTTAAAAAAAAAAGGCTAAATAAACTGAGACCGAAATAAGCAGAGAGAAAATAACAGTAAACTGAAAAAAACACTGTATACCTCCCGATCTGAAAAATGACGCAGCTAGGGCTACCGGAAACCTTTTCGCGTGAAACGAAAGGGGTTCCTCACTGGAACAGATGCTCCGAACGCAACAGAGCAGTCCTCTCGGCCCGAAAGCAGTCAGAAACAGCAGATCTAGGAAACGACAGCCGCATGCAGTTCTACCGGCTTCAGATTTGGATCACCAACGGACGCGGCCCTCAAATAGCTCTGATACCATGTAGGAATTTATAGGGTAAGTTCCACAGAAAGAATACCAAAAGGACACCGCTCACAACCAGATCTCAAATCAATACACCAGTATTTTTGACGTGGTTAAAACCCTCAGAGTGCAAGGAGGGAAACAGTCCACGGCCTGTCCCAACGTGGGTACTACAGGCAATTTATTAATCAAAGAATGAAAATTTACATAAGCTTCTCTCATGCACGGATTACCCGAACAATGACCCTCCATGCGCTTTAAATAGAACTCATGGACCAATCGGGTGTCAAGCCACGGATCAAGTGTCGGTAATACCGAGGTGAGAGTGAACCGTCGGATCACTACATATCGTGACCGTCGGATTGTAAGTTACAAAATGTACAATGGTAAAGAAACACACTTTACCTAACTCTAACCTAACTCTATACTAGACCAAGTTGAACTTAACTATATCCTATGTGTCGGAATATCCTAACAGTATGTCCTCATGCAACTTTGCATTGATTCCCTTAATCATAAGTTGATCTTCTTGAAATGTTTTTCTTCTATATGAACTTTGGATTTGTATTGATTCTCTTTTAACTTTGCATAATCATATCATTTGATAACTTTATTCTCTTTGCAAAGTGTACTTTGAAAGACATTTGATTGCAACATATTTTTTATGGTTGGTTCTTGTGTGACAACCAAAAATTTATGAGTATTGGTTCTTGTGTAACAATACTTTTCTTATTTTTGTTGCATCAAAATACTTGAAAACATTGAGAATTCATTTTTAAGGCCCCATAGTGGTTGTCAGCCATTTAATGTGCTTATCAATTGATCATTGCAAAACATATAAACTTTTGGAATCAAAATGCAATAATAGTCGATTGGGAAAAATATGTTGGTTAGGATGAAATGAAATGTGACATGTGAATATGAATTGATATCCCTTCCCCCCAACTAAAGGTGTTTTCAGTTTTTGGCAAATGAGAAAGGGAATATAAATGTGGTGAGGGATTTTCCAAAATCACAATTTCAACATTTAAGGAATTACATGATTAAAGATTAGAAAACAACATACCTTCACCTACCTAAAAAGTGGACAAGCTATATATATATATATATATATATATATATATATATATATATATATATATATATATATATATATATATATATATATATATATATATATATATATATATATATAGAAGAGTGTGGCTGTTGTTGCTGGATCATGGAATGTGAAGTAAAAGAATCTGATCTGCTTTTTCTTTCTCTTGGTTGTATGAATAGAGGATGAATCTAATCTAAAATTGGAATCTTTATTGCTAGGACAATGCTACGATTTCTCAATTCTGAGATGAGTCCTGTTACAAGCTGATGAAATCATATAGTCTTCATTCGTTCCCACTCAGTGGCATAATTCTTATCTATGTGAATAGATGTGTCAATGTCGAACATAGAAGATAAATTATTGGATTACTAGCTATTAATTAATGCCATTAACCAACACAAGATTACTCACCATTGACGTATATGACACTCAAGATGCCTAAGTAAATCTTACTAGGTACAAATAGATGTGTCATAGTTGAGTCACCTAGAAGATCCAACAAACAACGAACATTGATTTATTACCACTGTTTATTGGCGAGAGAAATTGCCATTAAGGCATTAAAGCCTCAAGGTACTTGAAATATATTTAGTCTTGATTGTAGATGATGTGTTAGAGTCAATGGGTCAAGACTTGTTAGAAGGGAGGCCTTAATGTATCCTCCATCATCTAGCACGCATAGAAAATAATAATTTGAAGGGCCATATATGAAAGATTTTCATTATGAAGAAAGTTTTATTTTTCAGAAAGGAAGAGGAAAATGAGGTGACTCAGCTTTATAAGGGAGTCGAATGACTTTATTTTTGGGTTAAGGGTGACTGAAAATGAGGCAAGAAAGTATGAATATTCCAAAGGGAAAATGAGTTTTGAAATCATGGTTTGGCAGTAGGGAGATGGAAATTTATGGATCGATTGTAGGCTTAGAATGAGTACCAATGGTAAAATTGGTATCTAAGAGGACTTGTTTATTATAAATGATGTAATGGATTTGATTTGACATGGAATGAACATGCTCTTCTGAAAGAAAGTTGGTCTTTAAAAGGCATTCGTGCATATTGTGATATTCTTTCATCGCCTTGGAACCTGCAAAAACTTAGCACTTTTCTGCAATAAAATGTAAGACTATCAAGAGAGAGAGGTGACTAGTCTCTCTTCATCTGATATGTACACAAAATCTCAGAAACAATAATTAAAACAAATTCAAGGAAGAAAAAATAAATACACTTTTACTTGTTTGGAAAGTGGTACCTTGGACTACCTGTTCGTGTTTTGTTGATAACTTATTCAATTTTTTATATCTTCAAATGCTGATTAAAACTCTCTCATTGCATAGATCGTGTCGATATTTTTCCAACTATGTTTTAATCATCAAAAATTGATGTCGTATGAAAGAGTTATGACTGTTTGAAGTTTTTATGAAACATGAAAAAAATTGTGCATGGGTGCCACGTGGCAACATGATGCTGATGTGGATGCTAAAGTGGGCAGATGTCATGGCATGATGACTTGGTAGGCTGATGTAGCAATGTGTCTCTAGCCAATTTTGAACTTGAGACCTCTTCTCCACAAACTACAAGCCAAATTTTCATAAGCTACCGAATTGCGTCAATTCTGCAGCTGATGATTAGTTTTGCAACTACCAGATTGTGTCGATTCTGTAGGTGATGATTGGTTTTGTAGCAACTAGATTGTGTTGATTCTATAGATACAGTTCTATAGATTTTTAGATTTCAGTTGAATAGAGGAATGTGCGGACATGTACACGACAACTAATGCTGACGTCACTAGAAGTCCCACACACTGTTGGCATAGAAATAACAAACCTTCCGGAGACTAAGACATGTGAGATGGGAATAAAAAATCCACCGAAGAATAAGATGTGTGAATCTGATTCCTACTAAAAACATGTTTCGATGCACGCCTGACCACAATCAATTTAAATGAATGTGCGACCAAAAACCAGGATGGTTTCACTGTCTTGCCGCTTTACAAATTACAATCAAACTCGCATTATCATAGTTGGGTTTTTAATAATTGTAGGTTTTGATGAAGGTCGAATCCTGTACAGATTGTAATATTTGAAGCCATGACTTTCCATGTAAATAATCCGCAACACATCTTGTGTTCTCGACCCAACGCTCGACCCTCCATTATAAACAAATACTCTTGGTTTTCATTTTATTGTTTTCACCCTACGTAGGTTTTTTCTTTTTCTTTTTAATACATCCTTTTTACTTTTTATGTATTATGTGTGAGTGTTTAAAATGGTGTATATATATATATATATATATATATATATTTTTTTTTTTTTCAATTCTATTTAAAAATAAATTCCTATTTAAAAAACTATTTTGTAAAAAACAAACAAATCTAATTAGGATTTTTTATTTTTATTTTTATTTTTATCTCTTTTATTTTAAAGAATTATTTTTGGAATTTTTAGAGAAAAATCTAATTAGATTTGTTTTAAAAGAAAAATAAATTATTTTAGCAAATTTTGAGACAGATCCGATTGAAATTTGGAGATTAAATTTTGAGTATTTTTAGAATGAATTTAGATCTCCTATCTATTTTTTAGATCTACGAGTTTTATTGCAAAATTTCAAATCTAACTTTATTCAATTTTCCTATCTGATCTTCCAGATCGCACAAGGCATAGGAAGAGAGCATACTGAAGAATTTTTTCAACTTTTTATTCTTTTGAAATCTAAAATTTGAAAGACAAAGTAAAAAGATTTGATCTCTAACTTCAAATTTTGGCTCTCAAAACTCTGTTTGTTATCCTCTCTTTCTAGATTTTCCTGCAAAATGATTAGTAAGTGAGGTGGCTCTTATTGCACCACCAAAAATAAAATTGGAAATAAAATAAAATCTAACTTAACAAAAAAAACTTAAAAACATCACCACACTTGGTTTTATTTATTGATTTTTTCCTACTCTACTGGAAATAGAAAAATTGGTTCAAGTGTATGAATATTTCCAGTGTAACCATGTGCGTAACAAGAGTAAAAAGATATTCATTCTTAGGTTTGAAAAGTATGCATTAAAGTGCATCAAAGCATGAAAGACCAGTTGTTTTGATAATGGGATCAAGAAGGAAGAATGAAAGAGTGATGTGACTTGATACCTAATTGGAACGATCTTTCAATAAAGCTATGACATTCATGATTCCTTTCTTGGTTTAGATCAAATTGAATATCCTTCTTTATTATGCATCCCTAAATCTTAGATTCTAGTGGTTGCTCCCCATCAAAAGTATTCCATGATTCTTTAGTCCCTTCAATAGATTGACAAGAGGAATCAAAAAAGACATGAAGATATTCTTGTGAAGGTGGAGAGATAGACAAGTTTATGAATGTAGTTAAAATATACTCTTCCTGGAGGAAGATATCTTAGCTATTGCTAGGATTCGAGAAAGTTATTGGAAGGACATCTTTCAAACTGTGAGTTACTCCAACTAGTTGATACTTCCTTCCTTGCATATAGATTAGTACAAAATATTGAATATTTAATATGCATCATAAATGATTTTAATATGCTTTTAACCATGCATCTAAGAGTGAATGAAACTATCACAAGTTGTCTAAACTTTCAAAATAAGAAGCTATGTATACCTCCTGGACAACGGTGCCAAAATGTTAGGTGATTTAATTGTGAGTTAAATTCTTGTCATTAAATTGTCAACTCGGGGTTCGTGAACTGATAAGGTATACATGTGCTATATGTACTAGGTGATTATTTCTCAGAATAGATTAATCTAATGCAAGAAACTTGAAATTAATTACAAAACTAATAATGAAAGCAAATGAAAATCAAGTGCACATGTTCTCTCTCAATCACTCTCTCTCTCAAAGACTAGCTCTACAAAAATCAACAATTCTAATCTAAGATATGAAATGAAAAAGTAATTTAATCTAGTAGCCTATGAGATTACTAATCTGAGATTAATAGTGTGCCAATCTAATCCAAACATAACGAAATTAAATCAATATTAACAAAACAACATTAATGAAATCCAATCCCATCCAAACATAAGGAAATTAAATCAATATTAACAAAACAAAATAAAACATATAATCAAAATAACATAAAAGAAACTAAACTAAACTTGCATAAATAAAATAATATAAATATTTACAACAAAGGAAAGAGGTGCACAAGCTTCGGTTGATGGGGGCCCTCCACTCCTCAACAAGCACACCAAATGATTATCAAAACTTGGAGATCAAAGCAACAACATGTATTCCATAAAATGAAGTTGGAGAAAGTTCCAAATATATTACAATAATTAAAATATCTTCCTCTCTGTCCTCACTTTACAAATTAGATATCTTGGATGGAACTCCTTTGTATGAAGAATGAACTTCTATTTATACAAAAACTTAAGACAACTAGTCAATAAATATAGATCCACAAATCTCTCCTAGATCCACATTTATTTCTTGTGGTTACAACCAATCACCTAAAAATATGAGATACAAATCCTCTCAAAATTATCTTCTAGTTTTGATAGGAGATACATATCAAAACATCCATGATTCTTCTCCTTTGAATGTGCTCAGTGATTGATCCAAATCTTCTACAAATATCCCACAAATCTTCATGAGTTGGAATTGAAATTCGAATTTGTGGTTGAGTAGCCAAATAGGACCCTTCTAGAATCTTCAAATAGGCCTACAATATCATAAAACTCGTACCACTTTTAGATAGATATGAAAACATGTTAATTTCCTAATATTTAATCATAAATTCTGTTAAAATACTTAAAATAAACTACTTGGAAAATAATAATGATAAACCCATATGATCATGAAAATAGTTATTAACGTAGGGTTATGGAGCTACAAAATATGGTAAAGAGTTACGGAATATGGTAAAATGATGGAAATGAGGGTAAAAGAGGATGAAATTTTGGAGGTCCAACAAGACATCTACGAGAAATATTTTTCTGAGATAGCTGAGCTTTGTAGAACCTATTCTAGAAGCCAAACTAAAGTAGGCAAGAGAATTCATAATAGTCTAAGAGACTCTGTATCCATAATGGCTAAACTTGTACAAGGAGTTACTTGAACTGAGTTAGGGAATGTTTTGGAAAAATTTAAGACATAGATTATGTACAATATTAGTGACCAATTGGAAACTCTTAAAATCAAGAAAAAAAGGGAAGAGGAGAAGGCCTCTTTAGCCATTTTCTGTCCTAAGTGTAGAAGGAAACATGCTTAAAGAGAGTGTCCTATGAATGTGATAGAAGTTTGTGGGATTTGTACACATGATAACCCCACTAAAAAATGTCCTTCCTTTCCAGGACTACAAGCTATTTATACAGGAGGGGTTGAAATAAGTGAGCTTCCTCAAACTTATAGAACACCACCATGGAGGGCACCAAATATTAATTCTTATCAAGACCCTAATATGCAGTCTTTTCCCAAGTATCAACCATGGAATCCACAAACACTTTATTCTCCATGGTCATCCCAACCACCTCAAACTTCACCCTGGAATCAAGGATGGAGAGGAAACGCTTATGAGAATGTTTATTAGTCCCAAATTCCAGCACCCTCATATCCCCATTACCAACCAAAATATTCACCTTATATGCTATACACACCCAATGTGCCTCAATACTAGCAAGGGTATAACCCACCCTATCCCACACAACAATAATCTGTGTTACCATTACCACCCCGACCACAACATCCACTACTATTACCTCAAAATGCCAATCCATATTCACAGAAGATGCAACCATCATTTAACTAAAATCCTCCAAGGTCAACATAACATCCTGCACAACCCATATCTAATCCTAATAACATACCTCCTCAGCCTGTGCAAAACATAGAACTGCAACATTTTCCTACCTATGTTATCACTTCTTTCCCTATAAATGAAATTCAACTTAGGTATGGGAAAATGATTAATAATAATAAATCAACAGTGGTTATACAAGAGGAGGATTCCAAAATAGAATCTAAAAACAAATATAATGAACATAAGGAAATTGAAAAGAATGATGTAACGAGAGAACCACAAGAACCATTGGAAGCATTGGAACCTCCTTTCCCAGAAATACTACTTGTAAGGAAAAATGAAATACCTATGGAATATGATTTGGAATCCAAATTAAGAAATGTTTATATATATATCCCTCTACTACAGGACATTAAAGACATACCTATCTACAACAAAATTATTAGGGATATTTATATCAAGAAACCTGGAAGAAAGAAAATAACAACCAAACCTAGCCAATTTTCTGAAATGATATCACGATTGCCACAAAAATATGATGATCCAGGGAATCCATTGGTAATTATAGGAATCAATGGTACTTTTCTACCTAACACTCTAGTATATTAGGGAGCATCCATTAACGTAATGAGCATTGATACCATGACCTTACTGCAACTAAACCAGGTAAGATCCACACCTGGAAATAATACTGAGAGGGGGGGGGGGTGAATCATATTAGAAAATCAGATACTCTTTCATTTCATACTCAGTTTCATATACGCTACTTCAGTTAAGGATACCCGCGTATATATGCAATTGTGTTAAATGCAACTAGCGTACATCCAGTAAAATTTATGTTTTAGTTAGTTCATCTTCAGTGAATGCATCAGAACGTTATTAACCATATGAACAGTAAATAGAACAGATCATAACACATAAAGAGCACACATGAACACCATGATATAAGGTGGAAACCCAATGTGGGTGAAAACCACCTGCTGCATTTTGTTTCTATCTTCCTTTTAATAAGAAACTTCTTTTACAATGTACTAGTGCAGTCCTTTACCAGCACACAGGCTGCAACTGGTAGAGGGCTACAACCCTCTCTCGTTATTCATCTTCTTCTGGAAGGGAGCTATAACCCCCTTAGCTCTTGTACTAGCTGAAATACTAGTACGTAGGTGATAACCTACAGAAGGCTACAACCTTCCTTTTTTCTTCCAGGGACCACGTTTCATCAATTTTCAGACTGGATCCATAAATACAAAACAATCACTGTTGTAATACAATCATCAACTTATACCTGCATCATAAATCTCTAAAACACCCAATACTGAATCACTGAAACCCTGTCATCAAAACACAGTTACCAGAACGCAGACCAGAGCCCATAACTCTGCAACAACCACTAGAACCAACAGCAACCTGAAACACCAAATCTCATAATGCATATGCTACTTGACTATATCAAAACCGTGTGTATATGCGCTTTCACCAGAGACAACCCGTGTACAGATCTAAAGATAATTACTTATACCTTCGCTGCCATTTCCAATCTTGAGCCACGCATCACAAACCCATAACCAGCATACTCGATCTTCACACTTCGTCAGACAAGCATTCCTTGCTCTTCCACTTTTGCCTAATGATCTTCTCCTTATATAGGTTTAGGCTTCTCTCAATACCATGGTCCAAAACCATGTAGAAATAATACTAGGGACCTAATACTTGGGTTCAACACTTCGGACGCAATACCAAGGACCAAAACCATAGGTCTAAATACCATGGGCCCAAAAATAAACTTTCCCACATGTACACGCTTTTCCTTGCGTGAAAGTGCGTGTATACACATACGCATCTTTGGAACGTCTAACTCGTGTGTATACGCGGCTTGGTCACAATGAACCTGCATATATCTTTCTCTTGACCTGTTGTATTGAGATCTATCCTCTGATTGAGTTACCATCACCTGTATCATACCTCTGAGTGAGTTTCCATCAAGGACAACACTTGTATCATAATGCCAACACAACAAAATTATTAGGGATATTTATATCAAGAAACCTGGAAGAAAGAAAAATAACAACCAAACCTAGCCAATTTCTGAAATTATATCAGGATTTCCACAAAAATATGATGATCCAGGGAATCCATTGGTAATTATAGGAATCAATGGTACTTTTCTGCCTAACACTCTAGTATATTAGGGAGCATCCATTAACACAATGAGCATTGACACCATGACCTTGCTGCAACTAAACCAGGTAAGATCCACACCTATTGTGTTGGAATTAGCATACAAGTCTATTGCCAAGCCCATTGGAGTCTTGGAATATGTGGTTGTAACAATGGCCTCTTGGGAATATCCAATAGATTTCATAGTAATCTCCCCCAAATCCACTAAACTGGGACACCCAATAGTCTTAGGCTGACCCTGGCTATCTACTACTAATGTTATCATTGGTTACAGGACTGGAGAAACAAAAAACTTTAATGGATCTCAAATCCAATGATTGAAAATTTTCCCACATGTTCAATTAGCAAATGAAATCCCTCTTTGGTTGGATAAACCTGACTAAGAGGAAGAATGTATGCTCCCTTTTTTAACCTTAGAATAATCAAGGGGATTTCAAGAGCAATAAGAAGAATATGTCTTGCAACAATTTTTATTTGATATAAGATGGATTTAATAACCTGTTTCTTTTAGTGGTTACAATCATGGTTTTATCCCCGAATTTTAGGAAACCTATTATCTTATTGTTTTTGCATCATTCAGTATTGTAGTCATAGGGGAAAACAAGGAGCTAGGCACTCAACCTGTTGAAATTGGCCCTGGAAAAAACATTGTATATAGGTACAGACCTAAGTACAGAATGACCACAACAGGTGGTAGAAATGATTAAAAAAAATTTGGGGCATTTTCTTTGGACTACCTGGACATGAAAGGAATTCATCTTGACACTTGCATACACCACATATATACCAGTGAAGAAATCAGACCTATGAGGAAGCCACAAAGGAGAATGAATTCAACTCTTAAATAAATTGTAAAGGATGAACTCCAAAAACGGTTGAGTGAAAATTTTATATATCCTATTTCCAACAGCAAAGGATATCTTCCTTTGTGGTTGTTCCCAAGAAAAATGGAAAATGGAGAATCTGTGTTGACTATAAGGAGCTAAACAAATCCAACTTGAGAGATCACTTTCCTCTAGATTTTACTGACCAAGTACTGGATACCTTATACAGGAAAAAATATTTATCTTTCTTAGATGGGTACATTGGCTATAATCAAATCCAAATAGCCCCAGAAGACCAAGAGAAAACTATCTTTACCTGTCCTTGGGGCACTTATTCCTACAAATCCCTCCATTTGGGTTGTGTAACGCTCCAAGCACTTTTCAAAGGGTTGTTTTAGCCATTTTCGTTGACCTTATACATGATTTTGTGGAGGTATACATGGATTACTATACAATGTATGGCAATGATTTTTAGGAGGCTTTGGAAAATCTAGAAAAGGTTTTGATTTGCTGTCAAGAAACTCACTGATCCCTCAACAATGAAAAATGTAAAATGATGCAAACTAAGGGAATTGTACTTGGCCACCATGCTTCTAAAATTGGGATAAAGGTTGAACCTACAAAAATCAATGTGATTTCACAAATTCTAGTTCCAACTTCACAGAGAGAGGTAGCAAGATTTCTAGGGCACGCAGGGTATTATAGAAAATTTATTGAAAATTTTACTCAACTTGCTACTCCTATGTTCAAATTATTGGCTAAAGATGTTGATTTTTCATGGGACACTGATTGTCAAAATGATTTTCAGGTACTAAATGACATGTTGTCAAATGCACCAGTATTGAGGGGTCCCAATTGGTCCCTCCCTTTTCATATTTTGACTGATGCAGCAGGCACAACCCTTGGAGCTCTGTTGGGTTAGAGGGAGAATCAAATTCCTTATGCTATTTATTTTGTTAGCAAAAATATCTCACCTACAGAACTGAATTATACTGTCACTGAAAAGGAATTGCTAGCAATAGTCCATGCTATTAACAAGTTCAAGAATTATATTACTGGTTATGAAATTTTTATCCATATTAATCATTCAAATATTATATTTCTTATGAATAAACCTATTACAAATGGTAGAATCACCATATGGTTACTTTTTCTTCAGGAATTTAACATTACTGTGATTGACAGGCTTGGTCAAGACAATTCAATTGTATAATTTTTGTCCAGAATGAAAATTTCAAGGGACGTTGCCCTAGTTCCAGATGATTTTCCTGATGAGAGTCTATTTTCCATTTCCACTCATACTCCCTTGTTTACTAATGAGGTCAATTACTTGGCATCAAGAAAGCTACCACAAAACTTATCTTCCAAGGAAAAACATAATATTGTTCAACTGAGTGCTAATTATTCATGGATAGAAGGAGATATGTACTACACTGGACTAGATCTAATTATGAGGAGATGTGTGTGAGAGGATGAGATGTATGATGTCTTGAAATATTTCCATAGTGAACCACATGGTGGGAATTTCGTGGATAAAAGGACAACCTACAAAGTGCTGCATGTGGGCTATTATTAGCCTACCATTTTCAAATATGCTAAGTTTGTTTCTAGCCGTGATGCTTGCTAGAGGATGGGAAAACCAGTTTCAAGTGATGAAATGGCTCTTCAAACCCAGGTATCAATTGAACCCTTTGAAAAATGGGCATTAGATTTTGTAGGGCCTATTTCTCCTATGTCCAGGAAGAAGAGGTATATCCTAGTTTGTACTGATTATA
Organism: Pinus tabuliformis; assembly: GCA_031772625.1. Lineage (NCBI taxonomy): Eukaryota > Viridiplantae > Streptophyta > Pinopsida > Pinales > Pinaceae > Pinus > Pinus tabuliformis. The sequence continues at coordinate 411,586,083 of CM062808.1, forward strand.
TGGCAAAGTGGGTAGAAGCCAAAGCTTTATATTCTACCAGTGAAAAGTATGTTGTGAATTTTCTCTTTGAAGATATATTTACTCGTTTTGGAGTATCTAGGGAGATTGTCATTGATCAGGGGACACAATTTAATTCTAAACTAGTAAAATCCATCACTGAACAATACCAATTCAAGCACTGAAAGTCTACACCATACCATCCTCAGGAAAATGGTCAAGTAGAATCTACCAATAAAGTCTTGGAGTCTATTCTTACTAAAACAATTCAACTGCATCATGGAGATTGGGTTGACAAGTTACCAGAAGCACTATGGGCCTACAAAATAACATGGAGAAATGTGGCTAGGTATACCCCCTATGAACTGGTATATGGGAAGAAGGTGCTTCTACCCATTGAGTTTAAGGTGAAAACATTTCAAACTTCTATTTAACTAGGGATGGATCTAGATGAAGCTCAGAAATAGAGAGTGCTACAATTGAATGAACTTGATGAGATTAGGCAAGATTCTCTCCAAAATACTATGTTGGTATAGGATCAAAGGGCTTGTTGGCAGGACAAGTATATCAAAAAGAAAACTTTTCAACCAAGAGACTGGGCATTATTGTATGACAACAAGTTCAAACATTTCAAAGGGAAAATTTCAACTAGATGGCTAGGACTCTATGAAGTGGAGGAAGTTTTTGACAATGAATCAATCAAAATTAAAACCATTGATGATGATCATAATCCATTTGTGGTAAATGGACATAGGTTGAAGATATACCACCATGCACTTTCCAAACAATATTTTTTACAAATTTTCCTACGGAACCCAAATATGGAGCTGATTAATAGGGGATCCAACTCTTGTTGGTTCTTCAAATTGAATTTTATTATATATATATATATATATATATATATATATATCAACAGGCTTTGTTTTGGTTCTCCTACATAGGCCCACACAGAATAAGGAGGAAATATGTCAAGTGAAGGTTTATTCCTTTATCTAGGCTTGATGGATTATTTATAGAAAATGACACCTTGGAGTCTACTTTCAGCATCTTCAGACTCTCTAAAACTGAATACTCCAAGCACAAGCTGACCTAGGCTTGTTAAAACCAATGGGATAACAATAGTTAGGGATATGCCAATTAAATATTTGTTCTTTTCTGGTCTTAGAAGAATACTTACTGAAAGGAAGCCCCTTGGAGTCTACTTTGAGCTTTTTCAGACTCCCTAAAAATGAAGACTCCAGGCAGAGACTGACCTGAGCTCATTAAATTAGATGGGGCAGTAGTAGTTATGGATATACCAAGTAGAGAGTTGTTCTTTTTTGGGCTTGGTAGAATATTTATGAGAAGGAAACTTGTGGAGTCTTCTTTGGCGCTTTTCAGACTCTCTAAAATTGAAATGCCACTAGGGAGTAACTATTCCAAGCCTGGCCCAAAATCCATGGAATAGTGGTTCTAACATTTGGTTTGAGAAGAAATTTTAAAGACGACTAGATTTTGGTTTAACTGATTCTTCTAGACCATTTCCAAGCTAATTTGAGGGCTATTTTAATAAATTATATTCCTTAGTTGTTGTTCCAACACAGTTCCGGTGGTTCAATATTTTTGTTGCTACTAGCCTTCTCCTACAACACCTGGACAATTTCAATATTTCAGTACTTAACACTATCTACAAAAGTATTAATATTAATTTTTGATAATGTTAAGAGTGTCATATCACTCATTCTTTTTAAATCTCTAGCCATCATTACACAAGCAAAAAAAGGTATGGATAAACTTTCATTTATTTGGATCGATACAAAGAATGTGAGTGATAGAGTCTGATTGGTGGCCTTTCCTCCATTCATTTAAATTATATGTTATCATGAATTAATATGCTCTTCCCTCATGCCATTGAAATATGCCATCATGAGTGATCTAAATTGTCTTATATAATACCCAATTATGATTATTAGCCTTATGTCATGATATATGCTTCAGTGATTTCACCATCATTATAGATTGACCCAATTCTTGTCATAATAAAAAAAAACATGGTCTCCCTTCCTAATTGACTCCATTGTCTATTTTAAACGTAAAAAATTTGCAATGAGAAGTTGTTTCCTCTCGATTTCATAGCCTTTCCCAATTCCATAGCTCTCTATGGATCAACTAGTAACCTCCCAATTCCTTAAGTGGCCTTGAAATTACTTTCATTATTGCCATGGGGGTTGACAAGCAAAAAACCACCTTCGCTCTATTCCATGCGAGCCCTGAATGTGGTTCATGTAGACGTTTTAGGGGCATAACGATAAGGTAGCCATGGAATTTTCTCAAAGTTTCAATGGGAAGACAACAAAAGTTGGAGACCTTGAGATAAAGGTAACAAAATAACTAATGAGAAAAGTGACAGGGTTACCTCTAACTGGTGAGAAGTATTTCAAAGGGGGCCAACTCGAATGGGAAGAGTGTTCAATCCTCAAGTCGACGTATAAATATATCTACTGGTCCAAGGGCGTTCTAAGGAGCTACATTGTAGAGGAATGGTTGATGCTTCTCAACACATTTCTGAGGTTTATATCTTGTGAGGGAAGGTATGAAACCATTTTTATTTACCATATAAGGCTTCTTATACACTTTACATATGGTTGTGATATCAATTTTCCTTTATTTCTCTGTCAAAGTCTTCATAAACTGGCTAGAAGTGTCTAATCGACCTCTAAAAGGGATGAAACTAGTTTATTCCATTATTGTCTCATTAAAATGATTTTTTTTTATGAGCTGGAGCAGTGAAAGGAAATGTTGGGTCCCTATAATACTAGTGATTACCCCATTAATATTGTAGTTATACCCCTTATTAATAGTCTTGTGCCCCTATTGCCCCCATATTGTTATTACTGTGCCCCATAGAATCCCTCTATTGTTATTTTTGTGGCTTTATACTATTTTTGTTTGGTCGGCTGGGTTATATTGTGACTCCTTAGACTCCTATATATAGAAAGGAGGTTTTGTCATTTGAATCATCCAAGAATTTTTCATTTTTGTAATGTAAAGGAGGTTTCCCCCTCGAAGAGGATGAATTCTAAGGCGTTGATCTATCTTTTCTATCTTTTCTTGAGCTGGTTTCATAACATTTGGTATCAGAGCTTTGGATTCTAGGGTTTCGTTGCTCCAAACAGGTCATCGTGGCATTTTCGCTATAACTTTTTTTCTGTGACGTTTCATAAGCTAAAAAAAAAACCCATTTGAGAATACATCTCGCTGAATCTCAGGTCCAAATTTCAGATCTTTTTGCACTATATTTGCAGAGATATGATCTGAGGAAGTTGGTCTTCTTGCAGACTCCTGAATTACATTCTAAACAAGTGACCTAGGGAAAATCATCATAAATTTTTCCCTGAGCATTGGATTGAAATTTCGTAAGAAGGTGAAGAAAGAGGACAAACTGTAGTTTCTTGTATATATTTTTCAGAGCCAAAGGATGAAACAGTGACTCGTGCCACGTCGTACAAGTTTGCTCTACTGAACTAGTCTATAATCAGGTCACTGTGGGAGATTTCACATAACTCTTCCTTGGAGAATCCAAATTAGATCAGGCTGGTGGCATTGGAAAGAGGACATACAGGGCTACCATAGGTTGCAATTTCAGAACTAGATGATTTGAAAGTATAGAGATACATCAGAGGCAATATCGAGCTCCTACAAAGTGAAAAAAAGGTGTGTAGATTCTTTTAAATTTTTGCTTAAGACTGGTTTGAAAATTTATTTTGAAGGAATTCAAAGGGCTAGTAGAGCATTATTATCGGTAACTGATGCCCCTAGGAAAGAAAATGCAAACACCTAGTAAGGAACCTAAAAGCTCTAGCATGACTCATGAAGAAGAAGAAGAAATGCTATATGATATATCAAAATTACAAGAACAAGTGAAACAAGTGTCACTTGCACAAAAAGCAACAGAATCTAAGATGGATGGTTTAAGGAAAGATGTATAAGCTAAGATGGATGGTTTAAAGAAAGGTGTAGAAGCTAAGATGGATTGTTTAATGTGTTATGAAACCAACTCAAGAAAAGATAGAAAAGATAAATCAACGCCTTAGAATTCAGCCTCTTCAAGGGGGCAACCTCCTTTACATTACATAAATGAACAATTCTTGGATGATCCAAATGACAAAACCTCCTTTCTATATATAGGAGTCTAAGGAGTCACAATATAATCCACCGACCTAACAATAATAATATAAAGCCACAAAAATAACAACAGAGGGATTCTATGGGGCACAGTAATAACAATATGGGGGTAATAGGGGCACAACAACATTAATAAGGGGTATAAATACAATAGTAATGGGGTAATCACTAGTATTATAGGGACCCAACATGCCCCTCTCCTTCAAAAAAGTGTTGTCCTCAACGCTTGAGTAGTTCTGGATACTTCTGCATAAAATTCTCATCCTCCCATGTGGAATCTTCAGCGGATAAGTTCTTCCACTTGATAAGATACTCTGAAATTGATCGATTTCGTAGCTGTCGAGTTCTTGTTTCTGTGACTGCTTCCGGTTCCAATATAATTTTTCCTTCCTCGTCAAGTTCTGGAAATATTGTTTGAACTGGGAGCTTGTCGCCTATAACCTTCTTTAAACATGAAACATGGAAAACTGGGTGCAATCGAGAAGCTGCAGGAAGCTCCAATTTGTATGCCATAGTACCAATCTTTTGCAACACCTTGTACGGACCATAATACTTTGGTGATAATTTATTATCCTTCTTAGCTTGCTTGAGGGACATTTGCTTATATGGTTGTAGCCGTAGGAATACCCAATCACCTACATCAAAACTTCTTTCACTGCGATGTTGATCTGCCTGTTGTTTCATTCTATTCTGTGCCAACACGAGGTTATCCTTTAAGAGTTGGAGGACTTGTTGTTGATGTTCGATGTGATGTTCCACTGCCTGAACCTTAGAATTTTCTCTTAAATATGATGTGATGGATGGTGGTTGATACCCATAAAGTGCCATAAATGGGGTCATTTTTGTTGTTGTATGGAAGGAAGTGTTATACCACCATTCAGCCAGAGGCAACCATTTGACCCATTGTGTCTGTTTATCAGATACAAAGCAACGAAGATATCCTTCCAAACATTTGTTTACTATCTCAGTTTGCCCATCAGATTGAGGATGATAAGATGAGCTATGAGCTAACTGAGTACCAAGACAAGAAAATAATTCTGTCCAAAAATTTCCAGTGAAAATGGGATCTCTGTCACTTACAATAATCTTTGGGTTTCCATGTAGCTTTTGAATTGTTTCCATAAATGCAGTAGAAACTGTACTGGCTTTAAATGGATGTGATAATGCACAAAAGTGTGCATACTTGGTAAGTCTGTCAACTACCACCATGATGACACTCTTTCCCTCAGACTTGGGTAAACCTGTGATAAAATCCATTGAAACCTCCTCCCAACGTTGGCTTGGAATGGATAAAGGTTGTAATAGACCCGGTGTCTTAATTGTTTCAACTTTATTTTGTTGGCAAACCAAACATTCCACCACAAACTTTTGAATATCTGATTTAAGGCCATCCCAAAAAAATTCCTTCTTAACCCTGTGGTAAGTTTTTAAAAATCTTGAGTGCCCTCCTAAGGGAGAAGTGTGCAATTCCATAAGAATCTTTTGTTTTAGCTGGGAATTCTTACAAAGGTATAAGCGATCTTTGTACCATAACGAATCATTTTTCCAGCTAAATGTATCAGACGTACTGGAATCTTGTTGTAACTTTCGAATAAGTGCCCACACTTCTTCGTCATTCTTCCATTCCTCCCTTGCTTCGTTTATCCAATCTGGTTGGATAATAGAAATGGCGCACAACAATGCTTCCACATCCTCATCCTTTCTTGAGAGTGCATCTGCCACCACATTTTGCTTCCCTTTTTTGTAGATGATTTCAAAGTCATAACCCAACATCTTTGTGACCCACTTTTGTTGCTCTTCAGAGGATAATCTTTGTTCTAAAAAGTATTTAAGGCTATCATGATCTGTTTTTACCTTGAAGTGTCTTCCCATTAGGTAGGGTCGCCATTTCTTAAGTGCATGGAGTATTGCCAACATTTCCTTCTCATAAATAGCTTTGCTTAAAAACTTTCCCTTGATTGGACGACTTTCAAAAGCAATGGGTCTTTCATCTTGCATTAGAACAACACCAATTCCATTTCCTGAAGCATCACATTCCACAATAAAGGTTTTTGTGAAGTCCGGTGTAGCTAAGACCGGTGCTTGGCACATTGCCTCTTTAAGATGTTCAAAGGCCTTTGTTTCTTCCGGAGTCCATGAAAATGCATCTTTCTTCAATAATGTTGTTAGAGGTGCTGCTATTCTCCCATAATTCTTAACAAACTTGCGATAATACCCTGTCAACCCGAGAAATCCTCGCAGATGCTTTATGGATGTGGGAATTTTCCATTCCTTAATGGCTTTAATTTTGCTAGGGTCTACCTTAACTCCTTCATGAGATACAATATGACCCAAATATTCCACCTCTTGGACTCCAAAGAAACATTTGGATCTTTTTGCATATAATTGTTTCTCCTCCAATAGTTGTAGCACCCTGTCAACATGTTCAACATGATCCTTCCAAGACTTGTTGTAGATTAGTATATCATCAAAAAATACTAACACAAATTTTCTAAGGAATGGTTTGAAAATTGAATTCATCAAACCTTGAAATGTTGAAGGTGCATTGGTAAGGCCAAAAGGCATGACCAAAAATTCATAATGACCCTCATGAGTTCTAAATGTTATTTTCGGAATGTCTTCAATCTTCATTCTGATTTGATGATATCCTGAACGAAGATCCAACTTGGTGAAGTAAATTGATCCATGCAATTCATCCAGTAATTCATCAATGACAGGAATGGGGAACTTATCTTTAATAGTGAGCTTGTTGAGCTCCCTATAATCCGGACACATGTGCCATGATCCATCCTTCTTGTGCACCAATACTACTGGAGCAGAGAAAGAACTTTGACTCGGTTGAATTATACCAGCCTCTAGCATTTCTGCAACCATACGTTCAATTTCACTCTTTTGGACATAGGGATATCTGTACGGCCTGATGTTTGGAGGAACACTTCCTGGAATCAGATGAATAGCATGATCATGATCACGCATAGGTGGGAGACCTTTGGGAGTCTCAAATACCTTGGAATGATTGTCCAGGACTTTTTGGAGATCTGGAGAAATAGATGATTCTGATGTGGAAACATCTAGCGAGCATAATTGTGCAATTACACCTCTTTGCTCCTTTTTTAGAAGCTTTGTCATACCATTAGAGCTGATTATCTTTCCTGGTTTCCCTGCAATACCCCTTAATTCAAATTCCTTACCTTCCATAGAAAATTTCATGAAAAGTTCTTGAAAATTAAAAGCTATTGTACCCAAGGATTGTAGCCATTGGACTCCTAGTACAACATCAACACCTCCCATTGGAATGGAAAGCATTGGGCTAGTCAATACATATTCTCCCATGGATAGCTTGATATTATGGCACTTTCCAGAGCAATTTATTGTTCCTCCATTTGCAATCATCACTTGACACTCTGGTGCTGGATATAGGAAGCAATTCAATTCTTTTGCTACCTTACAATGAATAAAATTGTGGGTGCTTCCTGAATCAATCAACACTATTACTTTTTTCTTCTTGATTTGTCCTTCTATCTTGATGGTTTGAGGAGTGGTAATTCCCGCCAATGCATTACAAGATATGGTCGGATTTATTTGTTCTTCATCTAGGCTTTGTTCCTGGAGTATATCCTCTTCTTTTGACCTTTCTTGCTCCTTTTCTTCTTCCTCTTCACAATCTATGTAGAATAATTTCTTCTCAGCACACTTATGACTTTTAGTGTATTTGCTATCACAACTGTAACAAAGCCCTTTTGCTCTTTTTTCTTCCAATTGTTGTGGTGTCAACCTTATAGGTTGTGGAAGACTAGGGGCAACAACACTTCCATCTTTATAGTTGTGAGTGGTATGCTTCCTGGTTGCCATAATTTTGCTTTCCATTTTTCTTGCTAACCTGAATGCCTTCTCTAATGAATCAGGTTCCCAAAGGCGAACATCATGTTGGATATTATCCTTTAAAGACCCTATGAACACATCAATCCTATGCTCCTCTGGAATATCTTTTACCCTTATGTTCAATTTTTGGAACTCCTCAATGTGCTCCATTATTGAACCCTTTTGTTTGAGACTTATCAATTGGCTAAAAAAAGTGTTGCTTTTTGTATCCTCATAATGTGCTATCAATTCTTCCGTAAAAATTGCCCAAGTGATAAATTTTTTACGAGAGCAAAGCCATTGATACCATACAAACTGATTTGGTTCCAAATATAAAGTTGCCATACGTACCTTTTGTGCGTTTTGCACATTATTGAGATCGAAGAATTGCTCCATCTGTAATATCCATGTGGCAGGATCCTTGCCATCAAACTTCCTCATATCGATTTTTGGAATATGGAAAGTCTTCGATCCAACATTAGCATCTACGGAATCATGATTAACATTTTTTTTATTCTCATCATGAGTTTCCTTTAGTACCCTTTCACCCTTAGTGCCCATTTCTTGTAGCAACTTATTCACATTTACCTTCAATTCGTCCATGTCTGTCTTCGAATTTGTCTTCAAATCATCCATCTTAGCTTCCACGTCAATCATCTTAGCTTCTACGCCTTTCTTTAAACAGTCCATCTTAGCTTCTACACCTTTCTTTAAACCATCCATCTTAGATTCTGTTCCTTTTTGTGTAAGGGACAGTTGTTGCACTTGGTCTTGTAATTTTGATATATCATGTTGCATTTCTTCCTCTTCTTCATGAGTCATGCTAGAGCTTTCAGATTCCTTACTAGGTGTTTGTATTTTCTTTCCTCGGGGCATCAGTTACTGATAATAATGCTCTACTATGCCCTTTGAATTCCTTCAAAATAAATTTTCAAACCAAGCTTAAGCAAAAATTTAAGAAAATCTACACACCTTTTTTCACATTGTAGGAGCTCGATATTGCCTCTGATGTATCTTTTTACCTTCCAATCATCTAGTTCAAAATTTGTGATCTGTAGTAGCCCTCTGTGTCCTCTTTCCAATTCCATAAGTCTGACCCAAATTGGATTCTCCAAGGAATATTTATGCGAAATCTCCCACAGTGACTTGATTTTAGACTAGTTCAGTAGAGCTAACTTGTACGGCGTGTCACGAGTCACTGTTTCGACCTTTGGATCTAAAAAACACATAAACGACACTACAGTCCGTCCTCTTTCTGTACCTTCTGACGAAATTTCAATCCGACCCCCAGAGAGAAAGTTATGATGATTTTCCCAGGTCACCTGTTTGGAGTGTAATTCAGGAGTCTGCAAAAGACCAACTTCCTCAGATCATATCTCCGCAAATATAGAGCGAAAAACTCTGAAATTCGGACCCAAGGTTCAGCGCGATTTTTTCTCAAATGGGTTTTTTTTGCGACTTCTGAAACGTCACAGAAAAAAAGTTATAGAGAAAATTCCACGATGACCTATTTAGAGCATCGAAACCCTAGAATCCAAAGCTCTGATACCAAATGTTATGAAACCAGCTCAAGAAAAGATAGATCAATGCCTTAGAATTCAGCCTCTTCGAGGGGGAAACCTCCTTTACATTACATAAATGAAAAATTCTTGGATGATTCAAATGACAAAACCTCCTTTCTATATATAGGAGTCTAAGGAGTCACAATATAATCCAGCCGACCTAACAATAATAATATAAAGCCACAAAAATAACAATAGAGGGATTCTATGGGGCACAGTAATAACAATATGGGTGTAATAGGGGCACAACAATATTAATAAGGGGTATAGCTACAATAGTAATGGGGTAATCACTAGTATTATAGGGACCCAACATAATGAAAGGTGTAGAAGCTAAGATGGATGGCATGGAAGCTAAGGTGAATGGCGTGGACGCTAAAATTGATGGCATGGATGATAAGATGGAAGAATTGAAGATAAATATGAATAAGTTTCTACAAGAAATGGTCAATAATGGTGAAAGGGTACTAAAGGAAACTCATGATGAGAACAAAAGAAATGTTAATCATATTCCATAGACTCTAATGTTGGATCGAAGACTCACCATATTCCAAAAATCGATATGAGGAAGTTTGATGGCAAGGATCCTGCCACATGGATATTACAGATGGAGCAATTCTTCGATCTCAATAATGTGCAAAACACACAAAGTTACGTATGGCAACTTTATATTTGGAACCAAATCAGTTTGTATGGTATCAATGGCTTTGCTCTTATAAATAATTTATCACTTGGGCAATTTTTACGGAAGAATTGATAGCACATTATGAGGATACAAAAAGCAACACTTTTTTTAGCCAATTGATAAGTCTCAAACAAAAGTGTTCAATAATGGAGCACATTGAGGAGTTCCAAAAATTGAACATAAGGGTAAAAGATATTTCAGAGGAGCATAGGATTGATGTGTTCATAGGGTCTTTAAAGGATAATATCCAACATGATGTTCGCCTTTGGGAACCTGATTCATTAGAGAAGGCATTCAGGTTAGCAAGAAAAATGGAAAGCAAAATTATGGCAACCAGGAAGTATACCACTTACAACTATAAAGACGGAAGTGTTGTTGCCCCTAGTCTGCCACAATCTATAAGGTTGACACCACAAAAATTGGAAGAAAAAAGAGCAAAAGGGCTTTGTTACAGTTGTGATAACAAATACAGTAAAGGTCATAAGTGTGATGAGAAGAAATTATTCTACATAGATTGTGAAGAGGAAGAAGAAAAGGAGCAAGAAAGGTCAAAAGAAGAGGATATACTCCAAGAACAAAGCCTAGATGAAGAACAAATAAATCCGACCATATCTTGTAATGCATTGGCGGGAATTACCACTCCTCAAACCACCAAGATAGAAGGACAAATCAAGAAGAAAAAGGTAATAGTGTTGATTGATTCAGGAAGCACCCACAATTTTATTCATTGTAAGGTAGCAAAAGAATTGAATTGCTTCCTATATCCAACATCAGAGTGTCAAGTGATGATTGCAAATGGAGGAACAATAAATTTCTCTGGAAAGTGCCATAATATCAAGCTATCCATGGGAGAATATGTATTGACTATCCCAATGCTTTCCATTCCAATGGGAGGTGCTGATGTTGTACTAGGAGTCCAATGGATACAATCCTTGGGTACAATAGCTTTTAATTTTCAAAAAATTTTCATCAAATTTTCTACGAAAGGAAAGGAAGTTGAATTAAGGGGTATTGCAGGGAAACTAGGAAAGATAATCAGCTCTAATGGTATGACAAAGCTTCTAAAAAAGGAACAAAGAGGTGTAATTGCACAATTATGTTCGCTAGATGTTTCCACATCGGAATCATCTATTTCTCCAGATCTCCAAAAAGTCCTGGACAATCATTCCAAGGTATTTGAGACTCCCAAAGGTCTCCCACCTATGCATGATCATGATCATGCTATTCATATGATTCCAGGAAGTGTTCCTCCAAACATTAGGCCGTACAGATATCCCTATGTCCAAAAGAGTGAAATTGAACGTATGGTTGCAGAAATGCTAGAGGCTGGTATAATTCAACTAAGTCAAAGTTCTTTCTCTGCTCCAATAGTATTGGTGCACAAGAAGGATGGATCATGGCGCATGTTTCTGGATTATAGGGAGCTCAACAAGCTTACTATTAAAGATAAGTTCCCCATTCCTGTCATTGATAAATTACTGGATGAATTGCATGGACCAATTTACTTCACCAAGTTGGATCTTCGTTCAAGATATCATCAAATCAGAATGAAGACTGAAGACATTCCGAAAACAGCATTTAGAACTCATGAGGGTCATTATGAATTTTTGGTCATGCCTTTTGGCCTTACCAATGCACCTTCAACATTTCAAGGTTTGATTAATTCCATTTTCAAACCATTCCTTAGAAAATTTGTGTTAGTATTTTTTCATGATATACTAATCTACAACAAGTCTTGGAAGGATCATGTTGAACATGTTGACAGGGTGCTACAACTATTCGAGGAGAAACAATTATATGCAAAAAGATCCAAATGTTTCTTTGGAGTCCAGGAGGTGGAATATCTGGGTCATATTGTATCATGAAGGAGTTAAGGTAGACCCTAGCAAAATTAAAGCCATTAAGGAATGGAAAATCCCCACATCCATAAAGCATCTGCAAGGATTTCTCAGGTTGACAGGGTATTATCGAAAGTTTGTTAAGAATTATGGGAGAATAGCAGCACCTCTAACAACATTATTGAAGAAAGATGCATTTTCATGGACTCCGGAAGCAACAAAGGCATTTGAACATCTTAAATAGGCAATGTGCCAAGCACCGGTCTTAGCTACACCAGACTTCACAAAAACCTTTAGAGTCGGTCTAGTAGCCCTCCATCAACGATCAAAGCTCTTTGCATTTCATTAGTAGGTGTCTCATCAGTGTCATCTTATTGCATTCCATTAGGCATGCCATAACCCTGATGGAGGAGCTTGTGTCTTTATGTACCCCTCTTGGCGCTGCTGGTTCAAGTTGTTTCAGTCAATAAAATTCTTTACAGGGTCATTGGTCTTGTTTTTAAGTCAAGGTCCTAGGTCTAGGGTTTAGGTCCAATTTGTCTTTGAGGTCATGTCTTTAAAGGTCAATAAATGCCCAGCAGGCCAGAGGGATGTCTATCTAAGCATCACTTCAAAGGATTTCATATTGTACAGCTATTTTTTCTACCTTGAGTTCAAAAACCCTGTTTTTGAAGGCAAGGTCATTTTCTCATGTTTTGTAAAAATTTGTAAAAATTCAAACTCTCCAGAAGTTGGCATGCAGCCCTGGTCTCCTTTGCCAAGACTCTTCAGAACCTACCTCTGCAAAAATTTTCAAGAAAAAGCATCATTTCAACCAATTTCAGGACAAAAAGGAAACCATAAGTCAGTAGCATTTAAATTTTAAAAAGTGTCATTTTATAAACATTAGAAAGTGGGTTTGAGGGGAAATTAATTCAAATCAAGTTTATAAAATTTCCCCTCCCTTCATTTTATCATTATTTGCTTCCAAGACTCCAAAAGCAAGAGCAAAAGGCGATTTAGTGTGAAAACTGTGCAAGTTGGTGGACAGAGCCCGCGCGCTACGCATCAGGACCTGCGCGCTACGCGTTGGGCAGGCACTACGTGTCGGGGCGGTCATCACAGTGGGAAAAAGACACGGGCGCTACCCGTTGGGCGCGCGCTACGCGTTAGGACCCGCGCGCTACGCGTTGGGGTATAACACACAAAAAATTTGCCTACAAGCTTCAAACGACCCCAAATTTCTTCAAGGTTGTAGGTAGGCCTCTGATCATCAAAGTATTTTGCTTGATAAAGAAAAATGAGCATGGGAAATGTGTTTTAATGCCATCAATTTGAAATGAGAAGTTCGTGTGTATTTGCTTAAAAATGTCAAAGTGCAAGTAAAGCTAGGGTTTTGTTTTGCTGCTCTCAAGGTCATCTCTTTCACTCCCATTTTTTCCCCACATCCCAGCCACCTCCCTTATCATTTTTACCTAAACTCCCTACCAAAAATATCAAAGGCCCAAAACCCTACCCATATCCCTAAAATTCAATAACATAACCCTAAACCCTACTTCCCATAAAACCCTGGCAAATTATAATTGTATCATGTTGTATATGTCATGATTCCTTCCCTTAATTCCCTTTTTCATATATTTTCCCTAATTCCCCTTAAAATTCTCCCTTCCCTAACATCTCCCTTGTGTTATTTGTCCCCTTGAAGCAGCATTTCAATAGTAAAAACAACAGGTCATTTGAGCAGAAGCAGCAGTACATTTCAGCTACTTTGCTCTTGAAACCATGTCAGAAACCGAAACCGACTATGAGCAAAGTGATGACCGTGAGTCAACACCAGAGGTTGAGGTACAAAGGGGGCCTCATAGGGGTGGTAAGGGTGGTCACCATGTGAGAGAGGAGCCCACCTCTTTGACCTATTTGCAGGCTTGTCCACTTGCAGTCACATGTTTCCGCCATCAGTCATGTTATGAATTTTGCGAGAGGATTTCTCAAATTCAGCACCATAGGGAATTGGTCTGCTTGTTTGTTTTGCATTTGCATGACGGGCATGTAAATCTTGCAGGGGTGGATTTTATATTGTCACCTGAGATTGTTGCTCAAGCAACAGGGATACCCAATGTTGGAGAAGAGTGGAACAAGCGCAAACTATTGGACAGATTTCAGTATGAGCCCTACATTAAACCTATGTACATGAGGTACATGACTGGTGTATTTACTTTCAGATTTTTTAGGGATGAGTATGCTCCCTTGATGAGGCTCATCATTCGCTATTTCACCTGTGAGGGCAGATTTTCACGTTTGTATTCGTACCATATCCGCTTGTTGATGCATTTCACATGGGTACGGATGATGAACATACCATTTTTCATGTGCCAGAATATTGAGAGGATGGTGCCCTTGGTGCAGAGAAAGAGCCCAGCACAGCAACACTGGAGCATCTTTCATTATAGTTTGATCAAGCTTGTGGTCATGCATCAGTTGGCTCAGCAGGGTATCCCATGGGAGGATTTTACCTCTGAAGATTTTTTCACAGCACCACCACCTCTTGAGGTTGTTCATGAGGAGGGAGGACCTTCACAACAGCATGATATCCCCGAGGCCAGACATGTCAGCTCCCCTCCATTGGTCACATATCAGAAAGGCCACAGAGCCTTATTTGCATCAGCTCGGCGAGTATTTTCTCCACATCAGGTGGAAGGGGTCTCGCCTTCTTCATCAGCACCGCGAGTGTTATCTCCACACCAGGTTGAAGGGGCCTCGTTTTCGACAGCAGCACAGGTACAAGAGAGAGGCAAGCAGCCCAAAATTGATGAGGGGCCATCAGGTGATCCAGGCATAGATGTTGTTGACCTCGATATCAGTTCTCCTAGCTTAGAGCCAAAGGAGATCATCCAGCAACTGAGGGCTGAAAATGACTCATTGCAACAAAGGTTGGAAATGGAAAATTGGACAATCACCTACTTAGAGCAGCGCAACAAGCAGTTGGAAGATGAGCACACTCTTGATGAGTTGCGGAGGATCCATGAAGACCGCAACTTGGCGCGCAAGAGACCCGGTGATTTGGTACCCGTTGAGCGAGAGGCTATGCTCCTCTAGGTCAATGTTCATTTGGAGAGGCTGCTGGTCAAGGCCAACAAAGATAAGGACCTGCTCCGGAACATGAAGAACCACTACTGGGCCCGAATGCACGTATGTAAGGCGAGAATGAAGGTGCTCAAAAGACGGTTGGCCAAGGCACTAAAACGAAGAAAAGGGCCCAATCCCCTCCACATCTTGGCTGAGGCTTCCTTGAAGGAGCATGGTGCTAAATGACTCAACTCCAGCACAAATTTCAAAAAATTTTGAGCATTTTTGGTCACTTGTGAATTTTTGGGCTAAAAACAGGTTTTCTTCACCAACGCGTAGCGCGCCACGCGCGACCCTTTAGATGGGCAACTCCATTTCAGGAAAACTCAGCATTTTTGGATTTTTCATGCAAAAATACACCTTCTCAGCAATTACCAAGAGATTTCATCAAGTTTTGAGCCTCCAGAAGGTCAAAAAACAAGCAAAAAATGACTTTCTGCCACTTTTTTGACACACAGGAAGCAGTCTTGGGAGATTGCAATGTTGGAGGGGTAAATAGACACCAAATTCAGAAATTCCAATTGGGCTGGAAAGTAGACATCCAGACCTTTCTAACAAGACCACTTTTGCCTCATTTGTACACCTGGAAGTGCCTCAAAAGTTTCTCCAAAGGCGCACTGCGCGTTCAGAATCAGTGCGCTACGCGTTGGGCAATTTTCACAGAAATGCACCTACAGCTCAGCAAAACGCAGTTTTGACTAGATTTGACTTTTTGGAGTGGATTTTGATCCTCCTTGTTGTAAATGATGTAATTTTATGATATTTTGACACTCATTTATCTCTTCTAGAAGATTCATTCATGAGATAGGCAAAAATTTAATGAATGAATTGGTTTCCTAACTTATAGAGGCAAGTTGTTTTGACTGCCTAGTTTTCAGTGCTCAGTTTAGAATTGGTTGAAACAGCTCCTAGGATAGTGAGCTCGACCCCTAGAGGCAAGGAAAGATGTTAGATTTCCTATATTATGTACTTTCTTGGTCATTTTCATGGTTGGACTCTTGAGGGAGAAGCTTCTATTGTATTACTCATTGTATCTCTGCAATTTTGGCAAAGGAAGAAAGACCAGGTTTTTGCAGTCCTTTTTGGGATTCCTGTGGTTACATGTATTGATGGTGTGTTTATCTTTGTACTTGTAAGTTTTTTATGTGAATCATCTTCTTACTTTTCCTTCTGCAAATTAGGAAAATGAAGTGTTAAAGTAGAATTCATGATTGCCATGCTCTGCTTTTAAGTTTGCTTAATATCAATGTTTTTATCTGTTTAAGGAGAACTCAAGGTGAATTGCTTGCTCTCCTTAGCTCCTCACCAGTCATTCTCATCCATCCAAATCTTTCAAAGGCATCAATACAGTCTCCTATCTTGCCCCAAAGAACCCCCTGCAAAAACTGTGTCCAATCCCCGCACCCAAAATTGCCTTTCCCCGATTTTCCACCGAAATCCTAAAAATCTCAAATCAAACCTTTTATCAGTTTACTAGCCTAAAATCAGTGTTTCCTCATTGGTTATCTCGCCCGTTGAAGATCTTTACCGAGATAGACCGGAGAGAGCCCTCTCCTGCCCTGTAGGGCTAGCTACGAGGCTAAGTGGTTTGATGTTGCCTTGAAGTTTACCTTTCTCAGCCTGAGGTGAAATTTCAAGCGCTAACATATTGGCGACCATACTGGGAAGAACAAATTGTTTGCTGATTGATGTGTTTATTTCATAAGTCTTAGACGGAGTCTGAAGATACGCCAGGTAGCCTTCAAAAACGCTCTTGCTTTGCATCAGTACAAGTAGATAAACGCTGCTTCAGTCGATCTCCGTGAGCTAGTGAATGTAACACTTCATTTTCATTTCACCCCAATTCATTTGTAAACTCTGAACTTTTAGATGATTAGTTGAGAGTTTTCACAGGCTGAAATCATTCACTGGCGACTCCTTCACTGAAAACTCCAGAGATCAATGCTTCATGGTGACTTCACTACAGGAAGACTAGTAGCTTTAAGCTTTTCAAGATGGATCAGATTGCAAGAAGATATGCTCCCATGAGCCGAGATCACATCCCTGGTTTTCAAAATAAAATTCCGAAGGTAGATTGGTCAAGGAATTTGCCTACATTTAATGATGATGGTAAGAAGGATGCTGCTTTACATCTAGTTAGATTTCATATGCATATTCGCAAGTTGAAGGTGGATTTTCCTGAAGATTTCTTGATGAAGATATTCATGGCCACTTTGGAAGGTAAAGCCCAATCTTGGTATGAAAGTTTGCCGCAGGCTTGTATTTACTGTTTAAAGGATTTTCATGCCTTGTTCATTGAAAGATATCAAGCATCTTATCCATCATTAAATTTGGTTCATGACTGTTGCAAGCATGCTTATAGTTTTATTGAAAGCCTTGAGAAATATTATGAAGATGATAATTTTATGGATGTTGAGATCATGGAGGCTCTGTATGAGAATCCATTTCAGCAACATGAAGAGAACCTAGTGGATACCCATCAAGATGATCAGGAAATTTTGCAGCAGAATCAAGATCAACAGCTTGAAGATGGCCATATGGCTGAAAATGATGAAAGAGAGGGTTCTATTTCAGATCTGCCCACAGAAGAAGACAGCGTGCAGGGTAGTCAAGATTCATGTGATGCAGTCAAGTCAACTATTTCAGATCAACATTCAGATCATGATGACCAAGAATACCTTGTGCCGAATCCTATAAAGAAAAACTTGGCTGTTGAGATCATTTGGCATGAAGAAAACAAAGTTACAAATTTAAGTGCTCCCATTTCATCAAAACAGAGTCTTCATGAGGAGGTCATTCAGTCTGCTCATGAACAGCAAGGTGAGATCTTTGCTCAAGCAAGTGAAAAAGTTTCTTTGAGTGAATTTGTGGTAGACGATGTAAATGATAATATTGTGCTTGATAATATTGAAGAATGTAATAAGGAACTTGATAATTTGGTTGTGATATCATATGAAGATGACCTACCATATTGTCAGACTACAGAAGATCATAGCATACAGGATTACCTTTCAGATTCTTCATATGTCTCATGTGTTGAAATATTTTTACAAGAGGAGATCTGCTCATCCATTTGTTCGGAGTTTTTTGAAGCTTATGAGCACACTTTTACTAAAGCACATGATGAAGGCAGATCAGAATTTGAAACAAAGGACACCTTGTTCTTTCAGCAGGAGGTGGCAGTGGCAAATATTCATGTTTTTCACGATCCTCTAGCAAGTTTGTTGCAGCCAGTAGTGAAAATGTTTATTACAGTGTTTTGTCACAGCCATGGTCAACTATGTTTTTGGATGCCCAGTGAAAGGTTTGTATTGTTAACCAGAAGATCTAATCAGGAGAATCAAACAAGAAGGCATCTGCTTGATTGGTTGCATTGGCATTTTGATATAGTTTGATGTATATTGTCTTGTAAGAAACACAGGTGGTTGTCATCATGATTTCAAATCTTGATGGACTGCTGCCCTTCAATAAGCTTTGTAATTTCTTGTTTTAGTTAAGTCAGTCATGAGTCATTTGTGAGTCAGTTTTTAGTCACTTGTAAAGTCAATAAAGCTGTCCCGGTTTGGGTCACATGTGTAAATAATGACTCCATTTCCCAATGATTGTAAGGCACTGGTCTGCTCTCCCAGAGGTCTAAGGTTCTTGGCACCTCCAAGGAGCTACCATCCCCATTGGAGCCAATGTTAGAGTCGGTCTAGTAGCCCTCCATCAGCGATCAAAGCTCTTTGCATTTCATTAGTAGGTGTCTCATCAGTGTCATCTTCTTGCATTCCATTAGGCATGCCATAACCCTGATGGAGGAGCTTGTGTCTTTATGTTCCCCTCTTGGCACTGCTGGTTCAAGTTGTTTCAACCAATAAAACTCTTTACAGGGTCATTAGTCTTGTTTTTAAGTCAAGGTCCTAGGTCTAGGGTTTAGGTCCAATTTGTCTTTGAGGTCATGTCTTTAAAGGTCAATAAATGCCCAGCAGGCCAGAGGGATGTCTATCTAAGCATCACTTCAAAGGATTTCATATTATACAGCTACTTTTTCTACCTTGAGTTCAAAAACCCTGTTTTTGAAGGCAAGGTCATTTTCTCATGTTTTGTAAAAATTTGTAAAAATTCAAACTCTCCAGAAGTTGGCATGCAGCCCTGGTCTCCTTTGCCAAGACTCTTCAGAACCTACCTTTGCAAAAATTTTCAAGAAAAAGCATCATTTTAACCAATTTCAGGACAAAAAGGAAACCATAAGTCAACAACATTTAAATTTTGAAAAGTGTCATTTTATAAACATTAGAAAGTGGGTTTGAGGGGAAATTAATTCAAATCAAGTTTATAAAAGCTCCCCTCCCTTCATTTTATCATTATTTGCTTCCAAGACTCCAAAAGCAAGAGCAAAAGGCGATTTAGTGTGAAAATTGTGCAAGTTGGTGGACAGAGCCCGCACGCTACGCATCAGGACCTGCGCGCTACGCGTTGGGCAGGCGCTACGCGTCGGGGCGGTTAGCACAGTGGGAAAAAGACACGGGTGCTATGCGTTGGGCGCGCACTACGCGTCAGGACCCGCGCGCTACGCGTTGGGGTATAACACACAAAAAATTTGCCTACAAGCTTCAAACGACCCCAAATTTCTTCAAGGTTGCAGGTAGGCCTCTGATCATCAAAGTATTTTGCTTGATAAAGAAAAATGAGCATGGGAAATTTGTTTTAATGCCATCAATTTGAAATGAGAAGTTCGTGTGTATTTGCTTAAAAATGTCAAAGTGCAAGTAAAGCTAGGGTTTTGTTTTGCTGCTCTCAAGGTCATCTCTTTCACTCCCATTTTTTCCCCACATCCCAGCCACCTCCCTTATCATTTTTACCTAAACTCCCTACCAAAAATATCAAAGGCCCAAAACCCTACCCCTATCCCTAAAATTCAATAACATAACCCTAAACCCTACTTCCCATAAAACCCTGGCAAATTATAATTGTATCATGTTGTATATGTCATGATTCCTTCCCTTAATTCCCTTTTTCATATATTTTCCCTAATTCCCCTTAAAAGTCTCCCTTCCCTAACATCTCCCTTGTGTTATTTGTCCCCTTGAAGCAGCATTTCAACAGTAAAAACAGCAGGTCATTTGAGCAGAAGCAACAGTACATTTCAGCCACTTTGCTCTTGAAACCATGTCAGAAACCGAAACCGACTATGAGCAAAGTGATGACCGTGAGTCAACACCAGAGGTTGAGGTACAAAGGAGGCCTCACAGGGGTGGTAAGGGTGGTCACCATGTGAGAGAGGAGCCCACCTCTTTGACCTATTTGCAGGCTTGTCCACTTGCAGTCACATGTTTCCGCCATCAGTCATGTTATGAATTTTGCGAGAGGATTTCTCAAATTCAGCACCATAGGGAATTGGTCCGCTTGTTTGTTTTGCATTTGCATGACGGGCATGTAAATCTTGCAGGGGTGGATTTTATATTGTCACCTGAGATTGTTGCTCAAGCAACAGGGATACCCAATGTTGGAGAAGAGTGGAACAAGCGCAAACTATTGGACAGATTTTAGTATGAGCCCTACATTAAACCTGTGTACATGAGGTACATGACTGGTGTATTTCCTTTCAGATTTTTGAGGGATGAGTATGCTCCCTTGATGAGGCTCATCATTCACTATTTCACCTGTGAGGGCAGATTTTCACGTTTGTATTCGTACCATATCCGCTTGTTGATGCATTTCACACGAGTACAGATGATGAACATACCATTTTTCATGTGCCGGAATATTGAGAGGATGGTGCCCTTGGTGCAGAGAAAGAGCCCAGCACAGCAACACCGGAGCATCTTTCATTATGGTTTGATCAAGCTTGTGGTCATGCATCAGTTGGCTCAGCAGGGTATCCCATGGGAGGATTTTATCTCTCGAGATTTTTTCACAACACCACCACCTCCTGAGGTTGTTCATGAGGAGGGAGGACCTTCACAATAGCATGATATCCCCGAGGCTAGACATGTCATATCCCCTCCATTGGTCACATATCAAAAAGGCCACAGGGCCTTATTTGCATCAGCTCGGCGAGTATTTTCTCCACATCAGGTGGAAGGGGTCTCGCCTTCTTCATCAGCACCGCGAGTGTTATCTCCACACCAGGTGGAAGCGGCCTCGTTTTCAACACCAGCACAGGTACAAGAGAGAGGCAAGTAGCCCAAAATTGATGAGGGCCATCAGGTGATCCAGGCATAGATGTTGTTGACCTCGATATCAGTTCTCCTAGCTTAGAGCCAAAGGAGATCATCCAGCAACTGAGGGCTGAAAATGACTCGTTGCAACAAAGGTTGGAAATGGCAAATTGGACAATCACCTACTTAGAGCAGCGCAACAAGCAATTGGAAGATGAGCACACTCTTGATGAGTTGCGGAGGATCCATGAAGACCACAACTTGGCGCGCAAGAGACCCGGTGATTTGGTACCCGTTGAGCGAGAGGCTATGCTCCTCTAGGTCAATGCTCATTTGGAGAGGCTGCTGGCCAAGGCCAACAAAGATAAGGACCTGCTCCGGAACATGAAGAACCACTATTGGGCCCGAATGCACGTATGTAAGGCGAGAATGAAGGTGCTCAAAAGACGGTTGGCCAAGGCACTAAAACGAAGAAAAGGGCCCGATCCCCTCCACATCTTGGCTGAGGCTTTGTAACATCCAACTAATTAATTAATCAATCAAGTAAACATCCTACTAATCATGTAAGTAATCAATATGCAATTCAACTAATTAACTTCAAGCTCAAAACTATGATTAGAACACTTATCTGTGATTTCGGTTGAAGTCTGCTATCTGCAACAAGGTTTTGGGGACGACTTTCCACCCAACCATAGGCTCAATTGTGCAACGTCTTGCTACAACTGGCCACCCCCGAGCCCTCAATCAACGTACTACTGCCAGTGCTCCTAAGTCTTAGTATACCATTCTCCCAAGAGAATGAAAGATAGAATCTCGGAATGATAGAATGCAGGAATGCCTCCCATCTTCCTCACCATCTATTAAATAGAACAACATTGGAAGGGGAACCACATGCACACACTCCATGTGTCTACATGCAACTTTCTTTTGATTTTTAGCTTTCTTGTTTTATTTCTTTACTTTTCTTTTGATTTTTAGCTTTCTTGTTTTATTTCTTTCTTTTTGATAGTTTTCTTGTTTTATTTCTATTTATTCTTATTTAGAGTTTTAGTATAGTTATTACTATTTTTATTATTATTTTTTATTTATTTTCTTGTATATTTTTAAATTCATTTATTATTTATTATTTTTATTATTTATTATTAAGTGATTTATTATTTATTATTATTATTTATTTGTATATTTTTATTATTTATTATTTATTATTATATTATTATATTATTATTTATTATGTATTATTAAGGGAAGGGATATTACATACTCTCCCCCTTTAAGGAACTTCGTCCCGAAGTTATGTTGAATTATGTATTATGTATTGTTTTTATTATTTATTATTTATTATTTTATTTACTTCCTGTTTCCAACACCCTCTGCTGAACTAGTATAACCAGCAGGCATCGAAAGTCCCCAACACCCCGGAAAATCTCAAGGAATCTCTGTCCTTTTTCCCACTTTCGGCACCAGGCTAAGCCTGACCCAGTCTGTATCATAGTCCAAGGCTGGCCCCAAGGCTCGCGCCTGACTCAGACTTCATCTGCCCCAAGGCAGGCATCCGGTCCGGTACTCAATGACCCCGGGCATCTGGCAAGGCTGGCCCACTCCCTCCACAACTACTAAGGCGCACAGCTCCAGGCATCGAAGTCCTTTACATCCCTTCCAGACTTCGGCATCCCAATACAATAACAGGCACCAAGCCTAGAACATCAGGCACTTGGCCTCCTCAAGATGGTCTCATAGCTCTTCTAGAGCTATCCATCAAGAGCTATACACAAGACAAAGGAACCACTGGCATATGTAGTGTTGATTGAGTTTGTCCCCAACCCATATGGTGTTACTTATTCTCCCTCGTGCGTATGGGCTCACACGAAATCATCAAATAAACCAGCCCTCTCGGCCCATTTGTGGAGTCCTGTGAATCCTCACATCTCCACATGCATCCAATGCATTAACCATATCATCAAATAAAAAGGCCCTCTTGGCCCATTTGTGGAGTCCTGTCAATCATCACACCTCAACATGCAACCAATGGATTAGCTATACCGTCATAGTATCATAAAAATAATCCACATGTCAAGTCTTGCATGTCATCATGAGAACATTCATCATTGTTAATCGTAATATTATGAATAATAACGAACCACATGCTCATGCATGTCATAAATTTTTACGGAAGTATCGCCTACTTCACCTCATGAAATACCATCATAAGTTATAACATCAACATATTTGCAATAAAATATATCATGACTTCACATAATAAATGAACCACATGTCAATAAACCTCATATTATAGCATCATAATTCCTAGGCCATGTTATGCATATCATATCCATCATGAGTTTTCAACATTAAATACCTATCATCACGTAGTAAATGAATATGTCAATCATAATGCCTCATCATATGTATACATCATCACTATTGTAACCAGTATATAAATATGAACCACGTGGGCATGATCACCCTCATACCATCATATTATGAAACATCATCAATATGAGAAACATCTCAATACTTATCAAATATAGAATAATACTCTATAAGCATTCTTATCATGATTCATTAGAAAAATGAATTTCATAAACATTCAACTATGAACTAAGATTATTCAACATCCATCTAGGATTTATGTTATCTCATCAATGTTATTAGTGTGATGTTTTCATCAAGACGCCAATTATTTTTTCAATAATCATTTCCACTTCTTTCAACTAAGAAGTTGACCATTTACACCATAGGTATAATTATCTAAATACATTGTTAAATTTCACATGAGCCTCATTATCTTGAGTCTTAATCTCTCGTCATATTTCTTCCTTTCCCAAGCAAATTCTGGTGAAATTCATTGTTAAACTAAAATCATAGTGTACGATTTAGATGCATCATAAAGTTTAAACAATAAAACATGATTTAGATTGTCCATAAAGGTAACTGTCTTAGCTAAGTAAGCACTCCTAATTAGTTCATCACACAATTTGTATGCTACAATTCTGATGTAGTCTATTTATTTGCAAGTTTCAACATCTAGAGCCTTAACCTTTAATTAAGCTATTACTAGCCTTACCAACGTTCTATAAAACATTGTTTCACTCCCAATACTTTGACATATCCAATTACATAATTCATCAATGATACATCTACTAAGGGAATTTCAATATTTTCCTACGTTATTTATGAAAATTGGCTTTTTTTATAGAGAGTTTAACAAAAGTTGATCGATTATTTCATACTTTTAATTGCATCTCATGATTTTTCCTTATCATTGTTAATAAAACAATGCAATAGCACAATATTTACCTTATTTAGTGCATTAATTATCCATATAAACACAACTTTCTTATGCTAGTTACGAGTGAGCAGATGTAGAAACTAAACATCAATGGATATAGAGTAATCAAAGATCAAGGAAATCATTTGCTTCAAGTCAACCAATATATTATTTTACCTTTTTCTCTTCTTGAGAATTTTGTATAGTCGACAAAGAAAAGTAGTGATTCCTAAATAAAGCGCCAGTCATTTGGATTCTTCAGTAGTTACCCATAAATCACTAAACCACCCATTAGAATATATTTTAGACTATGAAAATATTAGCATAAAATAAATCAATTCAGGCAACCATCCTAAGAAGAACATCTCCTTCAAATTTTAAAACCAAAACACCTCCTAATTTGTATGCAAAATTCATGAGTTCATTATACAGTTTGCTTGATGGATCAGCTGATAATGCAAAGTTGAGGATGTATGTCGAGCACTAATTGGGTAAATTGGTTTTCAAAGTCGTATAGCACTCCAAATAATTGCATCAGACGATATGGCAAACAAGTTGTTTCAGTTAGAATTGTATGAGAGAGCAAGATCGCCTTCAAGGTTCTTCATATAAGTTAGGCTAAACTGGTGAGTGATGTGTGTAAGAAGTTAGGCTAAACTGGTGAGTGATGTGCGTAAGGCCAATCTGGTGACACCGAAAAACGCCTTTTCAAGTTATTTGTATAATGAATTTCTCGCAACAGATTAATTACACAAAGGAAAGGCAACAATTCTTCCTTTCAAGAACATTCCCAAGTATGCTAGTGGCAGGGAAGTCAGCGTGATGTCTACGGTGATGAAGGCAATTTAAATGAGTATTGACCACCATAACCTCCAAACAAATACTTTGTATGATAGTATCACCAAAAAAAAATATCAATGACAGAAATCGAGTCCATAAATCAATCCAATTTCTGCAGGACAATGGTAAAAATCTAGGAAAAGACAAATTCCAACCATTCAAAACAACTATAACTCTCATGATCCAAGTATCGATCACTATCGAATAAAAATCATTAAAACTTCAAAGGGGGAACAATGCGAAACAAGTGAATAGCCTGGAAATTCATTAAAATCCTTGCAACCTTTAAAAGTAAACCGATTACGAGGCCAAGAGCTTTTGTGATAATCATTGATACTAAAGCTAAATTGAATATGGATCGATATAAAGTAAATATAATCGAATGGTCAAACTGTTATGGTGTGAGGACCTATTTTCTAATTGTCAGAGCTGCATATTATACTATGATAGCATTATAAATGAGTGCAAGCAGATTTCTGTGAAGATAATATGTCAAACATTATATAAAATTATGCAATGAATATCATATTCAAAGCGACGGTGGCTAAAAGTCGTATTAAAACAACGTTGTGATGGGAGGCTATATATGTGTATATATCAGCACTGCAAAGGCCGTATATTAATCATTGAAAAGGCGTATATTTTAAATGTTGTGTAGGTTGTATACTAACCACATGCTCAGAGTTATATATTTAATTATGAATTGCATGTGATGACATTGTATCAATATTGTGATTGATATTATATCAAAACGAGTAAGGATTACATTAAAATACTGTGTGATTGGAAATTATATCGAAAGTAGACAATGTATGGAAATGATATCAAAAGGAGGACAGTCATAGCGATTATCATAAACAATGCCATGAGATTGTATATCAATGCATGCAAAGGGTATTAAATGCATCCAAAGCTGCTAATAAATCATCATTGTAATGATGAAACCATATCAGCTGTTACATGTTTTGTGCAAACCGCCGGAAAAGAGAAGTTACCTTACCTCTATCCCGAGAAAAATAATAGAATGTTCGGGATGTGGCCAAAGTGCTCAGGAGTTGGCGCATTCAACTTGGCAAAGAATGTTTCTAAGGTGGCCTCATCTAAGTTGGATATGGGTAAAAGGTACAAACCTAAATAAAAATTCAGGATCCTTAGTACAGATTTAATGTCCCCAGAATGATTGATGGTGATATTCCGTTGATTAAATACAGGAACATCTATACCATGCAAGTTCTTAATATCCCGTGATCATAAACACAACACTATACAGCAGATAATCCAGAATATAATATACAGCGCTGTCGTCTTTCGAGGAACCAGTTGGTGGATTTCCAAAATTCAATCCATTGACCCAAGTCTAAATTGTGTGTGTATCCAACGGCTCAGACTTTAATAAAGTTTCCACCTTTGGATCACTGGAGAATATTATAGATAATTCAAAAAGATAATCGGATTCGTTCCGGGGATAGAACCAGATTTTCCAAAAAATAATGAAGGCGTGCATTGAATGATGCAAAGTATAGAACATCTACCGAGGCCCAGATAGTTGAGATTCCAACTTCAAATGAAAACAATCTCAAAACAATAATCGTAGGATTCGCCCTGACAAAACGATAATAAGATTTGAATTCTATGTTACGGTCTAATGAACCAAATCCTCGGGCCAGATTTGGGGCCTTGTACTCCCCCACCTTGCCAGTAATGGAAGCGATTGGGTTTGGTTGGGTTTAAAATTCATATTTTTCCAAAATAATTGTTAATGATTTTTTTTTGGACTCTTAGTAAACCACTATGGCCTCCATTGCAAAGTTCTTTAGTCTAATCAGACCACCAAACTCTCGCCATTACTTAGCATATGACCAAACCCAAAACAGAACTAAATACCTAATCTGAAAAAAAAATCAGTTCAACCATCATAAGCACAAACATGATAAAGCTCTTCCATTCTCAGACTTTGGAGATGAATGACATTGTTTGCAGGTTCTTCTACAGTTCACATTCATTTTATAAAAAAAAATGCAATAAATCCGGCCGAATCTGTAAACAATGACAAAGCTCTAATCCAATATATTGCTGCGAACTCGTAATCTTTGAAGATAACACAACATTCAGAATAGATATGGAATCATTGATTCAATCTTCTGCAAAGCAGACATATATCTCTTGAACATGAACCGGTTTTTTTTTTTTTTTTTTTATACCCATTTTTTTTTTTTTGCCATACAAATGCAGAACCAGGCTAAGGATTCTTGTTTTTGTATCTCTTCATTTAAACAACCTTTTTCAGTGTTAACAGTTTATGGATTCAGGCATACAATGGTTCAGTCAACATATATTCCAAATGGAAAAAGATGATAATATTCGTTTCCTAATCAAAAATAAAAATTTGTACACAGACTCACGCAAACTTGGATTTCCACAGCTTTACCTGTATAAAGTGATAGAATTCGAAATCTATTAATAGCTATCTGTACCTACGAAACAATTGTTAGAATATGAATGAGTTGACCACGGCTCAATTTTATAGAATAAAAGTCCCAATAGGTTGAGCTGTTTTCTGCTTACAATAACCACTACCGGAATCAGGGCTTCAAGATGCCTACTTTAAGCCAAAAACACTCAATTTAAAATATACCCAGAAATGCTAAAGCAAAATATGAACATGGGAATGCTTGGTTGAAGCTCTAAACTCTTGATTTTGATGGAGAAAACGTAACCCTTTCTGGAAATGTTTTGTAAAAACCGAAGGAACACCTAAATCTTTTCAATAAATTGACTTGGTTCGGTATCGCTAGAAGTAAAGTTACGAAATTAATTGTACATGGAAACAGAATTCCAATTTTATGCAGAAAAGCCGTAGAAAAAAAATTCGTATAAAATGCAATGTGAAGATCTGCTCTGTATGTATTAAAGTAGATTTAAAGTTGAAAATTCCTGTGTTGTGGAAATTGTTACGGTTGAAACCCTAAGATATTATACAAAATTGAACGCAAGGGATATCAATGAAAAAAAATGGTAGGGTTTTCAAAAGAAATACATTGCAAAATAAAGAGTGAAGGCCGGCTGAAAGCTTTAAATTTATCGCGTGAATTTTGAACATCCTGCAGGTAAAGTTCAGGGCATAATTTTATTGACTGAATTAGCCAGTATAAACTCGAGTCTCCGGATGAATTTTGATCATCGATCAAAATTTGAGCAGGAACCGGTAAAGAATAACAATGAAATGACCAATAATAGCACAAACAAACAAGTTCGGAGATATCCGCAACCTAAGAAAATCTATAAATTTGATCAATGCAAATTCCGCCGTGTCAATTTGGAGCAAAATAAAGCTGCAATGAAATCTTAGCAAAGGCAGGTAAAAGTTAATAAAATATAAAGTATAATGTTGACGAACAAATCAAATAATGAAATCTATGGGATATGATGAAATTGTCGCGAGAAGGAAACATTTATGAA
This sequence comes from Pinus tabuliformis, assembly GCA_031772625.1. Classification (NCBI taxonomy): domain Eukaryota; kingdom Viridiplantae; phylum Streptophyta; class Pinopsida; order Pinales; family Pinaceae; genus Pinus; species Pinus tabuliformis. Next base: position 411,615,005 of record CM062808.1, read on the forward strand.
TGGAAAAGACTCTTTTTGAATGGCCTGATTTTGTTGGACCTGAGGACCTTCATTAGCCAAGGAGGCATGCGCATCTTACAAGACAAATCTAAAAGGATCTTAGTTGAGGTTTATTCATTAAGGAGAGCTTTCTGCTTAAACTATTCAGAAATGTTGACGGCTTCAAAAGAAATCGATAATCCAGTAGATGAATAGCACAGATAGAACGTCGACAGTTTGCAGAGAGGTATTATCTCTTGGTCCAAATTGTACTTCAAACTCCACAACGCATTGTAACAGTCCAGACCAATCAGACAGGCGTGAAATAGAGCTTCTTATCATGAGGAAATAAAAATGATTTTGACAGAAACAATTTGAGTAAAATTTTCTGAGAAGCTCACCCATCTTGTTTTTCAAAACAAGTCAAGTTAAAAATTCCAACAAATAATTTTTTTCTCTAAGATGCCCATAGGCCCTAAGGTTTGAGCCAAAGCTCTGATACCATATGTAACATCCAACTAATTAATTAATCAATCAAGTAAACATCCTACTAATCATGTAAGTAATCAATATGCAATTCAACTAATTAACTTCAAGCTCAAAACTATGATTAGAACACTTATCTGTGATTTCGGTTGAAGTCTGCTATCTGCAACAAGGTTTTGGGGACGACTCTCCACCCAACCATAGGCTCAATTGTGCAACGTCTTGCTACAACTGGCCACCCCCGAGCCCTCAATCAACGTACTACTGCTAGTGCTCCTAAGTCTTAGTATACCATTCTCCCAAGAGAATGAAAGATAGAATCTCGGAATGATAGAATGCGGGAATGCCTCCCATCTTCCTCACCATCTATTAAATAGAACAACATTGGAAGGGGAACCACATGCACACACTCCATGTGTCTACATGCAACTTTCTTTTGATTTTTAGCTTTCTTGTTTTATTTCTTTACTTTTCTTTTGATTTTTACTTTCTTGTTTTATTTCTTTCTTTTTGATAGTTTTCTTGTTTTATTTCTATTTATTCTTGTTTAGAGTTTTAGTATAGTTATTACTATTTTTATTATTATTTTTTATTTATTTTCTTGTATATTTTTAAATTCATTTATTATTTATGATTTATTATTTTTATTATTTATTATTAAGTGATTTATTATTTATTATTATTATTTATTTGTATATTTTTATTATTTATTATTTATTATTATATTATTATATTATTATTTATTATGTATTATTAAGGGAAGGGATATTACAGGCTTCCTTGAAGGAGAATGGTGCTAAATGACTCAACTCCAGCACAAATTTCAAAAAATTTTGAGCATTTTTGGTCACTTGTGAATTTTTGGGCTAAAAACAGGTTTTCTTCACCAACGCGTAGCGCGCCGCGCGCGACCCTTTAGATGGGCAACTCCATTTCAGGAAAACTCAGAATTTTTGGATTTTTCATGCAAAAATACACCTGCTCAGAAATTACCAAGAGATTTCATCAAGTTTTGAGCCTCCAGAAGGTCAAAAAACAAGCAAAAAATGACTTTCTGCCACTTTTTTGACACACAGGAAGTAGTCTTGGGAGATTGCAATTTTGGAGGGGCCAATAGACACCAAATTCAGAAATTCCACTTGGGCGAGAAAGTAGACATCTAGACCTTTCCAACAAGCCCACTTTTGCCTCATTTGGACACCTGTAAGTTCCTCAAAAATTGCTCCAAAGGCACGCTACGCGTTCAGAATCAGGGCGCTACGCGTTGTGCAATTTTCACAGAAATGCACCTACAGCTCAACAAAACGCAGTTTTGACTGGATTTGACTTTTTGGAGTGGATTTTGATCCTCCTTGTTGTAAATGATGTAATTTTATGATATTTTGACACTCATTTATCTCTTCTAGAAGATTCATTCATGAGATAGGCAAAAATTTAATGAATGAATTGGTTTCCTAGCTTATAGAGGCAAGTTGTTTTGACTGCCTAGTTTTCAGTGCTCAGTTTAGAATTGGTTGAAACAACTCCTAGGATAGTGAGCTCGACCCCTAGAGGCAAGGAAAGATGTTAGATTGCCTATATTATGTACTTTCTTGGTCATTTTCATGGTTGGACTCTTGAGGGAGAAGCTTCTATTGTATTACTCATTGTATCTCTGCAATTTTGGCAAAGGAAGAAAGACCAGGGTTTTGCAGTCCTTTTTGGGATTCCTGTGGTTACATGTATTGATGGTGTGTTTCTCTTTGTACTTGTAAGTTTGTTATGTGAATCATCTTCTTACTTTTCCTTCTGCAAATTAGGAAAATGAAGTGTTAAAGTAGAATTCATGATTGCCATGCTCTGCTTTTAAGTTTGCTTAATATCAATGTTTTCATCTGTTTAAGGAGAACTCAAGGTGAATTGCTTGCTCTCCTTAGCTCCTCACCAGTCATTCTCATCCATCCAAATCTTTCAAAGGCATCAATACAGTCTCCTATCTTGCCCCAAAGAACCCCCTGCAAAAACTGTGTCCAATCCCCGCACCCAAAATTGCCTTTCCCCGATTTTCCACCGAAATCCTAAAAATCTCAAATCAAACCTTTTATCAGTTTACTAGCCTAAAATCAGTGTTTCCTCATTGGTTATCTCGCTCGTTGAAGATTTTTACCGAGATAGACCGGAGAGAGCCCTCTCCTGCCCCGTAGGGCTAGCTACGAGGCTAAGTGGTTTGATGTTGCCTTGAAGTTTACCTTTCTCAGCCTGAGGTGAAATTTCAAGCACTAACAAGCTACACCAAACTTCACAAAAACCTTTATTGTGGAATGTGATGCTTCAGGAAATGGAATTGGTGCTGTTCTAATGCAAGATGAAAGACCCATTGCTTTTGAAAGTCGTCCAATCAAGGGAAAGTTTTTAAGAAAAGCTATTTATGAGAAGGAAATGTTGGCAATACTCCATGCACTGAAGAAATGGCAACCCTACCTAATGGGAAGACACTTCAAGGTAAAAACGGATCATGATAGCCTTAAATACTTTTTAGAACAAAGATTATCCTCTGAAGAGCAACAAAGTGGGTCACAAAGATGTTTGGTTATGACTTTGAAATCATCTAAAAAAAGGGAAGAAAAATGTGGTGGTAGATGCACTCTCAAGAAAGGATGAGGATGTGGAAGCATTGTTGTGCGCTGTTTCTATTATCCAACCAGATTGGATAAACGAAGCAAGGGAGGAATGGAAGAATGACGAAGAAGTGTGGGCACTTATTCGAAAGTTACAACAAGATTCCAGTACGTATGATACATTTAGCTGGAAAAATGATTCGTTATGGTACAAAGATCGCTTATACCTCTGTAAGAATTCCCAGCTAAAACAAAAGATTCTTATGGAATTGCACACTTCTCCCTTAAGAGGGCACTCAGGATTTTTAAAAACTTACCACAGGGTTAAGAAGGAATTTTTTTGGGATGGCCTTAAATCAGATATTCAAAAGTTTGTGGCGGAATGTTTGGTTTGCCAACAAAATAAAGTTGAAACAATTAAGACACCAGGTCTATTACAACCTTTATCCATTCCAAGCCAACGTTGGGAGGAGGTTTCAATGGATTTTATCACAGGTTTACCCAAGTCTGATGGAAAGAGTGTCATAATGGTGGTAGTTGATAGACTTACCAAGTATGCACACTTTTGTGCATTATCACATCCATTTAAGGCCAGTACAGTTTCTACTGCATTTATGGAAACAATTCAAAAGCTACATGGAAACCCAAAGATTATTGTAAGTGACAGAGATCCCATTTTCACTGGAAATTTTTGGACATAATTATTTTCTTGTCTTGGTACTCAGTTAGCTCATAGCTCATCTTATCATCCTCAATCTGATGGGAAAACTGAGATAGTAAACAAATGTTTGGAAGGATATCTTCGTTGCTTTGTATCTGATAAACAGACACAATGGGTCAAATGGTTGCCTCTGGCTGAATGGTGGTATAACACTTTCTTCCATACAACAACAAAAATGACCCCATTTATGGCACTTTATGGCTATCAACCACCATCCATCACATCATATTTAAGAGAAAATTCTAAGGTTCAAGCAGTGGAACATCACATCGAACATCAACAACAAGTCCTCCAACTCTTAAAGGATAACCTCGTGTTGGCACAGAATATAATGAAACAACAGGAAGATCAACATCGCAGTGAAAGAAGTTTTGGTGTAGGTGATTGGGTATTCCTACGACTACAACCATATAAGCAAATGTCCCTCAAGCAAGCTAAGAAGGATAATAAATTATCACCAAAGTATTATGGTCCGTACAAGGTGTTGCAAAAGATTGGTACTATGGCATACAAATTGGAGCTTCCTACAGCTTCTCGATTGCACCTAGTTTTCCATGTTTCATGTTTAAAGAAGGTTATAGGTGACAAGCTCCCAGTTCAAACAATATTTCCAGAACTTGACGAGGAAGGAAAAATTATATTGGAACCAGAAGCAGTCATAGAAACAAGAACTCGACAACTACGAAATCGATCAATTTCGGAGTATCTTATCAAGTGGAAGAACTTATCCGCTAAAGATTCCACATGGGAGGATGAGAATTTTATACAGAAGTATCCAGAACTACTCAAGTGTTGAGGACAACACTTTTTTGAAGGAGAGGGGAATGTTGGGTCCCTATAATACTAGTGATTACCCCATTACTATTGTAGTTATACCCCTTATTAATATTGTTGTTCCCCTATTGCCCCCATATTGTTATTACTGTGCCCCATAGAATCCCTCTATTGTTGTTTTTGTGGCTTTATATTATTTTTGTTAGGTTGGCTGGGTTATATTGTGACTCCTTAGACTCCTATATATAGAAAAGAGGTTTTGTCATTTGAATCATCCAAGAATTGTTCATTTATGTAATGTAAAGGAGGTTTCCCCCTCGAAGAGGCTGAATTCTAAGGCGTTGATCTATCTTTTCTATCTTTTCTTGAGTTGGTTTCATAACAGGAAACTTGGGTAGAATTTATAGTTAATAATGTTCCTGGGGGGGAGGACCAAACGAAATACTGGTAGAGGATAACCAGTCCTAAATTGAAGAATTTGAGAAAGTAATCTGAGACCCCTATTCAATCACCTCCTAAGCATGTTAAAAGGTATGTAAAAACATTGGGATGACACAAAGCAGAGGGAAGTACAATGAAATCCCAAGATGAAGTGTTTTCAACAAACCCTAGTCCTCCTCCATAAAAATAAACCCTAGTATCTCGAAGGAAGAAAAGAAAAGGAGCCCAAAAATAGAGTTAAGATATGGCTATTCATGAAGAGAAAGGCTTGATATCTGAGAAAACACGAGAAGCTAAGGAGAAGAAAACAGAGACATAGGTTGTAGAACTAGTTTCCTCGACAACAAAGAAACAAGAAGGCGAACAATCAAAGGCATCTACTAAGAAGGGGCAGAGGAAATTGTTTCATGAGAAACAAGGGGCTATGTTGACATCAACCCTGTCTCTACCCACACAGTCAGAGGAAATCCTGAATACATCAAAAATACCAACCTCACATTATGGTAGGAGGTTCACCTGAAGTATGCCACATCAACAATACCCTCCACAAAGCGTCCAATCTCTCTAGCCAGTGTCTGTTTTATCTTCTTCAGGGAAAGAGGTTAATGTGAAGAGTTCCTCTCAGGAACCTATGAGAATATAAAAGCCATATAAATCCTTACCTGAGGAGGAGGGACTTATTGATAACTTTGATGATCCTCAAAGTAACTCCCCACACAATGATCTATATGGCCATGGGCCTGCAATAGGAAAAGGAGTGGATGAAACAATGGTCAGCTAGATCGAAGAAAAGTCAATTTATGAGGGGAGCAGTTCAACGAAACACAATTTTCCTCCTGAAGATGTGTTTGTTCCTGTTGAGAAGGATTTGCAGTACCAATTTGATAAGATACCGAGGAAAAAACCTTAGGCTAAAAGAGAAGTATCATAACTACAAGACTTTGTATAGACATGTTAGAAAATAAAATGAGTTGTACAAGGCCCAAAACCTTGCTTTGACATCGAAGAATGACAAACTAACAATGAAAAACAAGAAACTCCTTTGTTGGAAAGTGAGAAAATTGAGTCCTTCTCGACTATATACTTCTTATGAGAGGATTTAGAGACTTCGATAGCCGAAAACAAAGAGTGATCATGACCTAGAAATTTTGGTTAGCACAACACGAATTTGAAAGGATGCTTGGCCCTAATTTTGATGTCCAAATAGTTTTGTAAGAGGACAACTGCATGATGACATGCATCCTCTCTGGCAAGGGGGGATGTTGGGGCCTACTTTTTTCTCTTTTTGGACAATTTATCCTTCTACTTTTCATAATATTCCATTTCATTTTGACCCTTTTTGACAGCTCAAAATCCATCTTATCCTTATCAAATGGTTCTAGTTAATGAATGGAGGTAAAATTCACAATTAGGCTTATTTTCATGTCTTTGGCTAGTTTAGATAGATCTTAAGTGAGTTCATATTCTTTTGACTAAATTTGACTGTAATTTTACTAGGATTCTTAAGAAAGAGGAGAGAAACTTGATGGCATTTGCAAATCACTGGTGGTTCGACATTTAAGTTCACGATGTACCAGGTAGCTGTTCGATACTTGGTTTTTCACTTCATTCAGTACCATGTTATAGAATTTGGTACCAGTTAACAAAATGGTGATTCCAAAGCAGCTTCTCGTGTTCTTTGACAGCGTGACAACGACTCCCTCCTAAAGATAGTACCACAACAAGATCCCTATGGATATGATAGACTATATAGTTATCTTTGAGGATCTGACTTACCTTAATTAAGTCTAAATCATATTTGTACTATTTTTCTTGTTATTTTAGTTAAACTATCTTTAGCCTATGATCTCTTTAAAAGAGAAACTAGTAGCGTTATGGGGGTTGGCAAGTAAGAAGGAGAGAACAATGATCTTGAGGATTTTCAAAAACTCTGTTTTATTTCAACTTGGAACTACTTTATATATGTACTGTTGAAAGACTAATTAATATACTAATATTGACTTCTATTTCACGATATTATGTGTTATTAATATGTAAGTCAATTGTTGTAGCTTAACTTGTCTAAGGTCATGGTCAATGCCCACCACTAATCTCAGTCAAGTTGTAATTAATCCAAGTTAGAGTAGGAAAAAGTACATGGTGATATAACACACATGTAGTGTGGTTGATGATATTCTGAGTGTGATTATAATTAATTGAATTTTCTAGCTTTGAATATTTGATTTTCAGATTTATGTTTTAAGATAATTCGTATTCCTTAGATTTATAGTTGCAGTGGAAGAATTGAATTTAGAGTCTGGAGGTTGAAACACTCTTAATGAATAGTTCTTGGATTTGGAGCATTTTGTCTTGTACATTTTAAGATCTGAACTGAAGTATTCAAGTTATTTATGAATTAAATTTCTATCTTTCAACTCGAACAAAGTACTCTGTAATAAGAAATTTTCAAGTGGATGCTTATTGATTGGGAAACAAATTAAATTGTGAATGCCTTCATTATGATATTGGTTTGTTTTTAGCAGAAACAATATATAAATGATTAGTATTGTAATTTTTATCTCTGTTGAATGATATGTTGCTTCCAAACTGAATGGTGTTTCTTGTCTTCTACATTATTGTTAGATCCATAATTTGTTACAGGTTGGGGTTGAGTGAGATTTGATTTAATTGAAGACCCTGGGGTTAAAATTTTGAGTGAATGAGTATTTTGATTCAAGTCATTGTGAGAATTGATTGATTAGGGCATGTTATTAATATATTTTCTTTGAATAGAATATAAAACTTGGATTTATTTAAATAATTATTCGAGTACTACACATTGCTAGAGTAACATAATTCTTTGATATAGGCTAGTTAGTACTCTTGAGTGGAAGTTAATAGGCTTCTTCACTTCAGTAATTTTGATCAGAGTAGTGAATGATTTTGGAGTTTGGAGTCAAGACAAAGACTTTAGTTGATTGTTTGGTACTTCATTCAATATTGGTTGATCTTAGGATTAAAAACACTGTGAAATATATAGTGGGCTTGTGCCTAAACCGTGATATTTTACAACTCAAAGATTAGGAACCTCGATTGACATTTTAAGTGAAGGGAATTAATATAAACATACAAAAACCCTAACAAGATGATATTTTTCATTGAGATGTTTTCCTGGGATTGAAATAAGTGCTTCTTTGGATGATTTTGTAGGTTTAATGCTTTATCTTTGATATTTTGTGTATTATATGTGTGAATTAGGGTTTCTATTTATGCCATGAATAAATGCTAAATTTATGTGAAATATTGCTCCATTATTGCATGAAAAAATGTTCTCTTGGAAGCCTATAAGGAAAATCTGATTGTGCATTCCTTATATTTAATTTCTCCCTTAACAAGAAAAATTGTTATGATTTTGCAAGTGGATGCATTAATCACCTTCCCTTACACCATGAAAGTCTCTTCTATGAAATTTAGCCCTAGAATACTCCAATAAACCATTGTAGATAAGGAACTAATATTCATGGTGTTGATCATCAAAAAAATTATTAATTTCTTCCTCTTTCCCTTGTTCCTAAATGTCTAGGGTTAGCTGCCAAGGTTTTTATTGCAATTTTTTTTGCATAAAAGTGAATTTGTGTTGGTTATTTGTGGATGATAATTAGGAATTGCATATATATAATATATAAAGGAAAAACCTAGCATAGTGCATGGTCAATCCCACCTATTGAGGTTTTACATCACACTTGTTTGTTGTTTATATGCATATTTCAACCATTAAAATCAACCTCCTAACCCTAACCCTACTATTTATTTGAAGGCCTTTGCTCCTCTTTGTTGATTATCATTGAAATTACTTTAGGGTTGCTATACGAGATTGTACACCTTATTATTTAATATCAATCAAACCTTAACTTATAGTAGCCTTACATTTGGTCTAGGCATATAGTATTTGAACCTTGGTATAACACATCTCGGCTTCTCTAGGCTATCGTTGTACTCTATGACATATCATATACCTCTTATACATCACCTTAATCCATAGCACTATAATATCCTTTATATAATCTAGGGAAGCATCCCTTGCGATAAAATACCACTTAAAAGTAGGAGAAAATATTGTTGATGTGATAATGGCAACCCATTCTCTTGTTTCCATAAGGTCTAGCCTTGCCAAATGAGCCTTTGCACTAGGTTTGCTAGATTTTTTGGTAACATTTTTAGTGTTGTTGCGAGTGAGGATTTCAGTTCACCTCCTCGATATATGAAGTTGATGCTTCAATTATTTTGATGAGAACATCCCAAAGCCTTTGTTATAATTTCTCATATGGTGACTCCTTAATCATGAAGCATGGAGAGCTAGATCCAATTTTGAACTATCATTTTAAAAAAATACAACTTCTCCTAAAGTTTTTGTCCTTAAAAGACTCAACATAACTGCAATTGTAAAACCTTGGATCCATTTTATTGTAACACCCTCCTCCCATATCTACCCAAGAAAATGGCTAGCCACGGTAAACATGCGACGAGAGGCCACTATGATATGATTCGACCTCCTAAGTCACATTAAGGAAGTTGGACCGATGGAAACACACCATACAAACAACCAACATCATCAACAAAACCCTCAGAAGACAAGTTAGCCACTCAGACAACTTGTCCCTAGGTCCCACTGTTGTTTTAGGTCTCTTGGACCATAGTCACTCTCATGCTATGGGAAAGGGAGTGAACAAGAACCTAAAGTCGCTCTCACAGGCCTGCCTGCCAGCGATTGTGGACCAAAATTGTCAGTGTTGTGCCAGTGACTCCAAGGTTTGAGCCACCTTTTCATGCCCAAAGCCAAAAATACTACCCATAACTGATCCATCTCTTCAAATCAGTAAGGTAACAGGAAATGAAAGTACTAAAGAAAATACTTGTTCAAGACCTTGACTGGATCCCTACTAGCCATGATAGACATTTTGTCAAACTTATCATCGACATGTAACCTATAGGTGTAAACAAAAGCATTAAGTGTAGGGATCTCATACTTATTTGAGAATCACTATGAACCATTGTTCCTTCATGCCATTTGCTGCATTGTCATCTCTTAGGTCATAGGCACATTATCCATTCACATACAAGTAAAAACATGCTAAGAGCCATACACAACTGCTGTCATAAAATGCGCATATATCCAACATAATAGGAAAATAAATATAATAAACATATCAATCATCAACTCCATAAATACATCTATACCTTTACACATGAAAATCAAGGGAATGGATTTCTCAATAATGAATGCAATGAAACAACCGAAGATGGGACTACCACATTGCACCTGACAGTAGAGTGGCTGAGCCAAATCTCTCTTCAGCCATTCACCCCCGTGCCATATTCCAAGCATGAATGTGGGATCTCATAGAATGCATCAATAAAAAATCATCCACGACTTCTAGAGGCCATCCACCTCAACCCATAAAATAGTGATTCCACCTCACATTTAGACATCACCAAAACCATGACCAGATTGGTCTCTATCCTAGCCATCCAAGGCTTGAGTGCTTTTGTTTGAACCAAGGCTCTAGGATTAGTAACTCAACCCACAACTTCCGTTAGGCTCTAGAGCATTTGTCCAACCAAGGCTTTAGGACTAGTAATTTAACCCACCAAGGGTTCTAGAGTGTTTGTCCAACCAAGGCTCCAGGACTAGTAACTCAACCCAAGCTATTACAGGGCTCCAAAGTATTTGTCCAACCAAGGCTCCAGGAACTAATAAGTCAACCCATGCTAAGGAAACATGAGAACCAACCAAATCAAAACAATGAAAATAAATCCATAATCATCATGGCTATCCATGAAGTGGAAAGGCTAGGTAATGCACTATCGATCTAGGCAATCCTCGATGCTAATGACAAGTCATGAACAAGAATCCACATGAAAATGCCATGCATGTCCAAAATAGTGAATAAATCGTACATGCAACTCGGTACTTGTAAGAAAATCTGATGTAGCTACTGACGTCGATGCCTTCTTGCGCTTTCCTGCTATTCCTTTTCCTTCTTTCTCTAAGAATATAAGTATGCCACACTCTCCAAGAGCGCTCCAAGAAAACTCTGAGTCTCCAAGGATGCATGAGAGAGAGAGAATAATGAGAGAGATCCAAAACTAAACTGACCAAGTCCTAGCCAAGAGCCTACCAACTAATCCTCAGAAGCCTTTTTATTAATGAGGCCTCTATTTTCTTCATTTTCTATTATTTTCCTTCTATTTTCTCCTCACATGCAACTTGTGACCTTTCACCTCCTTTTCTCCTAATTTCCATTATTTTCATAAATAAAATGCCAATAAATGCCTCATGCCTCTTCGGAGCCTATGCCATTACCTTTTCCTATTTCCTTAGCCATAATAAATCGAATCAACACCCATTAAGATGTCCTGCCCACCATTTAACTTGGAATACGTGTCCCACCACCCATGGTATTTATATACTTTTACATGCAATTTTCACTAGGCTTGTTACAAAACCCTCCCCTTTGGGGGAACACCATCCTCAATGTTCAATTGCACCTATAACTAACAAGACTATTGAAAACACAACACACTACCCATGGAGCTGTATAACACAACTCATTGCAGTATTTACAACGACCATCTGCTAAAACATGACAAACAAACTATTTACTGGAGCTTTGTAACAAAACTCATTATGATATTTACAATAACCACATATACACCTAACATTTGCTTGAACCAACAAATAACCATACTATCTATGGAGCTTTATAAATTCAACTTGATACAATGTTTACAATAATATACACATTTGCTCAACCAACAAATAAAAGATATGATGCCTTCATCCGCAACAAGGGAATCTAGAGGCTCACACCTGCACCCTCAAGTAATACTAGGAATCATCTCCTTCCCAAGAAGTCTAGAATCCACTACCGCAATCAAATTCATCCAATGTCTAGTGCTATAATCCCATGCCACCTATCCTCCCAATGAACAATTACCAACTCATTGTTCCAGGGCGCACTCTCAATGTGAATATGATTCCATCTGGTAATGTTAATGACCTACAAATCCATCAGTGACCTTCCCTTATCTGCTACACAGTCCCTCAGGAAATCCGGTCAACCCCTTCCATGCAGTCACTCATCTTCCAAGTTCTGTTGGCACCCCCATCTTGGGCAGTCCATCCCTTGGCACGGCTTCCTCACATCGGAATATACAAAAACCAAAGAATATACCTGCCTCAAAACCATCATACCGGTCATAGCATGCCCAAGGAAATCAATATACACTATTGGGCACCAGTGTCCCAGAATGGCCCCGTTCTTGAATGATTTACCAACATACTGCTTCCTATTATAATTCCTTTTTGTTGTTGCTGCTAATTCTTGCAGTTGATTTCAATCACCCAACCAAGCATTTACGTGCTTCATGTACCAGGCACATAACTTCCATTAGATTCCAAATAAATTGAAATAACTTGAAATCATACCTCATTGGTAGCTCATCAATAAGATACATTTGCAATCTTGTTTACTTCCTATCATGACAAGTCAAGTCAAACTAGCATAATGTATAAAAACATCACATCAGGTTATCTCAAAACTTAACCATCATAGATCAAAATCATAAATCACATGTAACCATCATAAACCATAATCATAGATCACATGTAATCATCATATACCTAAATCATAAATCACATACATAATAAAACTGAAATAATATACTGATACTTATCCTTTAATCGATCCTTACTTCTACCTTTATTCTTATTTCGTATGCACACCAAATCAATTGCCACACCCGAAAAAATATCAGTTCCTTCTACTCAACTAGAAGCACATGTACATAATGTGCATCACACACATATGACCACAAACGACACAAAACTCCATGAAATACATGCATTCACACCTGACATGCAACCAATACACCTACACCCAGTGTACAACACAACATAATACATACACCTGCACCCAATGTACAACATAACACAACACATATATGTACACAATGTACATCACAAGACATGCATCCTCAAAAAATGTATGACATCAAAAAATGCAAAGACATACATATGATATACAACACAACTTATACATCCATACCCGATGTACAACGCCACACGATACATGTACCCACAAAGAGTACAACACAACAAGTATGCATGACACACAACATAACTACATAATACACATACATAGTGCCACATGCTCGAAATACAACATGTATGACATATATTCAATCCTACATGTACACCATTACCACATGTACCACATGTACACAGTACCATTTGCACACTACAACCATCTGTGCAATGTGTGCACAACATCACATGTACATGGTACCACCTACACAATGTGTATACAATGCCATATGCACACTGCACAATCTATAAAATGTGTACACAATACCACATGTATGTAGTACCACACACATGATATGTATGCGACACCACATGTACACAATGCCACGTGCATGACATGCACATAACACCACATAACACCACATACACACAATGCCACTTGTACAACATGTACACAACACCACACGCCCACAACACCACTTGCACAATCATGCAAACAACACCATATGTACATAGCACTACATGTACAACATGCATGCAACACCACATGTACATAGCACTGCATATCCAACATGTACATAACATCATCTGTACACAACACCGCATATCCAACTTGCACAAAGCACCATATGCACATAACACCGCATATACATCATGCACAGAGTACAATATGTACACAAAACTACATACCTAACTTGTACATAGCACCATCTATACCCAACACTACATATGCACAACACCATTTGTACCATCCTTTTCATAACATTGCATAAACAACATGTACACACACTACATATGCTTAATATTGCATGCACGCAATCATCACAGATGCAACGTGTACAACATTTATGACATATGCACAACAATAGTACCACACATCCGAAATGACACTATCCTTACCAAGAAACCTTGCTTCTAGTGTCTTATTCATGCTTATCCTAACATGTCATAGACCACACTGCTTTCACTTTGTCGATGTATTCCTCAGTATAAGTTATCTATAACATAGACATAATATAATCAATAATATTAACTCATAACCACATGATATTGACCTCGTATATTTGTCATGACTACTCTTCCCACTTGATTCCTCATAGCTAGGAACCTCTTCATGCCATTCTCCTTCATAAGCAATCATTCCTCCATAAGAGCGATCCTTCACAACCTTGTTAGATAGTGACATAAATACATGGACACATACCTACATATACATAAACATTAGCATAAAACAATCATGGTCCTGTTAGACAATGACATACATGCATGCCTACATCAACAACATCATGGTCACAATTTTTTTTCCAGATATCAAGGTCAAGATTAAGATAAATTCCTTTATTCATACACAACATGCATGACATTGAGAACAATAGTTCCCAACATAGCCAAGGCATCTGACACCTCAGATCTATATAATTTACCTTTTCTTATTACCTTTCTCATGTTTGTAATGCCACCATCCATTTACCATAATGGACCCAACCAGTCCAACTGACTATCATAGTCTTACCTTCCATTGCGCTTGCTCATGCACAGAGCTTCATATGAATCTTACATTACCTGTAGGGTACCACACAACTCTCCTCGAGCTCCATTAACTTTCCTCTTTGCTAAACAATTCGAAAGACACTCAAAACATAAAAGGCAAGACAAGAAACAACTAAGAAGGAAACCATGAAACTAATAATTACACCACAACCCAAGTGGAATGGCCATGAACAAGACACAAACAAAACCACAATCAAATACAACAAGCACCAAAAGACCAAAAGCACAAGACTAGCAACAAACACCATGACTCAATCCCCATGGTTCCCATGAAAACTCAACCAGAGCCTTCTTCAAGATTTGATGGCAACCTCTCTTTGCCATGTAGTCCCCTGCATCATATTTCCATAAACACATAATTGTCAGTGTATAAATAAACATAACAACACATGAGTTACCTTATCTTGTTGTGCCAACCACGTTGCTTGCAACTAAACACATCCACACCATTTCTCAAGGGACTCCAATCCTTTGATAGATCCACATGTAACTAAGACTAACTAATATACCTATCAAGTACATGTCCATGAATCTAGCACATATTCACATCATGTCAAACAAAATAAAGGGTAAGAAGACTCCATGTATGCAAAGTGCTTGTTGGTTTGGAATTAGGGTTTCCAAACATAGCAAAAGGAATTATTACCCGATTCCTTTCTTTTACCTTTACGTTGCTGCAATTGATTCTTACTATATACTGTCACGTCACCCAAATGTTTGTTATATAAACACATCAATTTTTACCTCATCATGCTAATACCAAGCATGTTTCCTGCAATTGCTCGCAAAATGTCAACCACATCTTCCAAATGTCAAGACAATCATATCTATCAATTTGAAATCAACTTTTACAAACAATCTTGTCATAATCCATAATCAAATCATAGTCATTAGAAATAATGCTACAACTGTCACATACTATACTCAAGTACATATGAACTATCTCAACACATATGTGTTAGTAAAACCATCTTAAAGCAAGATCATTTGAACACATACTCATATTATGAAATTCATCAAACATTAAACCAACTTGCAAAAATACCATGTTAAATAAATCAACTAGATGACATAATAAAACAGTCAAGCACCAAATATACAACATAAGCAAACTCGTACCTTATTGTGTCTTAAGGGAGGTTATCTTGTCTATACAATCAATCTAGTTAGCAAGACAAAACTTTACAACTTGTCAACTCAAACATAAATAAGATCATGATATCCAAAATAGTCACTAGCTAACATGTTTACATCATAACTCATACACACTTATCATTCACACATATGAAAAGTCAATCTAGATTAGTACAACACCATATCACAAATATGTCGGTTCATACCTGAATATTGCAACCATAACCATCTCCATAGGCCAATCCAATTTAGCATGATACATATAACATCAAGATATTAATGTTATAACCCTAATCGTCAAGATAACTAACATATAACAAAAACAAATTAACATATAGCATACTCATCAACAACATATAATATGATCATCAAGTTATCTAACATAAAAAAATAACAATGCCTATAACCACAGGTTACTATCATTCTTGACTATCTGACACATGTGCATATGACTACACTAATCAACTATAATCTTTCATGTAAGTAACCATAACATCCAAAGACATCTACATAAACCTAATGTGTATAAACATAATGCATATGATAACCCTTAACTTACATACGTGCATGCTAAACATACAATACCTGTATGATGATATGATCTTACCCCAAAGTTTAATTCTGCAACCTCATTATGATGATATGCATCTCCTACTCTATCTCAGCCAACACATTAGCATCATAACAACAAATAACATCATTATGACCTAAATTTGCATACAATGACTTCACAAGGAATTTTGACCTACTATTCATGCATAACTATAACCAAGACTATACATGCATAAAAACTACATATATACATATAACACATGAGTGCAAAACCATATACACACCATTCTAGCTAGAGTCTAGTCATCAATGCATGACCATATCAACTACACAAACCATGACCTCATGCATGACAATGACAACCACCTCACATGCATTTGATAACATGTGAACACTGACGTGCATAAAAATGCATAATCAACCATACACACCTAAGGACATACTCCATGACAACACCTTCAACCTTCACATGGTGACATCACTACAACCATGATCAACACCATGAAAATGAAACAAGCACATGGAATACATGCATAAGGAACACATATGCAACCGACATGAAATCATAATCAACACACAAACCAAGGAGAGTGCAACCACTCTTTGATACCACTCTATAACACCCTCCTCCCACATCTACCCAAGCAACCGACCAGCTGGGGTAAACATGTGACGAGAGAACACTATGATATGATTCTACATCCTAAGTCACATTAAGGAAGTGGAACTGATGAAAACACACCATACAGACAACAAATATCATCAACAGAACCCTCAAAAGACAAGTCAACCACTCAGACAACCTGTCCCTAGGTCCCACTATTGTTTTCGGTCTCTTGGGTCATCGTCGATCTCATGATATGGGTAAGGGATCAACCAATAACCTAAAGTCACTCTCAAAGGCGTGCCTGCTAGCGACTATGGACCAAAATTGTCAGTGTTGTGCCAACGACTCCAAGATTTGAGGCACCTTTTAAGACTCAGAGCCCAGGACATTGCCCAAAACTGATCTATCTCTTCAAATTAGTAAAGTAATAGGGAAATGAAAGTACTAAATCAAATAATTGTTCAAGACCTTGAATGGATCCCTACTAGCCATGACAATCGTCAAACATATCATTGACATGTAAAATACATGTGTAAACAACATAATTAAGTGTAGGGATCTGATACTTATCTGAAAAGCGATATGAACCATTGTTCCCTCATGCCATTTTCTACATTATCATATATTGGTTCATAGGCACATTATCCATTCACATACAAGTAAAAACATGCCGAGTGCCATACATAGATGCTGTCATAATATGTGCATATATCCAACATAATAGGAACATAAATACAATAAACATATCAGCCATCAAATCCATAAATACATCAGTACCTTTACAAACGAAAATCAAGGGAATTTATTTCTCATTAGTGAATGCAATGAACCAACCAAAGATGGGACTACCATGTTGCACCCGACCATAGAATGGCTGAGCCAAATCTCTCTTCATCCATTCACCCCCATGCCATATTCTAAGCATGAATGTGGGATCTCATAGAACACATCAATCAAAACTCATCCAGGGTTTCCAGAGGCCATCCACCTCAACCCATAAAACAATGTTTCCACCTCATAGTCATACATCACCAAAACCATCGTGAGATTAGTCTCCATCCTAGCCATCCAAGGCTCTAGAGCGTTTTTTCCAACCAAGGGTCCAAGAATAGTAAATCAACCCACTAAGGGCTCCAGAGGTTTTGTCCAACCAAGGGTCCAGGACTAGTAACTCAACCCACCAAGGGCTCTAGAGTGTTTATCCAACCAAGGCTCCAAGGCTAGTAACTCAACCCAAGCTGTTACAGGGCTCCAGAGCATTTGTCCAACTAAGGTTCCAAGAACTAATAAATCAACCTAGGATAAGGAAACATGAGAACCAACCAAAGAAAAACAATGAAAATAAACCCACAATCACCATGGATATCTAGGAAATGTCAAGGCTAGGCAATCCACTGTTGATCCAGGCAATCCTCCATGACAATGGCAGATCATCAACAAGAATCCATATGCATATACCATGCATGTCCAAACTAGTGAAGAAATCATACATACAACTCAGTACCTACAAGCAAATATGATGTAGCTGCTGATGTCGATACCTTCTTATGCTTTCTTACTCTTCCTTTGCCTTCTTGCTCCAAGAATCCAAGTATGCCACACCCTCCAAGAGTGCTCCAAGAAAACTTTAAGTCTCCTAGAATGTGAGAGAGAGAGAATAATGAGGGAGCTCCAAAATTGAACTGACCAAGTCCTAGCCAACTGATCCTCAGAAGCCTTTTTATTAATAAGGCCTCTATTTTCTTCATTTTCCATTATTTTCCTTTAGTTTCCTCCTCACATGTAACCTGTGACCTTTCACCTCCTTTTCTCCTAATTTCCATTATTTACATAAATAAAATACCAGTAAATGCCTCATGCCTTTCCAAAGCCTTTTGCATTTCCTTTCCCAATTTCCTTAACCATAATAAACCGAATCAACACCCATTAGGATGTCTTGCCCATCATTCAATTTGGAATATGTGTCCCACCATTTGTGGTATTTATATATTTTTACATGGAATTTTCACTAAGGCTATTACATATACCGTGTCTCCTCTTGACCATTTGATAACAATCATACCTAAAAATCCTTAACCCCCTGATGTGTTAATCCTCTCCATATACCTACAAACATTTCAAGGAGAAGTGTCATATTAGCTCATGAATAAGGAACCCATAATGGTAATGCAAACATAGGACAATGCTATTAAGATATATGACCATATGCAACATGAGTCCCATAAGCTTGAAATGTTTCTTGTTTCCTCAAGTGACTTTACCAAAGATGCTAAGTGTATGTTTATAAAATGGATGCCCACTTTGATAAATAATAATAATGTCGTTTCTTTCCAAATCAGTAAAATTGAATAAGATAAAAGGTGGGAGGAGAAACATCCATTTGAGAATATAGAAATCCAAGATGTATATGAGAACATTGAAAATGATACCCCAAATGTTTTATAAACCCAAAAATTTGATGAAGGGAATCCCCCATTCTTCATAAGCCTCGAGGTTAATAACTTATTTTTACATAATTTCATGCTTTATCTAGGGCCCTCAAGCAATATAATGTCTCTGCAAATCATGAAGTAGTTAGGCTTAGAAGTTACTAGGCCACACAAAAATGTATGTGGAATACACTCAAGGATTGTTGAAGTATGTGGTATAGCTGAGGATTTATCTACCTCTTTACATGGACATATTAAAAGGAAAATATTTATGAATGTTATTGTAATTTATATTCTTGATGCATGGTGGATGTTGCTATCTAAAGAGTGGGATACCAACCTGGGAGGTACAACCCAATTGGACATGTCATACATATGAGTCCCCATGGGAGATCAATCCCACACCATAATATTTATCCAACCCCAAAGTTTTCCTTTAGTAGAAAAGAAATGCACTACTCTTAATGAAAACCAAGAGGAAGATTGCAGGTATGGGGATTAGAGGATATCATCCAAAGAAGCTTCACATGAGCAGGATGTAGATAAGGTTTGGACCATGTAATTTGATGGAGATTTTTATAAATCTAGCTCAGGAGCATGCATCCTCTTAATTTCATCTTCCAATAGACATATCATGTTTTCATATAGGCCTGACTTCAAATGCACCAATAACATCATTGATTATGAGGCCCTTACTTTGTAATTGGATTTTTCTCTTAGCAAAGGAATAAGGCATTTAAAATTTGTAGGGGAATTTGATACAATTGTGTCTCAAATAAATGGAACATTCAATGCCAAGAATGAGAAGCTTAATAAGTACAAATACATCATGTGTCACACAATAGAGTGTTTTGAGGCTTTCAATATAAATGTAGTTACTAGGGAGAAGAATGTTATAGTCAACTCCCTAGCCATCTCTACCACTACTCTATGACCACCTGATTAATATACCTATGGCTTAGGTGAATTTACCATGGAGGTCCTCTTTAGACCAACCATCCCTAATAACCAAGAGCATTGGAAGGTATTTGAGGATGATGCCCACGTCATTGATTTCCTTCAGAACAATAGTTAATATAAGGATCTAAATAACCCAAAAATAGGAATGGATGAGCCTCATGATCCTAAGATAGAAAATACAATTTCCATGAAAATATCCTAAGATAGAAAAGACAATTTCCATGAAAAGATCCTATGATAGAAATGATGGATGAAAAACGAGCAATGTAGTTTATGAATGGCCATGCATGTGTTTGCATGGTCATATGAAGATTTGAAAGCTTATAGTGATTATGTAATATAGGACACCATTCTTTTGAAGGAAGGGGAAAACTAGTTAGACAAAACTTGAGAACCATAAGCCCTAACTTGGATCCCTTCAATCAAAGAAAAATTGAAAAATATGCTTGATGCAAAGATCATAGCTCCAGTAAGGCATTCCTCCTAGTTATATAACCCTGTAGTTATCAAAAATAATATTATAAATATTAAAATGTGTGTTGATTTTTAGAGACCTAAATCAGACATAGCTTAAAGATAACTACCCCTCGCCTCACATGGTAAATCTCTTGTAATGAATTACAAGAGTAGGATCTAATGTTTATGTTAGATTTATTTTCAGGGTATTGTCAAGTCATGGTTAAAGAAGAATATTAATTGAAAACTGATTTCACCATGCAATGGGGAACCTACAACTACTTAAGAATGCCTTTTGGTCTTCTTAATTCCAGATATAATTTCCAAAGAGACATAAATTTTTCCTTCAATGACCTGATTGGAAACATCATGGAAATTTTTCAACATGATTTAAATATTGCCTCTAAGGAAAGGTAAAATCATTATCGACATCTACAAAGAGTCTTTGAGAGACGTAGGAAATATGGGATCTCGTTGAACCAAAAGAAGTCCATATTTGGGGTTGAAAAGGAAAACTCCTTGGGAATGTGGTCTCAAAAAAGGGAAATACTATTGAATTTGAAATACATGAAGAAATTAGGGCCATATATCCCCCCAACGACAAAAAGGCCTTGGCGTATTTCTTTGGAAAAGCAAATTTTGTGAGAAGGTTTGTCTAAAACTTTGTTCAAATTGTCAAAACAGTGAAAAAACTTTTAAATAAAGATGAAACCTTCATAAGGGATGAAAGGAGAGTAAAATCCCTTAAAAAAATCAATGAATGAATCATGAATTATCTAGTCTTGGTTAGCCCATATATTCCAAGGATTTTGTTATTTACTCTTGCATCTGAGGATACGATAACCAAAATCCTCATGCAAAAGGATGATGGGGGGATGAAAAACTGATTGCTTTCATGAGAAAAGATCTAAGAGATATTGAGGTTAAATACACCACTAATAAAATACCTCAAGCATATTAGGGTCTATGTTGGGTACAATATAATTGTTTCATATGTTCCCTATCTCACAATTAAAGATGTGTTGACCCAACATGATTGTCTTGGATACAAGGGAAAATGGGTATCTAAAATTCAACAATATGACTTAGAAACTTGACCCAAAATAATAATCAAAGGCCAAGGATTGGACGAGATTTTAACTAAAGAGAATACCAAAGCATTCAAGCTAGGGGAGAGTGATAAAAAATGTGCTACTGCTAATGAGTTAGAGTATGATGGTTGGTATGCCCATATTATCTACTACCTAATGAATCTATCTACTCTACCTCAATTAGTTGACCATAAAAGAAGGTCCTTAAAATTAGAATATATGAAATATTGTTTAACCCAAGATGGCCTTAGCTTCAAAATCCTAGATGGGGTGATCCTTAGGTGTATGAATATGCAAGAAGATGAAAAGATGATTACAAAATTTCATGTGGGATTTTGTGGTGGGAATTTTGCAGCTAAAACAATAGCCCATAAAATCCTAAGGGGAGGATATTACTATCCTATGATTTTTGTTGATACACATAAACATGTAACAACATGCCAACCATATAAATTATTTTGGGGAAGAAGCAAATTCCCACCCTACCCTTGAAATACGCAAACCCATCATTCCAAAAATGGAGCCTTAATTTCATCGAGGAATTCACAAATAAATAAAGAAACAGGCACAAATGGAAATTAGCCAACACTGATTATTTCACAAAGTGGGTGGAATCCATACCTACTAATAATTCTAATGAATAAGTGGTAATATGTTTCTTATATGATAGAATTATCACCATATTTGGGGTCCTCACTAAAATCGTAATTGACAATGCTAAAGTCTTCAATTCCATTTCCTTTTCTTCCTTTCATTACAAATATGGGATTGTGTTGACCCATTCTTATAAGTATTATCCCTAAGGGAATGAAAAGTTTGAATCTAGTAATAATAACCTTATAATCAACATTAAAAATATTATTTGGGATAGAAAGAAGAGTTATGATAACAAATCAAGTATGCTCTTTGTGTTGATCACATGACTATTAAGGAGTCTACAGGAAGGAGCCCCTTTGAGATGGTATAAAAGTTGGAAGAAAATCTCCCAATACACCTATAGTTGCACATATTACAATTCTTGAAATCAAAACTGATGAAAATTATATCATACAATGAAGGATTGATCAACTTATCAGGTTAGATGAGTCTAGTTACCTTGCCTTAGATAAAATGAACAAGATTCAAGAAAAGATCAAATCTACTTTTGATAAAAAAGCTAGTTATAGGGAGTTCAAGCATGGAAGTACTACCATGTTGTAGGATAAGAGGAAAGAAAAACCAAGAATGCATAATAAATTGCTAAATTACAGATGGGACCATGCAATATCACTGATAAATCCTGTATTAATTCATACTACCTAGAATTCCTAGAAGGAAAATCTTTCCCTTTGCTAGTAAATGGGTAGCTCCTAAAAGATTTCTTCCCTAGTGGAACCTAATGCATTAATGATTAGATAGTTGCATTGCATTTATATGTATTTCATTATCATGTGTGCATGCTAATTTTTATATTCTTCAGGCCAATGTGTATGCATAATAGTTAGATATCATGCATTATTCTAGTTGAAATTTTATTTTAGTATTATCTTTTATCCTATATCGCAAGGGTGATGGTCAACACCCTACTCACTTGTTAAAAAAATGTTGTGAGTATGTTGAAGCCCTGAAAATCGGGTCGACAACAAGGGGGATACCCGCCCGGTCCGGACCTTGGTTGGCAACTCCTTATCCGTTTGGTATAGCGGGTCTGACTGGGGATAATGGGACCAATTTCCCAATCTATGGGTGTGTGTGTGTAGAATTGGATGTTGCTGATCTAACAGTTCCTATCTAAGCTATTCTAATTCAAACTTTAATATAATTCTATGATATTGTAATCTAATAAAAACATCACATCTAATCTATGCTAACCTGGGATGTAACTCTTCAATTATGCGATCTAAAGAGATTTCATATAACAATTGGTAATAAAGATCATTCAGCGATTATAAGAAAGGAAATCAATTAAGATGAACTATTTCGCATAAAAAGTTAGGCAAAACAGTTGTGAACAACATATCACATAATAAGCTATTCATACATTAAACATAAATAAATAGCTACCATTGTAGAAAAGTGCCAAATGGTAACTCAAGCATTCATGCAATAACATATAAACAACTAAAAACTGTATATCACTTTAACATATAAGCAGAAATGGTCAAGAGATAAAAGTACCATTTATGACTGGTCCTACTCATAAGCTTCAAGCAACAATGATTTATCTCTCCTTGCTCTAACATCTACTAAGAGTACAAAAGTGCAACATCAGTAGCAGATATCAAATGCAAACATCAATAAATCGTGATCCATTCATTCACCAAAACCTCCTCTGAGGGTGCAAAAGTGCATGTTCTGAGGACAAGTTTTTGATAAATTTCTGGACCCTTCTCTAAATGCATGAGAAGGGTTTAAATAATACTAAATAAATAACTTAATTACACATATTCAGGATACAGTTTAAATGACCACCCTTTTTCTAAGCGAAATTATTTCTAAAAATTAAATCTAATATTTAACTATTTCTGCATTTGCTCCTTAATGTTGTGAGCATTCAATATTTGCCTGGATAGAGTCGGCTGACTGTCTTCCGCTTTTAGTTGAGCTAAGCAAATAGAAATGGCAAGCGCTGGCACCATT
The DNA here is from genome assembly GCA_031772625.1 of Pinus tabuliformis. NCBI lineage: Eukaryota > Viridiplantae > Streptophyta > Pinopsida > Pinales > Pinaceae > Pinus > Pinus tabuliformis. The sequence continues at coordinate 411,639,467 of CM062808.1, forward strand.
TTTTCCACCAAAATAGCAGATATACTTGAGAATCATCTCTAGCTATGTGGTTTTACTGTGTATGCTCAGTAATAACCCAAATTCCACTTAGTTAACCCTCAAATTGCCTCTGCCTTTGCTTTCTTGCGTTTTCTGGGCTTACGAGTGAATAAGCAATTAGGGACTTTGCTTTTTGAGCAATTTTCTTAGCGATGCGTGATTAGCGCTAGGTGCTAATCGCGCATCGAAAACTGCCTCCGTTCTTTGATCCGGGCCTTTCTGGTGCGTTTTTCTCTTTTAGCGCCTTTTCCTTCACCGGGTATAAGCTTTAAAATTTTGCAAACATACTGCTTTCGTGAGCTTCTAACCTTGAGCGTTAAATCGCCTGTTGATATCAGCATTGTTCAACTACTCATTGAACCATGGCTCTGACTGATAGATCTATAACGGATAGCTCAACAGTGCTCTGGAATTTGCGGCTCTGTTGCATGCGGTATCCATTCATGAGGGTATTTCTTCTCTGCTTCCGAGCCTTGGAGCTTTACCATTTTCCTTAATCGCTCTCTGCACATTGCTTCATATTGTTTATGTTTTTCATTCCTGCAGTTCACACATAAGGAGAGAGTAATGATAATAAAAATTGACAACAAATCTCTGAGTTCTACGGATGTACAAAAACAAGCCATCTGACGTGAACTAACTCTTCGAAAAACACAAAACTGTCTTTCATTAACACTTGGCGTACATTCATTAATTTTTATTAATGCGCGTATCCAATTTTTCTTGAATGTTGAGCTGGGGAAAATCTGTGATGGACGATTTCTGCGATTCACATCGCAACATCGCATCATTGCGTTATCGTGTTATCTCATTTTCATCAAGATGTGTTATCGCAGGGTTGCCCAATCACGTTTATCATAGAATCACAATTTGTTGTTTCGTGCGATCGCAAGATCGCCGATCGCAGCATCGCGTTATCGCAAGATCGAAAATTGTTATAATTCGTTAAATGGTTATGTGTTGTTTATGTGATGTTGCGATATACGATGTCGCATATCGGTCATCGGCGATTTCTTAAGGTTTTCATTTATGAGCATTTCCTAATGCATGCAATGCGATGGATTTCATGTCGCACTCTCGCAATTTATCATTCTACTCACAAGGAAATGTCCTATCTTCTTCGCACGATGCGATATTTTCTTAAAGAGTATAATACATGAGTTTTAATTGAATTTTTTACTAAGGGTCCCCACTTACCTAGTGTTATTGCTAATACTAAATAAGGAGGGGGGTTGTTGGTGGCCACAACAATTGGCGATTCACATGGAAGAACCAGTTATCTCTATTTTTCTTATTGAATTTTTCAAACTTCCAAAACAGAAATTTTTTCAGAAAATTAAACTTTGTTATGGAAAGATAGAGTACATTATGCTTTTAAACTGTCAATGATATTTTGTTTCAACCTCTTTCTTTTCTAATTATTTGATTCCTCAGGCTAGTCCTTGTATTTACATCAGCCATTATTTAGTTTTGTAAAGATAAAATAAAGTCTCCTCTGTAAAGCAGTTTTAAATATGCTTATTTGTCGTAGGTAGAGCCTCTGCTGCCAGCAGGCGTCTATAGCCTCGACAGGGTTACCTGTTACCCAGCAATGATCCTATATCCTACTCAAGGTGACCTACAACTTTCAAAGAAAAATCCATATTCACACTTATTGCTTATATTTTCTTTTTATTCTTGAAGAACAATGTCTTGGTTTGGTAGCCAAATTATGACACAGTCACTCACTTGATTCATAACTTTGCTGAACAAGCTGGCTCGTGATGAGACCCCTTGTCTTTTTATTGCAAAAATCTTGAGTCATTGCCCTGTTGTGGTAGACAGTATTGGCAAAGTCAGCAAATTATAATATCTGTGATCATGATAAGCCGGCTCGTGATGAGACCTCTTATTCTTCAAGATATAGTGTATCTTTGGATTATCCCTCTGAAAGCTGCGATTTTCCTTAGCAGGGAGGAAGTCATTGTTTCCTTAAGATAGCTCTGGATGACAATAATAGAGTTTTTGGAAACAGCTATTCCACAGAGAATCTTCATTTTGTTATTGATACCTTTCATTGTGTTGATATAAAACAATTTCTTCACTAAAGGTTGCTTTCATCAAATTCTTTGAAGTTGAAACTCGTATCATATCTAGGCTAAAGATTTTTAACTGTATCTGTCAATAATAAAGATCAATTTTCCAAAAGATTTGCTATTTATACAAGCGAAAAGCTCAAAATCTGAAAGAGAATTGGTGTCTTTTTCGTAAATACCTAATGTAACCACTCACAACTGGTTTTATTATGAAAAGAAAACCATTCTACAAAAATAGAAGAATAATCTTCTATGGAAAATATTTCTTGAGAATTTGTCCATTAAGAGGCAAAGGATCCCTCTTACCTACTAAATCCTGTAACACAAATGTTGATGGACCTATGACTTCAACAATCTGAAAAGGACCAAGCCACATCCTTTGAAATTTTGTGTGTTTTCCCTTTTCTTCATGAACCTTATCCCACTTTAAAACTAAATCTCCCATCTGAAAACCTTTTCTGGTCATTATGTTTGAATGAAAAGAGGATTTTACTAGCGCTTGATGATGAGCATGCATTTTCTTATCTTGTTCTCGTTGTTCTTCTAATTTAATTATTTCCATTTGTCTCAACTGTAAGGAGGAAGTGGGTACTTCATCAATGTATTGTATCAAAGACAAAGAGGGAATGGCTAAGTGAGTTCGAAGAACCACTTCTTTCCCATAAACTAAATTAAAGGGAGAAGTGCCGATTGAAGCTTTTTGCGTTATCCTATCTGCCCATAAAGCATATACCAAAACTTTGTGCCAATTCTTTTGATTTTGGTCAACTGTTCTTTTAATAATCCTGATTAGGTTTTTATTTGTTGACTCAGCTAACCCATTACCTTGCGGATAGTAATTGGCCGAATATTTAAGTTTGAATCCTCTTTTAAGTGCAAATTCAGTCATTGCATTTCCAGAAAAGTATGATGCATTATCAAACATTAAAGAAGATGGCAATCCAAACCTAGTGATTATAAATTGATCTATGAACGCAATAATATTTTCAGAATTAGCTGTCTTGAGCAGAACTGCTTCTACCCATTTTGTGAAATAATCTTTTGCCGTGAGGATGTATCTATGCTGCTTAGAAGAGTGAGGAACAATCTCACCTATTATGTCCAAGCCCCACTGACTGAAAGGTTGCTCGATATTTACCAGCTGTAGTGGTAGGGACGACTTCTTCTATCTTCCAGCAGTATTTTGACAGACTTGACATCTTCTCACGTAACTGTGCCAGTCTTTGAACAACGTGGGCCAGTAATATCCTGCACGTAAGATTTTATGTGCAGTAGCATCTCCAGCATAGTGTTCGCCTGCTGGCCCATCGTAGAGTTCCTGCAAAACTTTTTCAGCTTCAGTTTTTTCAAGACACCTAAGAAGAACAGAATCATAATTTTTTCTGAAAAGAATATCATTTATGAGTTGATATTGTTTAGCTTTCAATCTTAGAGCTCTTTTCTTAGTATGATCAAGGTGTGAAGGAGCATACCCATTCTTAAGATAATAAATGATATCAGCATATAATGATTTTGCATTGTTTAGGCTTACCTCACACATTTGTACCTCTTCAGATGGATTTTCAGAAATTTGTGATGCTCCGACCAGCATTTTGCAGAAGCCTTGACCTCTTACAATGTTTGCTGGTTTGATCTCAAGGTCGTATTCCTATAAGGTAGTAACCCAATTAGCCCTTTTCTCACCCACATCCTTCTGTACTAGAAGATTCCTTACTGCTAGAAACGGTACTATGATCTTAGTATGGGTTTTAAGTAAAAAAGGTCTGAAGGATTTGACCGCTTTGAAAACAGCATAAGCCTGTTTCTCCACGTCTGAATAATTGAGTTCAGCACCTTGTAAATTTGAGCTAAAAAACGCAATTGGAGCTTCCGCTTTTTCTTGATTCGCTTGAGTTAGTATCGCGGCATATGATTTATCTGAGGCAAATGTGTATAAAATAAAAGATTCTGAAAAATTCGGGGTTGCTAAAGATGGAGCATTAATAATAGCTTGCTTAATCAGGTTGAATGCTTCATGTTCATCTTGACCCCATTTAAAATTTGAATTCTTTTTAATCATGGTCTGCAAAGGAGACACGATTCGCAAAAAATTTGGAACGAATCTCTTTACAAAATTGATTTGACCAAGGAAAGATTGCATGGCTTTTTTGTTATGAGGTAGGGATATTTCAGAAATTTCTTTGATTCTGTCGGGATCAATGTGAATACCGGACTTTGACACTATGAATCCTAGAAGTTTCCCTTCACTTAATGCGAAAAAAGATTTCTTTGGGTTAAGTGAAATTCCATACCTTAAACACCGTTGAAAGATTTGTTTCAGGTCTTTGAGATGGTCGCTTCGGTTCTTCGAGTACACTGTTATATCATCCAAATAAATTACTACGGATTTATTGACTAAACCTTTGAATGCGATGTCCATGGCTCTTTGAAATGTAGCACCAGCATTAATAAAACCAAATGGCATCTTTCGATATGCATATGTGCCCCATTTAGTTCTGAATTTGGTTTTCAACTGATCATCAAGATGTACCAACACTTGATTGTATCCTGAAAATCCATCCAAGAAAGACATTAGTTCTGAGCCTGCCACCGCCTGCAGTATTTGCTCCATAGGTGGAAGAGGAAAATTGTCTTTTTGACAGGCTTTGTTAAGATTCCGAAAGTCAATGCAAATCCTAATGTCTTCGTTTTTCTTCCTAACGGGTACCATATTGGAGACCCATTTGGAATGTCTGATGGGAAAGATTATCCTGGCTTTTAGTAACTTATTGAACTCGGTTTTTATCTGATTTTCTAAATTGGGGTGGATTTTTCTCAGTTTTTGTTGGACAGGTTTTTCGTTATCGATCATGGGAATAGTATGTTGGATGATAGAAGTGTCGTATGTTTTCAACTCATCATAATTCCAGGAAAAAACATTTTTGTATTGTCTCAAAAGACGAATATATGCTATTTTCTCTTCAGGGGCTAGGCCGAGACCTAGATTAATGTTTTGTGGTTTAGCATCGGTCCCTAGGTTTACTAATTCGTAGTTCAAGGTTGAACTGTAGAGTTTTGAATTGGTAGACCTCTTAAACCGATCTTTCAAATCGTATAAGTCTTCTAACTTGACCACCGACTTAGGTATAGCATTATTAGTGCTATTTTGTTGCAATTGTCGATCGTGCTAGTCTTCGTCAATTATTTGATTGGAGTAAGATCCTTCAGATGTGAGGAAATTTACGATATCAGGATCATCATTGAATACTCTCCAATTTGTGATGTTGTCAGGAATGGACGGTCTAAAGATTAATTCTATTGAGAATCTATCTGGACTAAAATCTTCGGAGGGAATAAGCTTAGAAGCTACATTAGCCAAAAGGTCTGCACTTGTGTTTTGGAGTCTGGGGATTGAAGAAATATTAAACGCTATGAAATGCTCAGTCAGATCTTGTACTAAAGATTGATAGTGTTTTAAGTGACCTGATAAGCAATGTATAGTGTTACACACCTGTTTAACCACAATCTCAGAGTCTCCAAAGACTTGAAGATACTTGACATCTAACCCGATTGCCTTGTATAGGCCCTGAACCAAATCCTCGTATTCTGCTGTATTGTTTGTGCAATCGAATTTGAGTCTGCATGTGAGCATGATATTTTCTCCTTCTGGACTAATCAGAATGCATCCTGCTCCTGCTCCTTCGTTAGATCTAGAGCCATCAAAAAATAATCTCCAAAACAAAGATGTATTTACAAGTTTATCTAAAAAATTAATACATTTCGAACTATCAGTTCGAGAGAAATTTTCAACTTGGGACAAAACAGAATTTTCTAAATAAGGTGACGTATGAACATTGAAATTTCCGAGGAAAGAATCTACCAAGTAATTGCCAATGATACTGCTGTTATACGCTACTGGTTCATTTTCTCCCTCTAACTCCGTTACTATGTACTTCTGGTGTAGCTTTCGTTCAACTTTTATTTGATTCTATTTATCGTTGTAGGGCAGCCACATGTGCGACCAATCAGTTGCAAAGTATCCATGGAGTTTCTCTGACCAATCCCTGCTAAGGATTAAGCCATATAATTCTGGGATGTCAGCAACTAGAATGTCAATAACCTGACATACCTTCGGGTTGGATGACAATCTTATGGTTACTTGATTTAGTTCGCCGATCACTTCGACTTGAGATCAATCGAGCTAAACTATGCGCACTACGGATTTCTTTGGTTGAACATTTAATTTGGCACATATATATTTGGGTAAAATATTCGAGGAAGCACCAGAATCTACCAAACAATTGTGCACATTTTTATTGAAGATTACATAAGTAAGGAGAAACGGGGGAGTGTGAGATCTTGATCTTCCTCCAATCAAGGCGATGTCATTCGGATCAATCTTACTGATCGCGTTATTTGGAGGTCTTCCCATGTTGTGGGAAGCTTGAGAAAGTACAGCGGCAGGCAAAGGTGCAACTGGCACGACATGTAATTCTTTCATCATTATCTTCTGTTGATGTTTCAATTTTCTCAGTTCGTAAAGGGTGATATTAGCCCTAGTATTTTTCATGTCATCAATAATATTATACTCCATTTCATCCGACACTATTAGTGTTTTTGATGGAGTCATTTCATTTTCTTGCACTGGGCTAGTTTGAGTCGCTTTGGATGTCGTTTTCTTTGTCGTGACTTTATCTTTTGTTGCAGAGCTTGCGCTCTTCTGCTTAGGGGTAGTTTGGGGAGGATCAAGCTGATTTTTACTTCGCGTTCTAACTAGAAATACTTCTTGATCTTCCTCTTGTGGGAGGATGAAATCCCACATTCCTTGTAATTCCACAACTTCTTCGTCATCGGTCTGCCCTTCAGTGGCAATTTCCTCTTCCTCTTCCTCGGATTCAACATTTGAAATGGCATTGGGTGGCTTTGCATCCGTTGAAGGACCTCTTTTAAAAGATCTGTAGGGCTTTTTCCAAGAAGTTTCTGCTACTTGCTTTTTTATGTCGACCATTTCATTGGACATGGTCTTTAGAACTTTCTGCAATCCCTCTAAATCAAAAGGATCTTTTTCTTGTTTCTTCTTGGAGTCTTCCTTGAAGGTGACATTTTTGGACTTACGTTCCTCTATCGCGGATCTCTTTTCCAGGGCTATTATTCATTTTTCTACTGTTATCGCCTCTTTCATGTTTTCAGCTAAGGTTGTTTTATTTGCCCTATCCACGAAGATGGCTATGTTCGATGGCAGAGCGGTAATATACCATTCACATCGTACTTCTTCGCTGGGCTGAGAAGCAGTAGGAATTTTGTTGAACTGTAAATTGAAATCCTTGATGGGCTCTCTAGCTTCGGCTTTAAGATTGGATAGGTCATTGATTAGCGTTGCCGTTGGTCTGTCATCACCAAACTTGGTTAGGAATTGGTCCTGGAAGATTTACCAACTTGTGATGGATCCGGAGGGTAATGAAAAGTACCATGACCCGGCTGTCCCTTGCATTGTATAGGGAAAAATCCGAACAACAACATCTTCATTAGTAACTCCATTGAGATTAATGGAAAGCATGAAGTTATTTATGTGCTCTTCTGCTAGCATGCCTGCCTCGGGATTGAATTTGGGCAGCCATTTCTCAGGATGGGCCGGTATTTGACTCAAGGGTGCAGGCATTAAGACTGCCCCAGGGTTGTTCCATGGAGATTGGGCCATTGTTGAACTGCTAACAAAGGAAAGTGCAGAAGATGATCCCTGTGGCTGGGAGGATGAGGATATTATGATCGTAGATGATTGAAGAGGGGTTGTGGGGGTTCCAGTGGACGGATGGACGATGATCTGGAGTGGAGGTGTGGATGGTTGACTTCGCGGTGAAGTAGTTGAGATGGATGATGTAGATGAAAGAGTCTCACTGTCAGACTCTTGCGGTGATTTCCTTTCTCTTTTCCTGGTGGGAAGAGGTAATTCGGTTGGCTGAACGCCAAAATTTTCACTCTTTAACCTGGTCAGGGGATGAGCAGGGTTGTACTGCGAAGTCACGCTACCTTGAGATTTATCAGACCTCTGAGGGGAGATGGAAAATCGCTGAAGTTTGTGAATCAGGGATTCAACTTCAGGAGGTTCAATGGTAGATTGGTCTGAAATATCAAGGTGTGTAACAGTGGTTGATACTCGAGCGACTTCTGACTCTGGATTTAAATGTAATGGGGAAGTCGGAGGAGATGATGAGGGTGATTTACTCTCATAATGGTATTCAGATTTTGATTTACTTGCCATTCATAGTTCAGGCCCTCCTTCTAGCGCCAAATATGTTGAAGCCCCGAAAATCGGGTCGACAACAAGGGGGATACCCGCCCGGTCCGGACCTTGGTTGGCAGCTCCTTATCCGTTTGGTATAGCAGGTCTGAAAGGGGATAATGGGACCAGTTTCCCAATCTATGGGTGTGTGTGTATAGAATTGGATGTTGCTGATCTAACAGTTCCTATCTAAGCTATTCTAATTCAAACTTTAATCTAATTCTATGATATTGTAATCTAATAAAAACAACACATCTAATCTATGCTAACCTGGGATGTAACTCTTCTATTATGCGATCTAAAGAGATTTCATATAACAACTGGTAATAAAGATCATTCAGCGATTATAAGAAAGGAAATCAATTAAGATGAACTATTTCGCATAAAAAGTTAGGCAAAACAGTTGTGAACAACATATCGCATAATAAGCTATTCATACATTAAACATAAATAAATAGCTACCACCGTACAAAAGTGCTAAATGGTAACTCAAGCATTCATGCAATAACATATAAACAACTAAAAACTGTATATCACTTTAACATATAAGCATAAATGGTCAAGAGATAAAAGTACCATTTATGACTGGTCCTACTCATAAGCTTCAAGCAACAATGATTTATCTCTCCTTGCTCTAACATCTACTAAGAGTACAAAAGTGCAACATCAGTAGTAGATATCAAATGCAAACATCAACAAATCGTGATCAATTCATTCACCAAAACCTCCTCTGAGGGTGCAAAAGTGCATGTTCTGAGGACAAGTTTTTGATAAATTTCTGGACCCTTCTCTAAATGCATGAGAAGGGTTTAAATACTACTAACTAAATAACTTAATTACACATATTCAGGATACGGTTTAAATGACCGCCCTTTTTCTAAGCGAAATTATTTCTAAAAATTAAATCTAATATCTAACTATTTCTGCATTTGCTCCTTAATGTTGCGAGCATTCAATATTTGCCTGGGTAGAGTCGGCTGACTGTCTTCCGCTTTTAGTTGAGCTAAGCAAACAGAAACGGCAAGCGCTGGCACCATTTTTTCCAGCAAAATAGCAGATATACTTGAGAATCATCTCTGGCTATGTGGTTTTACTGTGTATGCTCAGTAATAACCCAAATTCCACTTGGTTAACCCTCAAATTGCCTCTGCCTTTGCTTTCTTGCGTTTTCTGGGCTTACGAGTGACTAAGCAGTTAGGGACTTTGCTTTTTGAGCAATTTTCTCAGTGATGCGCGATTAGTGCTAGGTGCTAATCGCGCATTGAAAACTGCTTCCGTTATTTGATCCGGGCCTTTTTGGTGCGTTTTTCGCTTTTAGTGCCTTTTCCTTCACCGGGTATAAGCTTTAAAATTTTGCAAACGTACTGCTTTCGTGAGCTTCTAACCTTGAGTGTTAAATCGTCTGTTGATATCAACATTGTTCAACTACTCATTGAACCATGGCTCTGACTGATAGATCTGTAATGGATAGCTCAGCAGTGCTCTGGAATTTGCGGCTCTGTTGCATGTGGTATCCATTCATGAGGGTATTTCTTCTCTACTTCCGAGCCTTGGAGCTTTACCCTTTTCCTTAATCGCTCTCTGCACATTGCTTCATATTGTTTCTGTTTTTCATTCCTGCAGTTCACACATAAGGAGAGAGTAATGATAATAAAAATTGACAAGAAAGCTCTGAGTTCTACGGATGTACAAAAACATGCCACCTGACGTGAACTAACTCTTTGAAAAACACAAAACTGTCTTTCATTAACACTTGGCGTACATTCATTAATTTTTATTAACGCACGTATCCAATTTTTCTTGAATGTTGAGCCGAGGAAAATCTGTGATGGACGATTTCTGCAATTTGCATCGCAGCATCACATCATCGCGTTATCGTGTTATCACATTTTCATCAAGATGTGTTATCGCAGGGTTGCCCGATCACGTTTATCGCAGAATCGCAGTTTGTTGTTTCGCGCGATCGCAAGATCGCCGATAGCGTTATCACAAGATCGCAAATTATTATATTTTGTTAAATGGTTATGTGTTGTTTATGCGATGTTGCGATATGCGTGTCGCATATCGGCCATCGGCGATTTCTTAAGGTTTTCGTTTATGAGCGTTTCCTAATGCATGCGATGTGATGAATTTCGCGTCGCACTCTCGCAGTTTATCATTCTACTCACAAGGAAATGTCCTATCTTCTTCGCGCGATGCGATATTTTCTTAAGGAGTATAATACATGAGTTTTAATTGAATTTTTTTAATTTTTTACTAAGGGTCCCCACTTACCTAGTGTTATTGCTAATACTAAATAAGGAGGGGGGTTGTTGGTGGCCACAACAAAGTGTATAGGTAACAAGTTTGCAAGCCCTAGTGATTTTTGGAGTTCTCATGCACCCCCCGTTTGAGAAAATGGATCATGCACTCTACGATGAGTACATGTCCCGAAGTTGGAGCTAGATGTTACCCACCAAAAATTGGGCAACCCATAAGACAATTTTTTTATCGTCCTTGCATAGCTATCCAAACTGAAATCCTATATGATTAACACATAACATGATGCTAGGATCCTCTACTTCTTGCTCCAGTTAGATTTCTCTCTCCCATATGACATTCCTTCTTGAAGGAAGGTGGGTCATCCATCGATAAGTACATTAACCATTTTTCAATCATGTGTTTTCACTTAATTTTATGCGCATACTAATATGGATCAAGGTGAAAAATAGATTATTGATTGATATTATTATTATTCCCTCACTTCACTTGGGAGGTTAGTCTTTGACTCTAGTCTAGTGGGACCTCCAATGAGGCCTTATTGTTTTAGGAAGAGAAATACTAGGAAAGAATTGATTGAAGTAGTGTGTCTATAATATTCCATACTTACCACTTTCCATATTTCTCATTATTTCATCTCCATTCTTTAGGATAGTGGTCATTGGTCATGGGGATTGGAACCCTTTCATCCTCATCTCTAAGTATGGGACAATTTTTTTTTCCTTAGAGGTTTATGGAAATAAAATAAAGATAAAAGCGTAAGATCCAAATTGAAATAAAAAAAAAACAAAATGAAAAATATGGCTAGGACATTTGATTAACACTTAGGAAAAATATTAGCATGAGCTTTACCCCTATTAGCCATCTCCGAGTTCCTCAAGCACATGATGCTTCATCTATAAAAGGAAATTGTGTATTGTCCCAACCTTAATTAGTGATAAAATGACTCATCCTTAAGGGGTAGCAATGTAAAATCTTAAAACAAAGCTTGGGCTCTTAAGCTATGCACCCAAATCAAAGAAAATCATAAATAAGTAAAAGACACACTATAGGGGTGGAAAAAGTGGGCTGAGGAAAGGGTAACTCATTCCTCCATGATTTATCCCTCTTTACATCTATATAGTTAGGAAGTTGGACTTTCATTAGTTGGTCACTTGGATATGGCACATTGCCTAAAGTCTTTCCCACTCTAAAACCACCGTTCTCAAACACACCTATGAATTGATGGGTTAACTTGGAACATCTGAATTCCCCTTGGGGTATTGAAACACCTAATAGGGTTATCCATCTAACCATCCCTAGCCTAAGGAGGTAACCTATTTATGAGACTTGATCATGTAGAATTTTAAAGGTGAGTTTTGTGTGAAGTATTATAATGTCCCCAACATTAGGTATGGTCCACCATGCTTCATTTATAGTTAATGTCCCTAATGATTGTTGGTTTCACTTCATTCTGAGTAAATTTATTTTAGGTGGATTGTAATAGTGGCAAAGGCCTTTGGAGATGTTGTATCTTATATCGGGTTTAAGCTTATTATTCATTTTTATCACAATGTGTGGCCTAAAATCATTAAGGGGGTTCAACCTCAATGAAACCCTTTATATTCTCTACCCCGCAAAGTCTAAAAGTAAAAGTATTTTGCTTGTGGTAATTACATATCGAAAATATATGAAAACACATTTGAATATATATATACCGCAAAGCATAAATATATCAGATTTACAAAGGAAACAAGTGTTAAAGTTAAAGGCTCGGACCTGAAATATAGATATATATATATATATATATATATATATATATATATATATATATTATGCTTTATAAAGTTCGTCGGGTCCGCTTATCGCAGAGTTTATGTACATTGGTTCCACCGATTGCGATGAGCGATGGCAGACCGGACCTGAAATATTATATGTTGCATTTTATAAGCCCGTCCGGTCCGCGATCATCGCATAACTCTTAATATCTCTCTCTCTCTCTCTCTCTCTCTCTCTCTATATATATATATATATATATATATATATATATATATACATACATATATATACATATATATACATACATATACATACATATATATACATATATATATATACATATATATATAGACATATATATATATACATACATATATATACATAGATATATATACATAGATATAAATGATATATAATGTGTTTAATAAATCCGGCTGGTCCATAAGGTGTCTTATGTATATGTTCACAGTGCCGATTGCAATTTGCGATTGGGTTTCAGACCCGATAGATTTATTAAATTGGGTTAATTTCTTTTCAGTTCTGCTTTACGTGTTTTGCTTCGATTTTTCTATGTAAATGGAAAAATTAGTGTTAAAGCTGAATCTGAAGAAAAGGAGGATTTAAAGTTATAAGGCAGGTTTTCAAGCGAAGAAAAAAACAGTAAATGGTTTTGTTGGAGCTCACCCAATCCCACTCAGCATTCAACACATAACAGTCGGGTGGAGAGAGGAAACCGCCCATTTCGGGTGGGTATTCTTCAGGCTTATGTCCCACCCGAAACCTTTATAGACCATCTGATCTGAAAAGCACAGATCTACGGTGGGGATGAATCGTTGGGAAAGTATACCTCGATAATTGTGAAGAGCCCGTATTAAAAGTGAAAAAGCATGTTTTATGGAATATTTCTATTATAAAAGGTATATAATAGAAATAGCACAAATATGAAGGATTTATGCATATGAGGCTTAAGGGTGCGTAAAGTTAAGTTTTGTAGTGATATATCTTTTGAAAGGGCTGATTGCGATTTGCAGCAGAAGTCAACGCAGCGCTGTATGGGCGAATTTGACGGATTTATAAAGCAAGATTAACTCTTTTGAGTTCCGGATTAATCAGAAGTTCGCGTTAATTTCACTGTGTAAAGTGGAAAATCAAGGTTAGAGCCAAAGCTGAAGAGGAAGACAATCCAGTATGTTTCTTTGCATTTTGGCCAATCCAAATGCCCATGTAAGCTGAGGATTACACAAACTAAACGTATTTCATTACGGTTAAAACAAGTTAAGTATCATTAGGGAATTTACAGAGGAATTTGACAACGATCAATAGAGCAAGCCAGCAGTTATCATCCCCTTCTGAATCTAGTTATGTTCTTGGAGGTGTCTTTTATCCTTTGCAAAATTCTGTAATAGTTTTTACTTCATATAGTTAGAAAAGTAGTTAGATAGTTTGGGTAGTTTCAGAAATCAACAACTGTTCCATAATGTATAAAAAGAGGAAAATTTACTAGGAAAGGGTTCGAACTTTGGAGAACTTGGAGACTAGGCCACTGTATTCCTGATATCACTATTGATTAATGAAAGAATCAAAAGTTTCCATGAGTTGTTGCATATAATTTTGTAAGATTCTCTGTCATGTGTCATGCTCTGTTTTCTTATTTTCAAGTAAGTAATGAAGCTACAGGTCTTTATCTACTTACGTAGATGAAGTTAAAATTCCTTAAAAGAGCGCTCCTATACTTGAAGTCCTCACTTCCTTTTTAAGTTATAGATAATAGTTTATGTGAAATACCAGCATATTGTCTATGATTCAATTCTCATTATCATAGTTCCTCTAAGTTATAGGTAGTAGTTTCCGTGAAAGATCAGCATATTATCTTTAACTTCTCCTTCAAACTTTCTTCATTCATCATTTATATCTAGCAACAAATGGCATTCTGAGATGTTCTGGTCATACATGTATTAAGAGTTTAAAGACCAAGTTCTCCAGGTCCTTCATTTGAGAACATAACAAACAATAAGTGATAGTAATTAATATTTATTAATGTCTTAAGCACTATTTCCTCACATCTAGGAAATTGGTTTCTTAAGGAACAACAGGAGACATTATTATTCTCCATTCAATAGCATACTAGAGGTCATTTTACCCATTCTAGAGACTGGATGTGACCTTGTTAATGCAATTTTTCCCACCTAGAGTAGAGAATTTGGCTACTTGATGATTGCACGTGGTGCTTGAAACTCAAAGGTATCACTAGATGTTGAAACATTGAGCCTATGAATCTTTGTGTTGGATTTATAAATTATGTGCCCAATGGACCCATGATGCCCCTAGGTTGCCCTTGACATTGTTTGATGGAAGTAGCTTGTTTTGAAGCTTGAATGATGATGGTTATCATTAAGATGACAAACAAGGGCTTGTACATCAGTATTTGACCCCAAAAATTAGCTATATTGGTGACACATCACCCCTCTTTCCATTTAGAGGGTGATGTTGGGCATTTTGACGACGAGGTCTTGACATGGATTCACTTTGGAGGCATTCCCATGGTCTTAGAGGTGACTTTTGGACTGTGGAGCACTCATTATCCCGTTTGACACTTATGGAATTTATACCTCCTTTGGAGGATGACGTCCTAGTGGAGGAGGCTTTTCTCCCACATGTGTGGACATTTTTGACATCTTTTGTTATGTTTTTGAGCCTAAACTTGTAATTAGGGATTTTATTTGTACTATTATGAAAATGGGGAGACACACCTCATATAAATAAAGGCTCCCCCTCATTTCATTTCATCATCACACATTCACTCTTCTCTTCTAAGAGTGCAAATTGGTCTTTTTTTATACATTGGGCAATATGTGATATTCTATGGTGCAAATTTCTTGTAGAGATTATCTTTTACATGATATATCTTTTTGGGATTTAAAGAAGTTATTATTTGGAGAATTTGTAGTTTAATTCTTTGTCTTTGATATTTTTCATATTGTATGTGTGAAGTGGGATTTCTATTTATGCCATGACTAAACACTGAATTTATGTTGAAATCTTGCTTCATTATTGCATGGAAAGTTGTTCTCTTGGAAGCTTATAAGAAAAATCTGATTGTCCATTCCTCATATTTAATTTCTCCCATCACAAGAAAAATAGTTAAGGTTTTGAAAGTGGATGCCTTAGTCATACCCCTTTACTCCATCAAAGTCTCTTCCATGAAATTTATCCCTAGAAGATTCGATTAAACCCTCGTAGGATAAGGCACTAATATTTTTTGTATTGATAATCCAAAATATTATTGAATTTCTTCCTCATTCCCTTGTTCCTAGACATCTAAGATTAGCCATTAGAGATTTTAAAGCAATGTTCTGCACAAAGCTGAATTTGTGTTGGTTGTTTGTGGCTCATAATTTAGGAATTGAATCTATAAAACTTATGAAGGAAAAATATAGCATGGTTCATGGTATCTCATTCCTATTAAGGGTTGATGTCATAGTTATTTTCTATTTATACAAACATTTTAGCAATAAAAATCAACCTCCTAACCCTAATTCTATTGACTATTGGAATGGCTTTTCTCCTCTTTGTTGATTATCATTAGAAGGTATTTTATTTCGGTTGTTATATGCAATAATGTACCTTATTATTTCATATCAATTAAACCCTAAATTATAGTAACCTTATCTTTGGTTTAGGCATAAAGTATTTAAATCTTGGTATCATACATCTAGGGCTGTCTAGGATTTGTCGATACTCTAGGCCATATCATAGACTTCTTATACATCACCTTAAGCCATAGCATTAGAATATCATTTAGGTTATATATGGAAGCCTCCCTTCTATTCAAATACCACTAAAGTGCAAGAAAAAGGTTGTTGAGGTGACAATGGAAACCATTTCTCTTGTTGCCAAAATGTTTGAACCCACCCTGTGAATATTTTCACTGGGCTTGCTAAATTTTGTGGCACAGGGAATAATAACCAAGTTCACAACCATATCCAAAAAC
Organism: Pinus tabuliformis; assembly: GCA_031772625.1. Taxonomy (NCBI): domain Eukaryota; kingdom Viridiplantae; phylum Streptophyta; class Pinopsida; order Pinales; family Pinaceae; genus Pinus; species Pinus tabuliformis. The sequence goes on from CM062808.1 coordinate 411,655,848, forward strand.
ATATAAACAAAAATTGCATAACAAAGTAAACACACACACACACACACACACACACACACACACACACACACACACACTATATATATATATATATATATATATATATATATATATATATATATATATATATATATATATATATATATATATATATATATATATATATATATATATATATATATATATATATGTATGTATGTATGTATGTATATACCATGAGTTATAGATAAGACATATTAAACAAAAAATTAAAGTAGGGGCCCAATCATTCCTTATTCATTCATAATATGTTCTTACAATAGAGTTGTAACTATAAATATCCAACCAACAATAAAAAGAACAAATAACAACTAAGTAACCAATAAAAGAGTGTTATGCTTTTCCTTTAGCTTCAATAGCTTCTATACATACATAGCAAGCTAAATTTCACCATGTCAAGTTTAGCTACAAAATATAATAAGCAGATTATGTCAATCCAATATCTAAGTTGAATCATTAATTATACTTCACAACTCTTAGCCATTTGTAGTCAACATGCTCCATGTCCCTTTATTCCTCTTATTCATCCTTTTTAGCAATCTCTAAGCTCATTTATCACTCAATCTTGTCCATCAAATCTTATGTAAATCCCCAAATTAAGGGGCCAACATTTGTCATCAACTTCGAGAGATAAGAAAATATAATGAAAATGAATATGCTAATAGAATGTTCAATTCTTACTACACTAACTAGCATATTTGGATGCACCACACTCTTCCATACATCACAACAAAATGTGTTGCCTAGAGAAACAAACACACCTTAAAGAAATTGACTAATTGTATGCTGGAACTAATCCACATTTTTTGGCAAGAATTTATCAATTATGAAAATTACATGGTTAACCTCACTCTCACTGAGGCTTTAATAAATATAAATACCAAAGAATCATGGAGTAACATAAATCCATATGTAATCCATTTTCATTTTTTTAGAAATGAAGCATGGGTGTAGATTTTTGAAGAGGAAATGCAATTTTTATTAGTTATTAAGAGGATGTAAAAGGTTATTTAATTCTTGCATATAATGAAAAAAGGTCATTGTTATAAGAGATGTTAAGTTTGATGAATGTTTCAGTGTGAAATCCATCATTTGTACTTTTTCCATGCCATTTTACTCCTTAATATCATTTTTTCTTCTTCTGATCATTTTGTTTCTATTATAGATCATTCTTCTTAAGATTATGACAATGAGGATGAAACTAGCACTTTGCATTCTCAACCTTGTCTTGCATATTAATTGATTGAACATGAACATGCACCAAATCCACTACTTCCTTGATGGGTCCATATAATAAGAGAATATTAAATAATATAGTTGGCGAGCCTAATGATTGGTGTTGAACATGTTCGCAGTTCTAGCAATCATCTTCCCTTCCCTTTTGGCCCAAGTTATAAAGACTCTATATTTAGAAACATTTAAATAAGCTTCTAATCGTACATAATAGGATATAATTTCATTTTTTGATTTTGAACAATAGGTCTAATTCCTCTTCCAAAAGAAACAACAATTGTTATATGCAAATGGGTTTATAGGACTAAATATTCCATAGATAGTAGTGTTGATAAACACAAGGTCCAATTAGTTCCCAAGCGATTTTCGTAAGTAGAAGTGTGGATTACAATGAACCCTTTGCCCCTTTTCCAAATGAATTCCATATACCTTGTTCTTTCCCTTGCAATGTCATATTCATTGAAGGTCCATCAAATGTATGCCAAATCCACCTTCGTACATGGGGATTTCCAAGAAGAAATTTATATGGAACAACTTCTTAGATTGACCCTAGCCTTGTTTGCTACCTCAATAAATCACTTTATGGCCTCATGTAATCTCCTCAATCTTGGTATGAAAAAAATTAGTGGTTCCTTCTTAACTTTGGAAATCTTGGTATGAAAAAAATTAGTGGTTACTTGTACTTGATGTTGATGCCCTTATCCTCATTGGATATACCTTAAACTTATAACCCATGTGAAATCTAGTGTTAAGAATAACTTTGAAATGATAAAAAAATAGAAAACTTGCACTATTTTCTTGGTCTCAAAGTGTTACAAATAGAAGAAGCTATCTCTTTTTCCCAACCTAAGTACACATGTGATCTTATTTTTCATTTTCACATAGGTAATTTTGACACCAACACCATATACATTTTAGTCTAAAGTTAAATTTTCTCCCACCTAACCCTCACCCATAGAGGATACCACTTTGTACCATAAGTTAGTTGGAAACCTCTTGTATTTTGCTCACACTCACCTTGAAATCTCCTTTATTATTGTTTTAATAATCAGTGAATGAAATAACTCCATGAAAGCCATTAAAAATAAACAAATATGTTACTTCAATCTATCTGGAGTACATGTCAATTTGGTATATAATATTATTTAATGGAATATCCTATTATGGTTCATCTTTTACACTCAAATTAGGATAATGACACAATGATGAAAAGTCTACTACTAGTGATGTCTTCAACCTTGGTTCTAGAGTTCTCAATTATGATTTTAAGAAAAAAATTCCCTCTCTCTTTCTTCCATAAAAGTAGAGTATCATGCAACAATTAATTAACCAAAAAATTCTTTGGCTTCAACGTATCCTTTCATTGTTTGGATTCTAGTAGTGGCATTTGACCACTCTCTACTATGATAATTAGAGTCCAATTCAACTCATCAAGAAGAATGTTTAACATCAATGCAACAATCATATTTTCTCACACATGCACTTCATTCCAAATACTCTTTAAGAGTGCACCCTTGAAGTGCTCTATTACCATACAAATGATTAACTAGTTGACATCTGCATAAGTCCCTCATATAAGTCAAGTCCTTAAAGCCTTGGTCTATGTTACATGTTTAGGAATTTTTCATTACGTGGATAGGCTTTAATGATACCTTCCTTATCCTTTTGTCACTGTTAAATCCTTCATCCATCCCAAGTTGTTCCTAAGGGGGACTCCTAGGATTTTTCAATGCTAGGACTCTTCATTAAGGTGTACTTGATCTAATGTAATGTTAGGTTAAAATGTGCTTTTAGTGTGTTTCTTTAGTATGGTTTCATCTCTTATAATCGAAGGGTGATAGCCATGTATAATATATGAGTAGTTTAACAATTCAAAACATCTCCTTGATTTTAACAACACTTGATCAATGGCATAACACCCAATTCGCATATGATCTATATTTAGAAAACACATAGGGATATTTTTCAATGATTGAATGTGATAGATGTTGATGTAAACTATTATTTTTTGCATTAGTCAATTTCTTGAAGTAGTAATGTTGGTTAGGGTTGTGGATAATTTCCCTCTTTGATGGTTTTACCCAGGACTATACTCAGGATTTTATTTTTTTTTCCTTTGCCTCGGATCACACTATGGCAGCGGTCTTGATGCAGAAAAGAGTCCAGCTCGAAAAACTGATTGCATTCTTCAGCAGAACCATAAGGGATGCGGCCTTAAAGTATAATATTATTGAAAAATAGGCCCTTGCATTGGTAAAAGAATTGAAAGATTTTCGGGTTTATATTTTGCATTCTCACATCCTTGCCTATGTTCCTAATGTTGCTGTCAAAGATGTCCTAGTGCAAATAGATACAGAGGAAAGGAGGGGGAAATGGATTGCTGCCTTGCTGGAATATGATGTAGAAATCAAACTGACAAAGCTCATTAAAGGATAGGGGCTGGAAAAACTTATGGCTGAGTCAAATCTGCACGCCTTGGACATTAATTTAATTGCTGCTATGTCCGAGGAAGATGAAGAAAATCTGCCCACTCAGGTATCAGAAATTTTCCTCCTTTCTCCTTGGTATTCAGACATTGTTTTTGTGCTTCAAAATTTGTCATCACCTCCCAGAATGGCCAAGAACAAAAGTAGAACATTGAAGTTGAAGGCTGCTAAGTTTTGTATTTTGAATTCTGCACTTTATTGGAAAGATCTTGGTGGTGTTTTGTTGAATTGTTTGGTGGAAGAAGAAGTGAAGCAGGTCATGGAGGATTTCCATAAAGGAGATTGCGGGGGTCACCTTTTTTGGAAAACAATGGCCAACAAGATTTTGAGAGCCAGATACTATTGGCCGACACTTTTTGCTGATGTGTATAAGACTGTCAAGAGCTGTCATAAATGTCAGATTTTTGAAGGAAGACAGAAATTGCAGCCTTTGCCACTTAAACCTATTGAGGTAAGCGCCCCTTTTCAGCAGTGGGGTTTGGATTTCATTGGTGAGATCCATCCTCCTTCTTCAGCTCAGCACAGGTGGATCCTCACGACGACTAATTATTTCATGAAATGGATCGAAGCAATTCCCACCAGGCAGGCTACGGATGTGGTAATAATTTCATTCCTTGAGAATAACATTTTGTCTCGTTTTGGTTGCCCGAATAAGTTAATCACTGATAACGTAGAAGATTTCAAATCAAAAAGGATGGTTGAGTTTTGTCATAAGTATCTCATCACTTTGGGACACTCAACCACTTATCATCAACAAGGCAATGGATTGGTGGAGTCTTCCAACAAATATTTGGTTAACATCATTAAAAAGTTGCTGGAAATAAATAAGAAAGGTTGGCATAAGAAATTAGTTAATGCACTTTGGGCAAACCGAGTGAGTCAGAAGAAATCCATTGGTATGTCCCCCTTTGAGTTAGTATATGGAGTTGACACAGTGTTCCCTACCTCTCTCGCAGCTCCGGTAGTCAAACTTCTTCAGGAAGCTGGCAGTGAAGAAGATCATATGCAGCGAAGATTAAATCAAATGATTCATTTGCAGCAAATGAGAGAAGAGGTTTTCCAAAACACATTCAAGCTACAGGAGAGAATTAAGAAAATCTATGACAGAAAAGCAAAGGCAGACAAGTTCCAATTGGAGGACGTGGTGCTGAAATGGGATGCAAGGAATGAGGAAAAGGGTAAGCATGGTAAGTTCGAGAATCTCTGGAAAGGTCCCTTCAAAATTGCTGCATATCGGGGTCAGAATGCTTTTCTTCTGAAGGAGATGAACGGGGAAGACTATCCAGGAGGGCCGGTCAATGGTCGGCTGCTCAAGCGGTATAATTTTTGAGATGTTTTCTGTTGATTACATTGTCATTGTATATACCATTTTATTTCAGTTTCATTGCAAGAGTGTGTTGTGATCTTTTCTTCAGTTTGGGGCCCGAAGTGAAGGCTATAATTCTGAAGAATGATTTTAGCTTTGGTTTGAGTGTGTCGAGTCATGTTTTTAAGTCATTTTGGTTTCAAAAGTCAGTTTGAGTCAAATTTCAGTCAATAAATGAGTCAAAAGTCTTGTGTCAGTTTGTTAAGTTATCGACTCCATAGCCCAATGGATGAAGGCACTGTCTATCTCTCCCAGAGATCTGTAGTTCTTGGCACCTCCAAGGAGCTACCATCCCCATTGGAGCCACTGTTAGAGTCAGTCTGTTCAGCCCTCCGTCAGAGATCAAAACCTCTTTTGTTGCATTTCATTTTAGGTGTCTCATTCAGCTCGATCATCTACATTCCATTAGGAGCATTGATCTTCTGACGGAAGGGTCTTGTCTCCATACTTCCCTCATGTCATGTACCTGCTGGTTCATGTCTGATCATCAAAGTTCATCAAATCAATTTTACAGTCATTATGGATGGTTTTTTGGTCAGCCAAGAGTCATATAAGTCATTAGGTTTAGGGTTTCGCAAATTTTGTCTTCAAAGTGTCCAATAATGCCAGCAGGCACATGAGTATGTCCCTAATAAGTTTTCATTCCAAAATTTTCATTATCAATAATGCTTGAGAATGATTCCGTTAAAACTATTTTTTGTAATAAATATGTAATTTTTAAGGTTTTTCAAGTTCTACAGTTGTTCAGTGCAGCCCTGGTCATCCTTTTCCAAAATCCAAGGCCATCATCCCTGCAAAAAATTGCCAAGAGTTTCATCATTTCAGTCAAAAGTCAAAGGAAACAACAAAAAACAAAGTTTGTATTAGAAAGTGAAAAGTGCCAAAGTGGAAACATTAGAAAGTGGGTTATTGAGATCAAAAATTTAAGTCCAATGGTTATACAAGATATTTTGGTGTCCAAACAATTCATTTGCACACAAGGAGACAACAAGAAATCAAGTTAGATTGTGGAAGGGCGGAATTGTGATTTTGAAGGCCGACTGTGTGTTGAATTGCTTGCGCGACACATTGGGAGATGGTCGCGGCGCATTGGGAGGTCGCGACGCATAGAGCTGCCATTCACAGTGTTAAATTGAACATGCATGGTGCATACAGCCTACGCTGCACACTGGGTTGTGAACGCGACACACAGGGCCGATAAGCAAAAATTTCATCACTGCTTCCAAAAATTTCAAACCAAATCAGTTTTCCTCACGCCAAGTAAGTTTGTAAGGTTGTGAATTGCTATTAGCTTGTGTTTGGTGTTGTTTGGAGGGAAGAATATGAAAATTTAAAAGTTGAAAACATAAACCCTCTCATTTTGATAAAAACTGCCTCTTAGGGTTTGAATTTGAGTGTTAAAATTTGACGTTGGTGCCAAGTATTTCAAATCTCATTCCTTTCCTATGGTTCCTTTCCCCTTCACTGTCATATTATCATTTGTCAATCCCTTATTCCCTAACATCCCAAATCACTTATTCCTAAGTTCTATTATCCCTATTCCTAAACCCTACCATTCCCTATCACTCTCCTTCTCTCATTTCACTTATAAAATCCTCAAGTCCCCAAGCAGTCAAGTGACTGTCCTCACGCTTTAAATCTCACTTGAAAAACTCCATCATTCTCACTGCCCATTTTTTCCCACAGTCCCTCATTTGACTTTGGCACATTTGGCATTGAAAACAAAGGCACCAATTAGTCATTCTCAACAAAACAAACATACACCTTGCTTGAAACATTATGGAAATGGAGACTGATTCATCATATGAACAATACAGTGATTCTACCATAGAGCTTCATGCATCGAGAAGGCCTTGTAAAGGAGGCAAACATATTAGAGAAGAGCCCACCTCTTTGATTGAACTGCAAGCCTACCCACTTGCCATGGCATGTTTCCAACAATAGTCATGCTTTCAGTATTGCGAAATGATTGCTCAGATTCAGCATCATCAAGAGTTGGCTTGGTTATTTGTTTTGCATTTGCATGATGGTTAGGTAACTCTTGCTGGTGTAAATTTCACCTTGACACCAGAGACCATTTCTCAAGCAACAGGAATACCGAATGTAGGTGAGGAGCGGAACAAAAGAATGTAGGTAGAAAAGGTACATTATGAACCATACATCAGGCCTAGCTATGTGAAACAGCTCAGCAGGGTGTTCCCATTCCGGTTTTTGAAAGAATCCTATGCGCCGTTGATGAGACTCATTATCAGATACTTTAGTTGTGAGGGCCGCTTCTCATGCCTCTATGCATACCATATCAGATTGTTGATGCATTTCACGAGAGTGAAGATGATGAACATTCCATATTTCATGTGCCGAAACATCGAGAGGATGACTACTCTTGTGCAAAAGAAGACTCCTGAATAGCAGTACAATAGCATTTACCATTATGTGCTCATCAAGATCATTGTTGTATATCAGCTTGGCTTGCAGGGTATCACATGGGAAGAATTCATTTCCTGTGAGTTCTTCACAGCTTCAGCAACTCATCAGGAGGTTTTCCATCATGCAGGTGAACCTTCACATCAGCATGGAGGTCGGGAGGCAGAGACTACTAGTGTGCCAACATATGTCACCTATCAGAGAGGCATGAGAGGATTGTTTGCAGCAGCCCGATGAGTACTATCTCCACCTGGGGTGGAAGGGGTCTTGTTTCCGTCATCAATAGTACAAGTATAGGACAGAGGCAAGAAGCCTCTGTGCAACATGAGGGCCCTTCAGGAGGCCTAGACACTGATTTCATACTCATCGATGATGATGTGAGCTCTCCTAGCTCAAAGCTGAGGGAGGTCATTCAGGAGCAGAAAGTCAAGATAGATGCATTGACCAACAAGTTGTAGAGAACTCAATGGGTCATAGACTATTTGGAACAGTGAAACAAACAACTGGAGGATCAACATACAGTCATGGAGTTACAAAACATTCGGCAAAACCGCCAAGCTGCCCAAAGGAGGAGGATAGAGTTCACTTCATTGGAGTAGGAGATAGAGGATGATCGAGAGACTTGGCTTGAGAGGGTCAATATTCATCTTGAGAAGCTGTTGGAAAAGGAAAACAAAGACAAGGACATGCTCAGGCACATGAAAAATAATTATTGGGCACGAACTCATGCTTGCAAAGCGAGGATCAAAATCCTAAAGGCAAGACTAAGGAGATCAATAAAACGACGCAAAAGGAATGATAGGCTCCGAATCTCGGCCGAAGCTTCTTTAGCTGAGCATGATACTCAATCATGGACCTTCAGTCCAAATTTCAGCAAATTTGAAGAAAATTTTGTCAATTTTGAATTTTTTTGGCTTCAAAACAGATTTTCCTGCCCAACGCGTAGCGCCACTTGGTGCGCGCTTATAATTGGGAGATCCTCTAGAGGAAAACTTTGAATTTCTAGATTTGTTATGAAACGTTATGCATGCTCATGAATTACCTAAGGATTTCATCAAATTCTGGGTTGCCTAAAGGGTCAAAAACACACAAAAAATGACCTCTCTGCCACCTTTTGCACCCACAGGAAGAAGTATTGGAAGATTGAAGTTTTGGAGGGGAAAATGGCATCCAAATCTAGAAATTCCACTTGGGTTGGAAAGTAGACAGGTAGGGCTTTCCAACGAGCTATCATGAGCTGAATTTGGACTTCGGGAAGGGCCTAGAAATCAGCCTCAAAGTTTTGTTACGCATACAAGTTTTGGGCACGACGCATAGAGAATTTTGGCCTATTTTTCACTCTTCAGCTCAGGAATTTCGGCCAGTTTTGACTAGTTTTACTTTTTGATGTTACCCTTGATCTAACTTGATGTAATTTCATGACCATGATGTAATTTTGGCACATTTTTACTTGTCTTAGTAGATTCATTCACCAAATGGTGAAATGTGAGTGAAAGAATCACTTTCCTAACATATAGAGGCAAGTTGTTTCATTGCCTATTTTTCAGTTCCTTGTTTAGATATGGTTGAAACAGCTCCTAGAATGATGAGCTTGACCCCTAAAGGCATGGGAAGGAGTTAAGATTGTCTATATCATGTAATTTCTCAGTCATTTTCAGGGTTGGACACTTGGGATTGCTTGACACTCCATTGTACATCTGATTTCTGCTTTTTTGGCAAAGGAAAGAACAGGGTTTTGCAACACTTTTTGGGATTCCTGTGGCTCTATGTTTTGATGGTGTTCCTCTTTATGTAATTTGTGAGTTCAATAAAATTTATGTGCATCATTTTCTTTTCTCTTTGCTTCTGAAATTAAACAAATGAGTGATAAAGGTAGAATTCATTAGCTTGATGTGATCTGCCTGTTAGTTTTGTTTAATTTTCAATGTTTTCTTCAGTTTGAAGAGGATTCTTAGTTAATAAGAAGAACATAGTCATTATAATGACTTCCATCATATTTTAGTTAATAAGAACAACATATTCATTGTAATTCCTTCCATCATCTTCATGAATTTGATAATTCATTGATGGTGAAAAAGAACCATTAGAAAATACATTTCCCATTTTATTCAAACCAAAAAGGATTTGCCACATTAGTTATCAGCTTTGACGACAATAGTAAGCGATGGCATCAATGCTTGAGTCATACAAACTTTATGACATTGCAATATATGAATTGTATAAGGATGATAGATGGTATTCCATTAATTCAACCACCTAATGGTGCTTGTGAAGGATGTATGTTGGCAAAACGTCATCATGAATTTTTTTCCAATGGATAGTGAGGCAAGCCTATTTCCCTCATGGGTTCATAGTGATCTTTATGGATCTATGACTAATTTTCCACTTGAGGGGACTAAGTATCTCCTTGCCTTCATTGATGATTTATCTTAAATTATTTGGATATATATTATCCCAAGTAACGGTGGCTCTTTTGATAGGTTCAAGGAATTTAAATCCTTGTTGGAAAATCATAGTGATCACAACATCAAACCTCTTCAGAATAATTATGGGGATATAAATTTTGGTGATGGTTTTCATTCATTTCTCACATATCATGGCATTTCTTGGTATAATCTAGTCCCTCAACAAGATGAAGTGGTGCATTAAAGGAGGATAACCACTGTGGAAATGAATCATTATATGTTGCATTCACATTAAATAGAGCTTATGTTTTGGGGAGAATCAATGTTTTGTGCATCTCATATCATCAATTGGAATTATATGCCTACTTAGGATGTTCAATGCACGAATGATTTTGAGAATTGGTATCGTTACAAGCCATATATTGTGCATTTTAAAGGTTTTAGATCTTGTGCATGAACCCATATTCCAAAAGAAAACAAAAACAAGTTGTTGGGTATGTGTTATATTATTTTCACAACTTATAAGCAACACAAACATTAGGGGGGTTCCACATGGTTTTTTGCGTGGAAATTACTAGACCATGTTTTTGCTAAAAGCAATTTTATGGCACATGGTTGTTTTGTCCATGGTTTTGTAGTTTCAGTTAAGGAACTATGGTTGGATTGGAGGTACATGTATGTTACAGGTAATCTATTTCATTGTAATATTTTACAAAAGTAAAATAATAAAAAAAGCTTGCTGGTTTTGTTGGGTTTCAGTTTCTAGGATAAAATATCTATGTAAATTTCTATGTTTTCCATTGTGTTAGTGTCAGTCTTTGCAACCTTCCTCCAGTGATCAAATATGCTCTTACAAAGTGGTCTCAGAGTGTCAAGGTCAAATTTTGTCATTTCAGTAAGTCTTCAAGCAAAATTTGGTCACTAGGCATTAGATCTAGGGTTTGCTTTTATTCCTGTCAAAGTTGTCCAAATGTCAGTCCATGTCACCGTTCAGCTGAGTGTACCATAATTTAGAGGGTTTTCATTATCATGTCAAGTTCCACTGGGTCATTTTACACCTTGTTCATGCTTCAGTTGCGTCTAGGTAAGGTCATTTCCCTCTCCTAGGGTTTTGAAGGCAATTTCTCTTGGACGGTCAAATCATTGGCAAAACTTGTATCCTGATGTTCATACACCTTCCCCTATCCTTAAAGCACCTTATCAAACACTTACCATCACTGAGATCCCGCAAATTCATCATTTTCGCACAAATCCTAGTTTCTTGCTACAACCTGGCAATTTTCTAGGTTGGACCTATGTTTTGCATTTTTGGACCCCTTCCACTCACTCAATATTTTAAATTCCACTTTCCCCTACTTCTTAACATCCCTCCCTACTTCCCAAAATTTCCTCAAGAATTTAGAAGCTCCCTATCCCTTTCATTTCGCTTCATTTCAACAAATCTCTTGTTCCACACATTGGGGTAGGTTTCACTCAAATGATGTTTTTGAGCAAGGAAAGATGAATTTGGAAAACCTGAGAGCGGATTTTTTCCAAAATAGGCCAAGGAAGAAAAACCTCCTTCATGTTTTTCACAGGTGTCATGGCTCTAGAGAAATGTCAAAAATACAATCGCCTCGGGAGAATTGATGCACCTCTGGAGTGACCTTGGGAAAATCAATTTTTCTCCTAGCTTGGTTGGCCAAATGACTTGATTGATGAGTCAAATGATAACTAGACATAAAAATTTTCCAAAGAGCTATCATGAGCTCAATTTAGAGTTGAGGAAGGCATTCAAAAGTTGACTGCAACAGAACCCTGCCTTTAGGAAGCCTCATTTGGCACATTTTGACTAGTCTTGGGATATTTGATTTTTGACAGAGCAAATAAGCTCCAAATTGAAAAATTATGGTTGGGTTGAAAAGTAGACTCAAATAAATTTCCAACGAGCTATCCTGCACCCAATTTGGACACCGGGAAGGCCTCCAAAAGGCTCATGAAAAAAGGCACGGGGCACTGGGAGAAATTTTCTAGTGTAAATTTACACTAGCGCGGTGCACTGGGAAGCGCGACGCACTGGGCTAAGAAGGCCTGAAATTCTTTCAAATCTTCCTCAAAATTGCAAATTATTCATTCCACAAGTATATATTCAAGCATGGAGGAGCTGAACTAAAGCACAAAGGGGGATCTTCATCAAGCATGTCGTAATAAGTGCTATGGCTATGATAATATCAAATATGTCAAGCTGAGGCTAGCAAGCATATGTAGAAGCCAGAAATGTTGTGGAGTAGTTGGTTCATTTGGCATGGTTGTTGCTTTTATTGGGGAGATAAATGTTGTGACTGACTATGAAAATTCCCTTGCGATTGCTTACAAGGCTATTTCTCATCAATGGTTGGCAGCTAGTTTGGGCGTTGGGTCCTTACATTTTATTTTTTTCTCCACCTTTGCATTGACTCTTTGGTATGGATAATAGTTAATCATTCATGAAGGATATTCTGGAGCCGAGTGTGATTAATGTAATCATTGCAGTTCTGAATGGAGGCATCACCATGGTTAAATGCCTTTGGAGCTGGACAAGCTGTAGCTTACAAAATGTTTGAGACAATTTATAGAAAGCTAGAGATTGATGTATATGATACAAATGGATTGGTACTCGAGGATATTCAGGGTGATATTGAGCTGAAAGATGTATACTTAGGTTACCCAGCGTGGCCTGATGTTCACATATTTTTAGGGTTCTCACTGGAAATAGCCAGAGGTACCATTGCAACTATAGAGGTACCACTACAACTATAGTTGGAGAGAGTGGAAGTGGGAAGTCCACAATTATAAGTCTTATAGATAGATTCTATGATCCACAAGCTGGTGAAGTGCATATAGATAGTGTCAATATCAATCAATTTAATGGATAAGGAAAAATATTGGACTTGTAAGCCAGGAACCTGCTCTCTCTACAACCACTATTAAGGAGAATATTGAATATGGTAAAGATGGGGCAACACAGAGGAAATACAGGCTGCTGGAGAGCTTGCTAATGCGGCAAAATTTATTAGTAACATGCCTCAGTCATGGTTGCTCTTTTCGGGGATTTGATACCCAATTCAGAGAGCATGGTACCCGATTATCTGGAGCTTGAAAGAAAAGGATTGTGATTGCGATTGCGTGGCCCATCATTACATGGCACAAAATATGAGTTCCAAGGCACGAATAAGGAATCTGAAGGCAAAATTGAGGAAGGCATCAAAGAGACAAAAGAGGCAAAAAGAGCAAGATCGGCTTTGAATCTTGGCTGAGGCCTCTTTGGCCCAGCATGACATGTGATGGAGGAGGTACAGTCCAAATTTCAAGAAATTTGGGGCACATTTTTGCATTTTTAAATTTTGTGCACAAGAAACAGGTTTTTTCTCCCTGTGCGCCGCGCCACCTGGCACGCGCTTTCATTAGGGAGCTCCAAATGACAAAAAGTTTACATTTTTGGATTTTCCATGGAAAATCATGACTGTTGGTGCATGGCCAAGAAGTTTGGGCCAATTTTGAGTCCTCAGAAGGTCAAAAACACCCAAAAAATGACCTCTATGCCCCTATTTTGACACACAGGAAGCAGTCTTGGGAGATTTCAGTTTTGGAGAGGCAAATGGCATCCAAATTCAGAAATTCCACTTGGGTTGGAAATTAGATAGGCAGGGCTTTCCAACAAGAACATTTGGGCTCAATTTGGACTTCATAAAGTGCCTCAAAACCAGCTCCAAAGTGGTGCGGTGCATATAGTTTTTGGCTCGGCGCACAGAGAACCAAAGGCCAAAATCACTTCCGCTCTGCGAAATTTCGATTCGCAATTTTCTCCAAGTGGACCCGCTCATTTACAATACATTTTTCCTAGCATCAATGGCAAAGTTTAAAAAACATTTTTGGCTTCTATCCAAGTGGCCAAATGAAGGCGAACAGCCACCCAAAAAATCTACGCTCATGTTTGCTTTTTTCTAATTGGTCCTCACAGAAAATTAAATGTAACTGCTGGTGGTTAGCTCTTCATTTCCTAGGTTTATTGACTTTCTCATGGAAAAGCTTATTTATTGTATTGAGAGTCGTTTTGTTTTTTGGTTGGAGTTTTTGGGAAGCTGTGGGAGAGAAACTCAGTTACTCATTGTACATTTTGACAGAGAATTAATGAAAGGTTGCAGCTCTGGTTCTTGAGATTCCTGTGGCATGAGTTTAACAAATGTATTTTCTTTCTGTTTCATATGTATGTCATTATGTTTCACAGTTCATTCATATTCATTTCCAGTGAAAGCTTCTAGGTAAGAAAAGGTAGAATTCAGTTTTTGTTGCTCTGCCTTGGGAAATTTTTCACGTTCTAATGTTTTCTTCTATTGAAAAGGATTCATGTATTTATGCCCTTTTCACCCTCTCAAACAGTCTCTCCATTTCATGTTATTTCAAATTTAATTGCTAGACTTTCGGCCTGTCTTGCCTCACGAAATAATCTGCGTCTTTGAGTTAAATTCTCTTCTCATGCTGTTCCTTGGTCCCATACATCCCAGAAAACTCAGTCATTCATCAAAATATTTCTTTCATATTTATTTACCTAGCCTAAAATCAGTATCCATTCTAAGTCATCCTCAGACCCTATTTGCTTATTCTTCATTGAGCGTGACCCGGAGAGAGCCCTCTCCTGTTCTGATAAGGCTAGCTACCAGACTGAGCGTGGTTTGTGGTTACCCTGAATTTTGTCTTCCTTCAGACTAAGGCAGATTTAGGCTCTAACATAGTGGCGACCATATTGGGGACGAAAATGGTTTACTTGTAGATTGTCTTGCCACAATACATATCTCAAGTTCAGATCTGATGGTTGATGGTGGACAACGATCAGACAGAAGACGGATGAAATCATTCACCTGGCGACTCCATTCACTGAAGAATCCAGCAGTCAATGCTTCATGGTGACTCCACTGGAGGACTAACTCTTTCTCTACAAAAATGGAAGGATCTTACACAAAGTTCGGGTATCCAAAGTGGAATGGTATTCAGGACCTACTTTGCTTTCTTGTGAATTACTTCTTTGCTGTTCTTGAAGTTGTCCTGAAAGTTTTTCAAAACTTGTTGTATGATAAAGGTGATCAAAATCATCAATCGACCCATTCAAAAAGCATAAATACTAAGTTTCCCTTTGATCCTGGCCTCCTTACTTTTCCTACATCTTATGATGATTCTATGCAAAGTGATGAGCCTAAAGAAAATAAAACTGATCCTATAGCTCTTGTATATATTCCTACAACTGTTATAATCCCAGATAGGTATAAACCTCTTGTTTTACCTTCTGTTCTTCATGCTTTCCCCAAAAACTATGATCTATACTTGCCAAGATTTGACGGTGAATGTAAGAATGTCAATGTTGAGCAACATGTGCAGAATGTTGAGACTTTTATAGACCTTTTTGAAATTGATGAAGAAGATGTCAGTATAAGGCTTTTTGCTCTTTCTTTGCGAGGCAAAGTCAAGAGTTGGTTCAAATTCCTGCTTGATGTGAGCATCACAGATTTACAACAGTTCATCAAAGTTTTTCTTGACAAGTGGAGGATCGGACAGAACCTTTTCCTTATCGTAGAAGAGTATAATTAGTTGAAAAGACTACCAGGGGAGACAGTACAACAGTTTTTAGCCAAATTTAATCAAGTTTATTATTCAATGCCGGTTGATATAAGACCCCCTCCTAGATCTGCTCTCTTGCACTACCCGGGTGCCTTTGATCCGGAAATGGAGTTTCAGCTGAGAGAAAAGAATGTCGCAACACTTGAAGAGATGAAGAATAATGCAGTAAATGTAGAGGCTCATTTACTGATTAGAAGGGCAAGGTTGAAAGAAGAAGAGATGAAAAACGTGGATCCAGAGAAAACTACACCTTCAGAGGAAAAGCTTGACATTTTGGTGAGTGCATTAGAAGAGATGGTGCGGAAAATGACTGCAAAAAATGAAAATGACGTTCATGAACAAGTGGCTGATCCAAAACATATTGTTTCTTATCTCAGTTGTCATAAGGATTGTTTTGTAGATCATCTTGAGGAAGAAAGACGTGTTGATATGACATGTATGCTTGATGATGTGTTTTATACTGACGATTTGCCTCAGTTTGATCAGTATGATGATGATGATTATGTTCTCCAAACAGAAGCTAATCTTGCAGACAAACCAGCAGCCAGTTTGTGGGATGAGGAAGTTCACTTACAGCAGCTCGAGTACAGTGACCAACCAATACATATCAGCTATGACAATGACGAGGAAAGTGCAGCAAATTGGGAAGTAGGTGAAGGATCTTTACCTTTTTTCTTTGATTCATGTTAGTTCATCAGAGACAATTTCCGTGCAATCAAAAATCAGCTGTCGACTAGTCTTGATTTGGAGCCTCTTGAGGGCGATGAAAACTCAGTGCCAGACTTCTCATATTTAGATTTCCAGCCCCCAAATGCCATTAGTTGTCAAGTTGCGGATGAGGACATGGAAGCTGGCACATGCAATCAAATGATACAAGAAGATTCCTTACCTTTCTGTTTTGAATCATTTCAGTTTTTGAGAGGTAAATTGCATAGCAAATCTTCAAATGAGCAGCCTATAGGAAATCAACAATCTCTCAGTTCTAATATTGAGGATGAGACAAATGGAAAAATTCTTGAGAAAGTTGTTAATAACAAATCTTCCCCTGAAATGATTGACGAAATCATTTTGGATATAAAACCCTCTCTAGCACCAGAATCGCAACCACCAAACACAATTGAAGGTCAGATTACAGATGAAGGTGTGGCAGCTGAAGTACATGACCTAATGATGCAAGAGGATTATATACCCTTTTGTTTTGAAATATTTCAGTTTATAAGGCATAATCTTCGTAATATCTCTAAAGAAAAAGATGAACTGCCAATAGGATGTCATACAGTTTCAATAGATACATTGCAGTAGTCCCCTCAAGTTTTTGATGATCCTTTTGCTCATGTGTTAGATTCTGTTTTCTGTAAAAATTCTTCTCCATCAGCCAACCATGTGACAAAAGAGAATGTTGATAATAATATGATTCCAGGGCCATCTTCATTGTCTTGTTTAATGGATTTTTCATTACAAAGCTCAGATCAAAGTTTGCAGTCATATGAGGAGATTGATAAAGTAGGCTCTGGTTCGGTTTGGAATCAGCGACAGAGTTTGGTTCTGCACGAAATCCAGGATCCTTTTGACAGCCTACTGCTATCACCAAAGAAAGACAGCACAGATGTGAGGAAAATTTTAATATCTAGCTATGAAGATTACTTGGACCAGAATAGTAATGTGTTAATTGAAATCAATGGTGATGCATATGAAGATCCTTTTGCAGTATTCTTGAAGTCATCCAGCCAATTCATGCTTTGCAAGTTTGTCAGCAGTGAACTTGATTCCAAGTTTCCATGGGAGTTTCCTTTCGATTCATCCCTTTTCCTGCGCATCATAAAGCATTTGGGAAGAAATCAAATATCGGCCATGATACTTACCTGGTTGCATTGGCTGTTCCACCTCACTTGATCGGGTGGTGAAAAGAGTAATTAGGGTAGGTTTGCTGAATAAGCTCAAATATGAGCATCTTTCCAGTTTCTTAGTTAGGATTTAGTCATGTCTGGTTTTATTATGGTTTTCAGTTTGAGTCTTCAGTCAGAGTCTGTCTACATAATGTCAGTTTCCATGTTTTGATTCCATAGCCCAATGGACGAAGGCACTGTCTGCTCACCCAAAGATCTGCAGTTCTTGGCACCTCCAAGGAGCTGGAGCTACCATCCCCATTGGAGCCAATGTTATTTTCAGTCTTTACAGCCTTCCTCCAGTGATCAAATATGCTCTTACAAAGTGGTCTCAGAGTGTCAAGGTCAAATTTTGTCATTTCAGTATTTCTTCAAGCAAAATTTGGTCACTAGGCATTAGATCTAGGGTTTGCTTTTATTCCTATCAAAGTTGTCCAAATGTCGGTCCATGTCACCGTTCAGCTAAGTGTACCATCATTCAGAGGGTTTTCATTATCATGTCAAGTTCCACTGGGTCATTTTACACCTTGTTCATGCTTCAATTGCGCCTAGGTAAGGTCATTTCCCTCTCCTATGGTTTTGAAGGCAATTTCTCTTGGATGGTAAAATCATCGGCAAAACTTGTATCCTGATGTTCATACACCTTCCCCTATCCTTAAAGTACCTTATCAAACACTTCCCATCACTGAGATCCCCCAAATTCCTCATTTTCGCACAAACCCTAGTTTCTTGCTACAACTTGGCAATTTTCTAGGTTGGACCTGTGTTTTTCCTTTTTGGACCCCTTCCCCTCACTCAATATTTTAAATTCCACTTTCCCCTACTTCTTAACATCCTTCCCTACTTCCCAAAATTTCCTCTAGAATTTAGAAGCTCCCTATCCCTTTCATTTCGCTTCATTTCGACAAATCTCTTGTTCCACACATTGGGGTAGGTTTCACTCAAATGATGTTTTTGAGCAAGGAAAGATGAATTTGGAAAAAATGAGAGAGGTTTTTGTCCAAAACAGGCCAAGGAGGAAAAAACTCCTTCACGTTTTACACAGGTGTCATGGCTGTAGAGAAATGTCAAAAATACAATTGCCTCGGGAGAATTGATGCACCTCTGAAGTGACCTTGGGAAAATAAAATTTTCTCCTAGCTTGGTTGGCCAAATGACTTGATTGATGAGTCAAATGATAACTAGACACAAATATATTTCCAAAGAGATATCATGAGCTCAATTTGGAGTTGAGGAAGACATTCAAAAGTTGATTGAAACAACACCTTGCCTTTAGGCAGCCTCATTTGGCACATTTTGACCAGTCTTGGGAGATTTGATTTTTGACGGGGAAAATGAACTCCAAATTGAAACATTATGGTTGGGTTGGAAAGTAGACTAAAATACCTTTCCAACAAGCTATCCTGCGCCCAATTTGGACAACTGAAAGGCCTCCAAAAGGCTCCTGCAAAAAGGCACAACGCACTGGGAGAAATTTTCTAGTGTAAGTTTACACTGGCACGGCGCACTGGGAAGGCGCAGCGCACTGGGCTAAAAAGGCTTGAAATTCTTTCAAATCTTCCTCAAAATTGAAAATTATTCATTCCATAAGTATATATTCAAGCATGGAGGAGCTGAACTAAAGCACAAAAGGGGATCTTCATCAAGCATGTCGTAATAAGTGCTATGGCTATGATAATATCAAAGATGTCAAGCTGAGGCCAGCAAGCATATGTAGAAGCCGGCAATGTTGTGGAGCAGTTGGTTCATTTGGCATGGTTGATGCTTTTATTGGGGAGAAGAATGTTGTGACTGACTATGAAAATTCCCTTGCGATTGCTTACAAGGCTATTGCTCATCAATGGTTGGCAGCTAGTTTGGGCGTTGGGTCCTTACATTTTATTTTGTTCTCCACCTTTGCATTGACTCTTTGGTATGGATAATGGTTAATCATTCATGAAGGATATTCTGGAGCCGAGTGTGATTAATGTCATCATTGCAGTTCTGAATGGAGGCGTCACCATGGTTAAATGCCTTTGGAGCTGGACAAGTTGTAGCTTACAAAATGTTTGAGACAATTTATAGAAAGCTAGAGATTGATGTATATGATACAAATGGATTGGTACTTGAGGATATTCAGGGTGATATTGAGCTTAAAGATGTACACTTAGGTTACCCCAGCGCGACTTGATGTTTGCATATTTTTAGGGTTCTCACTGGAAATAGCCAGAGGTACCATTGCAACTATAGAGGTACCACTACAACTATAGTTGGAGAGAGTGGAAGTGGGAAGTCCACAATTATAAGTCTTATAGATAGATTCTATGATCCACAAGCTGGTGAAGTGCATATAGATAGTGTCAATATCAATCAATTTAATGTATAAGGAAAAATATTGGACTTGTAAGCCAGGAACCTGCTCTCTCTGCAACCACTATTAAGGAGAATATTGCATATGGTAAAGATGGGGCAACACAGAGGAAATACAGGCTGCTGGAGAGCTTGCTAATGCGGCAAAATTTATTAGTAACATGCCTCAGTCATGGTTGCTCTTTTCAGGGATTTGATACCCAATTCAGAGAGCATGGTACTCGATTATCTGGAGCTCGAAAGCAAAGGATTGTGATTACGATTGCGTGGCCCATCATTACATGGCACGAAATATGAGTTCCAATGCACGAATAAGGAATTTGAAGGCAAAATTGAGGAAGGCATCAAAGAGACAAAAGAGGTAAAAAGAGAAATATCGGCTCCGAATCTTGGCTGAGGCCTCTTTGTCCCAGCATGACATGTGATGGAGGAGGTACAGTCCAAATTTCAAGAAATTTGGGGCACATTTTTGCATTTTTAAATTTTGTGCACAAGAAACAGGTTTTTTCTCCCTGTGTCGCTTTCGCTAGGGAGATCCAAATGACAAAAATTTTACATTTTTGGATTTTCCATGGAAAATCATGACTGTTGGTGCATGTCCAAGACGTTTGGGCCAATTTTGAGTCCTCAGGAGGTCAAAAACACCCGAAAAATGACCTCTTTGCCCCTATTTTGACACACATGAAGCAGTCTTGGGAGATTGTAGTTTTGGAGAGGCAAATGGCATTAAAATTTAGAAATTCGACTTGGGTTGGAAAGTAGACAGGTAATGCTTTCCAACAAGCACACTTGGGCTCAATTTGGACTTCATAAAGTGCCTCAAAACCAGCTCCAAAGTGGCGCGACGCATACAGTTTTTGGAACGACGCACAGAGACCCAAAGGCCAAAATCACTTCCGCTCCATGAAATTTCGATTCGCAATTTTCTCCAAGTGGACCCGCTCATTTACAATACATTTTTCCCAGCATCAAAGGAAAATTAAAAAAAACATTTTTGGCTTCTATCCAAGTGGCCAAATGAAGGCGAACAACCACCCAAAAAATCTACGCTCATGTTTGCTTTTTTCTAATTGGTCCTCACAGAAAATTAAATGTAACTGCTGATCGTTGGCTCTTCATTTCCTGGGTTGATCGACTTTCTCATGGCAAGCTTATTTATTGTATTGAGAGTCATTTTTTTTTTGGTTAGATTTTTTGGGAAGCTGTGGGAGAGAAACTCAGTTACTCACTGTACATTTTGACAGAAAATTAATGAAAGGTTGCAACTCTGGTTCTTGAGATTCCTATGGTGTGAGTTTAGCAAATGTATTTTCTTTCTGTTTCATATGTATGTCGTTATGTTTCACAGTTCATTCATATTCATTTCCAGTGAAAGCTTCTAAGTAAGAAAAGGTAGAATTCAGTTTTTGCTGCTCTGCCTTGGGAAAGTTTTCACGTTCTAATGTTTTCTTCTGTTGAAAAGGATTCATGTATTTATGCCCTTTTCACCCTCTCAAACAGTCTCTCCATTTCATGTTATTTCAAATTTAATTGCTAGACTTTCAGCCTGTCTTGCCTCATGAAATAATCTGCGTCTTTGAGTTAAATTCTCTGCTCATGCTGTTCCTTGGTCCCATACATCCCAACAAACTCAGTCATTCATCAAAATATTTCTTTCATATTTATTTACCTAGCCTAAAATCAGTATCCATTCTAAGTCATCCTCAGACCCTATTTGCTTATTCTTCACTGAGCGTGACCCGAAGAGAGCCCTCTCCTATTCTGGTAGGGCTAGCTACCAGACTGAGCGTGGTTTGTGGTTACCCTGAATTTCTCCTTCCTTTAGCCTAAGGCAGATTTAGGCTCTAACACATTATATATTTCCTTTTTTATTAAGAATATGTTTGCAATGACTAATTGTATAGGGTTAAAACTTACACAAGTTACAATGTACAAGCTAATACTATACTCTAGGATAAAATGAAACTTCTAATAAATATTGCTTATATGATCCTTCCACCTACAAGTTGATTGTAAACAAGGATGTTGTCTTTGAGGAGGTTCTTTCACATGGTCCAATAGGATCTTACCCCTCTCTAATTACATGATATTTATGGGGTTGTGTTATATTCTTTTCATGACTATATCCATGCATTTCACGTTGCATAAAGAAAAATGAAGGTGGAAACACCCTCAACAATTTTTTTTGGGTGATTTTTTGGGTCTTCTTTGGCAGTTTTCAACACATGACTTTCACTTTTAGAATTTTTTTGGCACTGGTGGTTTAACCCATGGTTTTATAGTTTCATTTAAGGAACTAACAATTGTATTGTAATATAAAGTAAATGGATTAGCAGTTTATTGATTGTATTCTAAAACTATCAAGATGAATATACTGAAAAAACTTTCTGCTTTTCCAGGTTTGGGTTTGTAGGGTAAAATATTTGTGTTAATATGTGTGTTTTTCATTGCATTTTTTCTATGTTTTTTAGAATATATTTTCAACAATTAATTATACAAGGTGTTACACTAAAATTTGTCACCATGACTATTTGCAGTTAGTATGGCTCCATCAACTGTCATACTATCCTCCTTGGCAAGCCTCATACCTCTGCTCTCCATGTCAAACTTCAAGAAAGAGAGAAAGTCATTAAAAATCTATATATCTCTGGGTACGCAGTTTCTCTTAGCCTTACCTGCGTGTACGCACTCCAAGTTCACAATACCTGCGTACTTGTATGCTCTGTATGTAAAGTAATGGGTGCGTACTCTTGTAAAGGTCAAAAGGTACAAGTTTCACTCCAAAAAAGTTACTTGTGGTCATTTCTAGAGCCTTCTAGAAGCTTGTTTGACGTGTATGAAGCGCCTCCAGATGGTTCATGTATCCCTACCAAAGAGGAACATATCCCATCAAGAGGGGAGCTATCCCATCCAAAGAGGGGCTTATCCCATTGATGGTGGACCTGAATAACTTCCTCTAGAGCACTAGCATTGGGCCAAAGGGAGGGAGGTTGAATGCTGAACATTCCTAAGGGTAGATGCTGCTGGAATTAGGACTCCCTTGTAAAGCTTGAGAGGAGAGATTCCCATCCTTTCCTAGCCTTATTTGAGAGTGGGTGATCTGATCAAAGTAAAGGAAAACTCTTGCTGGACCCTAGGAGGGACTTGCACAACACCAAGGCTCAGGTTGTAATGGTTCCTTTTGTTTCCACTTAATGCAAATGAACTCATTTTTCTCAACAGATTGTTATTCATGATTTGTTTCATATACTCCTTGGCCTGTATGATGGATATGTATTGTTTTATGAGTTTATCAGGTGCTATTTAATCTTTTGGCTTGTTAGTGAATGCAGGTTTCAAAGAGAAGGAGGAGCTCATCCGGATCGGCGAGGCTGGACTACTACAAAGCGTTGGACTAAAGGTATGTTAAAGATCCCCTGATTACTTGTATTTGCAATGCATGTTTAGAGAAAGGTAGCTTTATTTGTCTTGTTTGTCACTAGAAAGCTTTTGCTTCTAGGGAGGTCGGTTGTGTCCGCACTAACGACTCTTTCCGCATGACAAAATGGCGACTCTGCTGGGGAATCCATTGATGTGAATGATTTTTCCTTGTGTGAAACTTTGATTTAAGAAAAGTCGTTTGTTTTCTGGTTTTTGGCTGTTTGACTGTGTATTTGGGTGGGATAGCTTAGGGTTAAATTAGATTTTAGCTTTTCTTGGTTTTTCTAGCAGTACGCACCCTCTGAGTTAAGCACAGTGCGTACCTGTACGCACTGCAGCTTTGTGCACAGAGCGTACACGCACCTGTGCAAACAGGTTGCCTGCGTACCCTGTCAAAATTGAGAAAATTTCAATTTTTCCTTTCTTGCCTCTTAGATTTTGTTTTTAGCTTGTTTTTGCTGCCCAGATCCACTGTTCACCTGTCAGAAGCTTTCATCTTGGCTAATTTCATTGGCATTCCTGCTTTAAGCTTTCATCAATTGGGTGTTTTAAGTCTCTTTTTTTTTTTTTGAGAAATTCTTAATTTGATTTCCTTTGGTCATTACTTGGAGGTTTGTCTCAGTCTTTTCACAATTTTGCATCTTTTTGCTTTTGTTTTTGCAATTGTGTATGAGTGTTAATCACCTTTGAGTGTTTTTATTTTTTGATCTTTGGAACTCTCACCCAATTTTCTCGACTTGCACTTGATTGGTTCTTAGATTACATTAGAATCGTCTTGTGTTTGAGAATTCTCTTGCATAGATCACATTTGCATAATTAGAATTCTCATTTTTAGAATATGAATGAAAAATGTGCATAGATTACATTTGCATACTTTTCAAGTGAATTGTGCATAGATTACAATTGCATAGTTTACATTCTGAAAAATCAATCGTACATTTAGATCAGTTTTCTTTGATTTGAATTTACACAAAAATAAAAAAATAAAAAACTGTTTGGGAATTGATTTTCATTAGTTTTTCTTGATGAAATTAGTGCATTAGAGAATTTGTTATATTTTCTCTTAGTGATCAATTTTTTGCATTGTTGGAAGTGAATGGAAACTCTCTCCTTACTTTAGTTAGGATTCATCGAATTGAAAGGATTACATTATCATATTCGATTCCATTCAGTTGAGTCGGGTCATAACACCATTGGTTTCGTATCCATTTACCCCTTTGAGTAATAACAGCCTAAATAACACAGCGCTTAATTAAAATTCATCTAGTGATTTTTACATTTCTAGGGCTCTGATACACCAACATAGCTTAGGCTAGTGTCTTGGAGTAGGAGAGTAATTAACTCTCCAAGACAGCAAAACCAAACAAGTCACTCATCTTGTGGTAGGATAAATCCAACTGTTACATTTATACTCTGGGAAAGCTCCTCTTAAAGGAGAAGCACGAGATCGTGTCCGAACCAGTGAGGGGATCAATCCTCCTTCATTGGGAACGACGCCAGATACGCACGTACTACAAATGGTAAACCTCAGATTATTGTCGAGGAGCCTGGGGTCACTTGTCGGTAAACCTTGGATTATTGTCAAGGAGCCGGCAAGGGGATTGAGCTTGCTACTCTGCCCTTGCGTGCTATCGGATCGTAGACTGTTCCCCCAGGTATATTTGTTGCTGTTGGTAACCTTAGTGACTATTATCTTTAGGGTTCTACCCAAGGTGACGGTGGAGGGAAGATCCCACTGTACCTGGAGCAGACGTCGGCTAGACTCACTTGGATTTTCTGGGGGGTTCACTTCACTCGAGACGGTCAAAGTGGAGGAACTTGGTGTAGTCTATTCATTAAGCAGGTTGTCGGGGTAACTGTTCCACCCGCCACTTCTGTACTGAATTCTGTGATGTTGGATTTCATCACCAACTAGTGTTTCAGTCCGGAAGGGTACTGTTTGTGTGTGGTTTGACTCCTAGATTTGATAGCGCGTGTTAATTTGTTTGTTTTTACTTTTAGAGACCATAGGTGTGAATTGTGAATTTTAATTGTTAGGTGTGAATTGTGAATTGTTAATTTTAGTTTTAAATTGTTAATAAAATTCACTGAAGTTGAATATAATGGCAAATGTTCCAGAATTTACCAACCTAGGAACCCCTCCTAACGAGAATCCTAGTACTTTTCCATACTTTGGAAATGTTGGTCCTCCTTATATGGCTACTTTGTCATTACCTGGATTTACAATAGGATTACCGATATGGTTATTTTCAACTTCGTTGGCCCAAAGTACTCCAATTGTTCCACCTCAACCGGATGCTTCACCTCAACAGAGTTCACCATCTCAACATCACCAACCTTCTGTTGACCCTTTACCTTCTTCGCCTAATTTTTCTTCCTCCATTTCTTCCTCTTCGCCTGGTAAAAGCCTTGATGCTAGTAACCAGGAGGCTAAGAAGAAGAAGAAAGGGAAGAAGAAGAAGAAGAAGAAGAAGCAAGATAAGAAAGAATTCAACCAACCAACCATGACTGTAAGTGTTAGTTGTGTTGAGGAAAACTCCAACATGCACCGTAAACCCAAATACCCTTGCAGGCTTTGTAAGGGTGACCACTTCCTTGTCAATTGTCCTGGTATTCCAAAGGTCTTGGAAGTGTGGTCAGAAAAATCTCATCAACTTTCCATTGATCCATCAACCAGTGATAGTCAGGTTCCTAGGAAAAAGGGTAAAGTTAGGTTTCCTTGTAAGTTATGCAAAGGGAGTCATCAAACTCACATTTGCCCTCACATGGATGAAGCCTCAAAATTGTTGGAAAACCTTATTGTTCCACAGCAAGAATTTCCAACTGGTTACCGTAAACTTTCTCCCAACCTACCATCAATTGACGGAGTGGTCGATTCAATTTCACATACAGTCGATCACACTCTTCCATTGGAGAGTGAAACTCATGTCACTCAGGTTGATGATCCATTAGTTGATCAAGTGATCGATTCAATTTCACATTCAGTCGATCCCACTTTCCCTTTAGAGAGTGAACTTCATACCGCTCAGGTTCTTCTTGTTACATCAGATTCTTCTATGCCGGGGGGCATTTCACCTGTTTCTACAGAACCCCCTCCAAGTACTGAGGTCTTTTCCTTTGATTGGAATAGACTGACAGAACCTCATCTTCCTTCCTCCATCCCTTTTCAAATCATTGTCAAGGCTGGTAGTAGGGACATACATCGTACTCAGGAAGATGAAGGTGCTTCTGTTAGTATTTTATCCTCAACTGTTTGGAAAGCTTTGGGTTCCCCTCAGCTTGTGCCTATTACACAGAATCTGAAAGCCTTTAACAGAACCATTAGTGAACCTTTAGGGATCCTTCCTAAGTTTTATATTACCTTGGCAGGTAAAACTGTCTGTATTGATCTTATGGTAGTTCGAGGTCCCTTGGATTTCAATTTACTCCTTGGGCGAGACTATGTTTATGCAATGAAAGCTGTTGTATCGACACTCTTTCGTGTGATGTCTTTCCCTCACAATGGCAGTATTGTGACTGTAGACCAGCTTTCGTTCCCTAGTCTTGTTTCAACTACCAATAATATGACACCCCTAAATGTTCCTGATTCTAAAGTGGTATCTACCCTGCCACAGGTTAATTATGTGGCAACTGGTCCCATGTTTTCAGTTACCGATGTAAGTGAGCCTCTCACCATTTGCTCATCTTCCTTTGATTTAGATCCGGTAATTGACATGGAAAACTCTATGGGATTACTTGAACACGATGTTCTTATCCCTTTTGAATCCCTTGACATGTGTTCCTTCCAAAGAACTTTTCTTCCTTCTAATGAAGACCTCTTGGAAGCCATGATCAAGGTGTGTCCATTGACATGTCTTTCTTCTAGTTGAAAGCCATGATCAATGTTACGAGCGAGGATAGTTTTTTCCTGTATCAACCTCGTTAAAAAATGAAACAGGCTGTGAGGAAAGTTCCTTTTACTGTGTCAACCTCATTAAAAAATGAATCAGTGTGAGTGAGGAAAGTTCCTTTTACTGTGTCAACCTCGTTAAAAAATGAATCTGTGTGTACGAGGAAAGTTCCTTTTACTGTGTCAACCTCGTTAAAAAATGAATCAGTGAGTACGAGGAAAGTTCCTTTTACTGTGTCAACCTCGTTAAAAAATGAATCAGTGAGTACGAGGAAAGTTCCTTTTACTGTGTCAACCTCGTTAAAAAATGAATCAGTGTGTGCGAGGATAGTTTTTTCCTGTATCAACCTCGTTAAAAAATGAAACAGGCTGTGAGGAAAGTTCCTTTTACTGTGTCAACCTCGTTAAAAAATGAATCAGTGTGTGCGAGGATAGTTTTTTCCTGTATCAACCTTGTTAAAAAATGAACAGGCTGTGAGGAAAGTTCCTTTTACTGTGTCAACCTCGTTAAAAAATGAATCAGTGTGTGTGAGGATAGTTTGTTCCTGTCTCAACCTCATTAAAAAATGAAACAAGGAGTCTTGAGCATAGTTCCTTGTCTTGTGTCAAGCTCGTTAAAAAATGAAACAAGGGTAGGTTAAGTAGGTAGATTGTAGAGAGTAGTCATGAGCATAGTTCCTTGTCTTGTGTCAAGCTCGTTAAAAAATGAATCAAGGATTTTAGAGCATAGTTCCTTGTCTTGTGTCAAGCTCGTTAAAAAATGAATCAAGGTTTTTAGAGTAGAGTTTTTTGTTAGGTAGATTGTAGAGAGTAGTTACGAGCATAGTTCCTTGTCTTGTGTCAAGCTCGTTAAAAAATGAAACAAAGAGTCTTGAGGATAGTTCTTTTCCTGTGTTAACCTCACTAAAAAATGAAACAACTCCCACAAGTCTTTCCAAGATCTTGGAAGTAAAGCTTCATTCCATCCATCTCATTGAATGCAATGAAGCTTGGGGGGCATGTACCTCGTTTTGCGTCATTATGCTGGGGGCATGTGAACTTATAACAAGCATAGTTTTTCGTTCCAAGCTTGTGTAAACATGAAACTGGATCCGAGCATAGTTCTTTTCCTGTGTCAAGCTCGTTAAAAAATGAAACAAATCCTCCTCTAATTGAGTCCAGAGTTTGACTAGACCTCATAGATGTTAGGTTGTATGTTTAGGTTAGTTATTTCAGTTTTTGCATAATTTTCTTACAGTTTTGGGTCGAGTCTTTCAAATGATCACGTAACTGAACCTTCATTTCATCCAACTGGTTGAATGAAATGAAGCTGGGGGGCATGCGCTCTAGCAATTATGCTTAGGGGGCAGCAAGCACAGTTTTCTCTCTGTTTCAAGCTTGTGTAAAAATGAAACTACTCTGAAGCATAGTTTTTCTCTGTTTCAAGCTTTTGTAAAAATGAAACCTATCTCGAGTCAATTTCAGTTATTTTCAAGACTCGTTAAACTCATGAAAATCTCGAGATTATTTTGCTATCTTTCATTCTCGTAAAACAAATGAAAATGCCGAGTTCTTTCCGTCTTTTCCTGCTCATAAATTAAATTGAAAGTCGGCCATATGAGTACATTTTTATCATTTTTTCGAACTCATTAAAACTTATGAAAAAATGAAAACCATGAGTACATTTTTATCATTTTTTCGAACTCGTTAAAACTTATGAAAAATTGAAACCTCAGAGTCATCTTTTAAGCCCTTTTCTGACTCCTAAAACATGAAAAGATTGCCGAGCATTTCTTTTACACTCGTTAAAATGGAATTAAAAGACGGTCCCCTTATAGCTCTTTTCTGACCGTAAAAACAGGAAAAGATTGCCGGGTTTTTGTCGTTTCAAACTCGATACTGGAAATAAAACGACGTGTCCTTGATCGCTTTTTACTTTTCAGGTCAAAGGCACTAATCATGAAAGTACTCCTTGGTCGCAAGACTAAGCGGTTCTCTCAGGTATTATTTTATACTTTTTCGGGCTTGGGAGACACAACTTTACGAAAATGTTCAACCTGGAGTCTTCTTAAGTTTTTTCAGACTCTCTAAAAATGAAAAACGCCGAGTTTCTCCTATACTGGACTCGTTAAAATTTCACAATAAAGGACCTGTTCGATTACAAACAGGAACGGATCACTCCTTCTTAGGGTTCGAATCAAAACTAAGTTGGACTCATCCGAAGGATGAGCTTATAATCAAGCATATGTTATCCTCCTCAAGCTTGTAAAAAATAAAGAGGTACTTGCTAGAAATGGTGGGGGAAAAGAGAGAAAAATGAGCCCATTTGTTATCCTTTGTCTCAGAAGAAGCCTTATTACCACTCTTGAACATGACACTTTTCATTCACCTGGGTTGGGAAATCCTTTGCCTCACAGTGGATCAAACCACATTGAAAGCCTTTAGCCGGGTATTAACTTTGGGTCAAATGTCACCAAGCCATCTGTCGTGTCGTTATGTGTTCAAGAGGTCTCTGCAATAAACGTTCATCTGCAAAATACTCGTCATCCATTTTGACCATCCCTGAGTCAGTCCTTACAGCTACATTTCTTCAACTTGATCTATGATTTCGTGTTGTGGGCTTGCCTGTAACGAGTCACTTTCTATCGACATCAGCACATTATCTAGAAAGATGACCTAGGAATCGTTAGTACCTTGAAGTCTGCATGCATCAATGGCAGGTTTCTCGCCTTTGACGACAGTTTACATCATTGACTTTCGATCGAAGGATTCCGTGAAATGTTCGAAATCAACTCATTCATTCACATCTCATGGATTGTACTGGGTACTTTGAGAACCATTGACATCACTGGTGGTCTCTCTCATGCTTGTTAACAGTTTACATCATTGACTGGTAATCAAGTGGATTCTACCATGTTCGACATCAACTCATTTATTCGCATGGATAGAATCGTACCTATTCGGGAAGTAGAAATGAAGACCCTGGATCTAGTTTCTACCATCCAGGCTGCGAGGAGTTTTGTATTCATTATACAGTAGACTAATCATAAATAGATGGCTGCATCCATACTGTGTCTACAAAAGTCTATGATTATGATGTACTGCAGAATCATTCCTGTGTCAGAGCAGTAGATAGTCAATTAGTTAAAGTTTTCAATCTGAGTATGGGAATGCCTACCTCAGCGATGATATGATCATATATATGTATTTTGTGTTGAATACTTGCAGGTTCCAACTGGGCTCTCCACAAGATAATCCTTGAAATGATAAAGTACTTCACCCTTCCTAGATGATATGAAACCCTAACCTACTATAGGCTTCGCACTTTAGGGGGCAATCTGTTACACTAAAATTTGTCACCATGACTATTTGCAGTTAGTATGGCTCCATCAAATGTCATACTATCCTCCTTGGCAAGCCTCATACCTCTGCTCTCCATGTCAAACTTCAAGAAAGAGAGAAAGTCATTAAAAATCTATATATCTCTGGGTACGCAGTTTCTCTTAGCCTTACCTGCGTGTACACACTCCAAGTTCACAATACCTGCGTACTTGTACGCTCTGTATGTAAAGCAATGGGTGCGTACTCCTGTAAAGGTCAAAAGGCGCAAGTTTCACTCCAAAAAAGTTACTTGTGGTCATTTCTAGAGCCTTCTAGAAGCTTGTTTGACGTGTATGAAGCGCCTCCAAATGGTTCATGTATCCCTACCAAAGAGGAACTTATCCCATCAAGAGGGGAGCTATCCCATCCAAAGAGGGGCTTATCCCATTGACGGTGGACCTGAATAACTTCCTCTAGAGCACTATAAATACAGGCATTGGGCCAAAGGGAAGGAGGTTGAAAGCTAAACATTCCTAAGGGTAGATGCTGCTGGAATTAGGACTCCCTTGTAAAGCTTGAGAGGAGAGATTCCCATCCTTTCCTAGCCTTATTTGAGAGTGGGTGATCTGATCAAAGTAAAGGAAAACTCTTGCTGGACCCTAGGAGGGACTTGCACAACACCAAGGCTCAGGTTGTAATGGTTCCTTTTGTTTCCACTTAATGCAAATGAACTCATTTTTCTCAACAGATTGTTATTCATGATTTGTTTCATATACTCCTTGGTCTATATGATGGATATGTATTGTTTTATGAGTTTATCAGATGCTATTTAATCTTTTGGCTTGTTAGTGAATGCAGGTTTCAAAGAGAAGGAGGAGCTCATCCGGATCGGTGAGGCTGGACTACTACAAAGCGTTGGACTAAAGGTATGTTAAAGATCCCCTGATTACTTGTATTTGCAATGCATGTTTAGAGAAATGTAGCTTTATTTGTCTTGTTTGTCACTAGAAAGCTTTTGCTTCTAGGGAGGTCGGTTGTGTCCGCACTAATGACTCTTTCCGCATGACACAAGGTTAAAACCTACAGTTGGTGTCAGAGCTACTTTGGCTTCAAGGGGACACTTCTAAGGTTAAGGGGTTTTTCTTGGACCTGTGGTAGACCCTATTATAGTGGGAGATCCGTGGAATCAATTCTTGTGATGAAAGGAAATGTTGAGTAGTTCAAAGATAAGATTGAGAAATTAAATAGGAAGAGTTAGCTATGGAAGCTCAAAATGGAATATTTGTTCATCGACAATGATCATTGGATCATTGTGGATCCATGTGTTGCATCAATGAAGATGTTGACAAAAGACTAGAACAAGTTGGATTCAAAGGAAAAGAGCACAATGAGATTGTGTCTCTTAGATTTAGTATTACTGATTGTTTTAGGAGAGGCTGCAACAAAGGCACTGTGGAACAAGTTAGGGACTTTTTATTAGTCTAAGTCCTTGGTGAACAAATTGTTCCTATGGAAGATGTTGTATAAATTGAGGATGAAGGATGGAGACTTGGTGATAGATCATATGAACACCTTCAATATTGTGGTAAGTTAGTTATTATTTGTTAATATTAAGATTTCAGATGAAGATAAGTGTATCAATTTTTTGTGTTTTTTACCATAATCATGAGATAGTTTGGTTGTTTTTATAGATAATAATGCAACTAATTTAAGTTTCAATGATATACTCTAATCCTTTTTATTGGATGAAATGATATGGAAAAACATGGGAATTTAGAACACAAATGACTTGTTTGTAAGAGGACACACCTAGAATAAAATAAAAATAATTCCTCAAGTGGGAGCTCTAAATCTAATGGATGATATAAATCTCTAGGAAAGTCCGTAAAGGTATGTTGGATATGTGGAAAATAATGAAATTACAAGAAATAATATACATCCAAAACCGTGGATAAAGGAAATGGATTTAATGATACTCCTTCCACAGAAGCAAAAACCTCCTTAGAGGAGGGGATGTGTACTTGGAATATTCAAGTACACAGGTGGAACTTGGGGCATGGTTGGTTGACTTAGGGCATCCTTTCATATGACTCCTCACAAGGAGTGGCTTTCAGAGTATGAAAGGTATGATGGTGGTGATTTTTTTCTAGGAGATGCCTCGACCACGAGAATCATAGGATGAGGAAATGTCAATTTGAATCCCATGGGTGGAAGGATTAGAAAACCCCTTGGTGTTTTGCACATCTTGTGATTGTCCAAAAAATTGATTTCTATAAGCAAGATGAGCGATGTAGGTGTAAAAATCATGTTTGAAAAGAATATTTGTAGGATCATTCTAGGGGAAATGGTATTGCTAAAGGGAGTTTCAATTGAAATTTTGTATAAGCTATTGAAAAAAATGTTAGTGATGGGTCCAAAATTTTTGTTGTTTATGAGTGTGGAGTTAGAAGGAAAAAATCCAAAAATCTATCGAGAAAATAATATTTTGTGTTATCAAAGACTAGGCCATATCGAAGAGAAGGGAATTTGAGTACTACATGGTAATGGTATGGTATAAGGCATGTATAATTGTTCTTTGTATTTTGATTTATGTGAACATTGTTTGGATGGGAAGCAAAATCGGGTAGGATTCTCTTTTGATGCTATGAGGGTAGATATAATATTATAGTTGGTGCATAGTGATGTCTTTGGACCTATGTTGGTTTCATCAATGGGTAAATTTATGTATTGTATCATTTGCAAATGATTTCTAGAGAAATGTATTGATTTATTTCCTCAATATGAAGTTTAAAGTCATTGATAAATTCAAAGTGTTTAAATATTTTGTGGAAAATCATATAAAGAAGAAAATTAAGGTGTCGAGGAGAGATAATGGTGGAGAATTATGTGGGAATGAATTCAAAGAATTATGTAAGGAGTGTAGTATAGAAAGGTAGAAGAATACTTCATGCCCACCTCAGTAGGAAGGATTTGTGAAAAGGATGAATAGGATGCTAATGGAGAAAACAAGGAACACGCTCAGTGGTGTTGGTTAAGACAAGAATTTTGGGAAAAGGAAGTGGATATTGTATGTTGTTTGATAAATAGATCATCCTCATCGACATTGGATGATAAGACTCCACATGAGGTATGGATTAGAAAGAAATATTCTATTAAACATCTTAGGTTATTTTCCTATTATGCTTTCCTGTCAAAAATATATCTTTATTGGATATAAAGATGGTATGAAAGGTTATAAGCCTTTGAACCTAGAAACTAAGAAGGTTTTGTATAGTCAAGATTATTTAGAGAAATCAAAGATGTTGTCAAACATGAAGCCCTACCAAGGGAGAAAGAAATAGAGAAGATAAAGTTTGAATTGAAGGACAATGAATATGACTTTAGAGAAGAATAAGAATTAGAGGAATAAGTACCACATACTCCAATATTCAGTAGATTAGTTCAGAAAAGAAGGTAGCCATAATTATATAGTCCACTTGATTCCCATTCAAAATTTTCTTTGTTCATTACTGATGATGGTCCTTAACTGTTGGGGAGGTGGTGGATTTAGAAGATGGAAAACTCTAGAAAAATGATATGGTTGAAGAAATGAAAACCTTAGACAAAAATGAGGCTTGGGATCTAGTGGAGTTTTCGCCTCGAAGAAAGTATGTTGGAAACAAATATGTGTTTAAAAATAAGTTGACTGAAAAAAGAAAAGTGGACAAATAAAGTGCTCGATTACTAGCAAAATGTTATCCCTAGGTAGAGGGAATTAACTTTTGAGAGATAATCTCTCTCGTTGCCAAGTTAAGTTCTATTAGATTTCTTTTATTTGTTATTCCTTCTTTTTATTTTGAAGTAGAATAGATGGACATGAATCCAACATTCCTACATGGGGATCTGGAAGTAGAAACCTACATGAAGCAACTAGAAGGATTTGTAATGAAGGGAAAAGAAGAGCTTGTATATAGTCTAAAAAATTTCCTATATGGGTTAAAGTAATCACCAATGATATGGTATCAAAAAATTTATTCTTATATATTAGGAATTGGTTTCACAAAGAGAAAAGTAGATCATTGTGTGTATTTCAAATCATATTATTTATTTGGTCGTGTATGTGGATGATATGTTGTTGATTGGAAATGAAAAGGAAATCATCGAGGAAGTGAAAACTTAGTTGTCCTATAGATTTGACATGAAGGATCTTGGTGTTGCAAATTTCATTTTGGACATGGAAATTAAAAGAAATCAGATAAATAATAAACTTTGGTTAAATAAGAGGAAATATGTCGAGACAATATTGTAGAGGTTTAATACGTAGAAACATAAAAAACTAAAGGTCCATATTCCTGTAGGTGTAATTTTATCCATATAACAATGTCCCAAGACACAAAAAGAGGAATATGACATGTATGCAATGGTTTGCAGTAGAATGAACATTGAACATGCAATTGGAGTATTGAGTAGGTATATGTCAAAACTAGGGAAGGAACACTGAACAACCATAAAAATGGTTTTCAAGTTTTGCATGAAACTAGTTATGATTGTGCTACTAAGAAAGCCCATGATTGGACAAAGTGTTGGAAATATATGACTTTGTTGATGCAGACTAGGCTAGAGATATGGATTGTAGAAGATCTATAAATGGGTATGTGTTTAACCTATTTGGAGGACTAATTAGTTGGATGAGAAAGAGACTAATTAGTGGCACTCTTAAATACAACAATTGAATACATGGAAGCTACTCATGTAAGGAAGGAAGCAATATGGTTATAGAGATTGATTTCAAGTATTAGGTTGGTATAGTGAGATGTGAGGATATATTGTGATTGTCGAAGTGCAATATTCCTAGAAGAAACCAACATATAATTCTAAGACAAAGCATATTGATTTTCAATATCATTTTTTGAGATATATGATAGAAGAAAAAGGTGTTTCTTGTGAAGGTGGAAAATTTGAATAATGTTACAAATTCATTAAAAAAATCTATGAGCATTGAGAAGTTTGCTTGGTGTAGAGAAACAATGGGCATTATGCCCTGTATTGTTGATCATATACACTTGCGATCCTTAATGTGTAAAGAAAATAACAAGTGCGGGAATGTTGGGTATGTGTTATATTCTTTGCATAACTACCTCCACGCATTGTACATTGCATCGAGCATAATGGAGGGGTCACAGGGGTTGAGGAAGTGCCCCCAAAAATATTTTTAGGGTAGTTTTTTTTTGTCTATTTTTGGTGGTTTTCAGCACACATTTTTCACTTTTAGAAATTTCGTGGTGCATCGTGATTTAGCCAAAGATTTTGTAGTTTTGATAAAGGAACTATGACTGTATTCTAATCCAGGGTGAATGGGTCGGTGGCTTATGGATGGCATAGGATATTGTATTGTAATACTGTAGAGATGAATATACTAAAAATTATTTTTGGCTTTCTTGGTTTGGGTTTCTAGGGTAAAATACTTGTGTTAATGTGTGTGTTTTCCATTCATGTTTTCTGTTTTATTAAGAATTTGTTTGCAACAATAACTGCACAAGGTTAAAACTTAGAATATTCACCTCTAACCATCTTAGTGGATATTTCTCTTTCAATACCTAATGATCTTCCTCTTTTGGGTACTTCTTCTAGCAACTCCCCTATAATGAGTTACTCAAAAATCCATCAAGAGGCTCATATTGATGAACTATATGGTACTACTAGCCTTGTAGTCATTTTTACTCAAGCGGTTGCCTTTGATATCTTATCAATTGAGCTTCCCCATTGTAGTGTTACAACAGACTCTTTGTTTTTACTTGCCCACTAGTTAGCTCATAGTTAATGCTTTTGTGAGGTGCCTCTACTTTGTGTGATTTCATTCGAACCTTCCCCTTTAAGGAGAAAGAATATGGAATTTGGGACCAAATATTTAATGGATCCTTATCTCCAATGCTAATATTGATCCTACTATTTTCAATTATGCCAAAAAGTCTCAAACATGGAAATACTATGGCTATCAAATATGTTTCTTTTATGAAAATTAGACTTGAGACCTAGTCCTATTGCCCAAGGATAATAATATAGTTGGTTAAAATTGGGTGTATAAAACCAATTATTATACATACTTAAGGCTTTAAAATAATAAACCACATATTGTTTCTTAATGCTTCTACCATAAAAGACATAACATTCACTATTCAACAAAATTTTTCTTAGTTGCTTGTATTATTTCCACTAAGATTATTCTATCTGTAGTCACTTCATTAACTTGTGCCACTTATTAGATGGATGTAAAAAGTGCTTTCCTCCATGGATATATTCAAGTAGAAATTTATATGCAAAAACCATTGTGGCTTGTATAGAATGTTCCTATTCCCTTGATTCACAAGTTTAAGAAATCCTATGTGGCCTTAAATAGGCACCTTTAATTACTTGGTATGAGAAGATCCAAAATTTATTTATCAACTATGGATTCACTCATTGAAAGATTGAGCATGTTGAGTGTCATATGTATATTAGCCATCCATATGCTTAGAATTGTATTGTTGTGTTATATGTGGATGATCTCCTCTTGATTAGTTAATCCACATCCACGATCAACGATGTGTAGCAACAACTCAAGGAATCCCTTGAGATGACAAATTTATGGTTGATTTATTACATTTTGGGTCTTCAAATTTCTTATAATTTTGCTTGGATATCACTTTCTCAAACACAATGCACCTCAAATATCTTGTATCAATGTACGGAAGGCTACAAGCTAGTTTGTACTCCTATTACATTTGGGATAAGGATAGAGACCCAATTCCCTTCACCCTTATTTGGCATCACTATTTATTGATTATTGGTCAATAATGTTATTTATCTCTCTCACACACACGATGCTCATTCATATATCTATTTTGTGGTCAGTATGTATTCCAACTACATGTAGGAACCCCATGAGAGTTATTAGCAAGAAAAATCACATTCTACATATCTTAAGGGAACCACTCACATGGGTAGTCTCTACTTAGCAATTGATGACATCAACCTTCTTTCCTTCCTTGACATCATATAGGTGAGTGATATTGATGAGTGATGATCCACCTTAGACTACTTGTTCTGTCTTGGTTATGGACTGATTTTTTCAATGTTCCAAAGAAAAAAATAAGGCGTGTGACTCTTGTTGAAAATAACAACAAGAAAATCCTAATTTAATTTTGTCCTTGAATTAAATTAAGAATTAAATTCTAATTCTAATTCTCATAGCAACTTGTAATAGTTAAATAAGTTAATTTGACTTAGTTGGCTCAGGTAATTCGAGTTAGGAGTCTATCTAAAGTCATGTAGAGTGGTTCCTAAATTTTAGGGACCTAGGTTGAGTTCTTTTGAGTTGTAATTATTTAATTCAGCTTAACTGAGTTAAATTCAGTTAAACTAGTTCCAATTGATGCAGGAATTAGTGGAAGATCTAGTAGTGGGGTGTAACTAGCACTGCTCAACCAGTAAACTGAAGATTTACTCATAATTAACTCATGCATGTCAGATCAGAGAAACACCCATTTCAGATTGGAGTTCAAGGATTGTGTAAGTTCAGTCATATAATCATATGAATTGTACACGTGGTGCATGCAATCAGAGGAAGGCCTATGATGGATTTCACAGTTATGGATGAGGAATTTCCAAATTAAATATGGGCTAATTCCCTAGGAAACTACGCAAGGAAATAAGAGCTTGGAAGGAAACAAATTTGGCTAAGTATTGGATGGAGCTTGTTTATGAAGCAATGAGATAGATTGAGATAGTGTAGAGGTTGCTTGGGCTTGAACAAAGCATTGTAATCTTCTCATATTTTATGATTAGTGCAATATAAAGATAGCAGGGGTTTTTAGCTGCGACTTTCCCCTGAAAAATATTGTTTTATGTGTGATTGAATTCTTTCTCTTTTATGCTTCTTGATTTCAAAAATCAATTATTGATTCCACTGATGAGTAGAGTAGATTCAAGTCAATTGTTTTAGCATATTACAATTCGTAGTTTGAATCTACAAGGAATTTCTACATGGTATTAGAGCTAAAATCACTGTAGAAGAGGAGAATATGAGTTTGTCTTTTGCAGGAGAAGTCAAATTTCCAGTATCATACTTCAGATCCAGTAGGATATCGTTCTAAGGATTGAGACTCGAATATGCCCTTGAGAGTAGTTCGAACTATATTGCTTGGAAGGACAGATAGAAGTAGTGTTGGAAGAAAATGGGCTTAAGGAATTCATAGACAAATATATTCCTAAGCCAATTGATGCTTAGGATTTGGAAAAGTGGAGAAAGTGTGTGGCAAAGGTGAGAAGGATTATCCTAAAAGGAGTTCAAGATAATTTTGTCTCGAACCTCCATGGTAAGGAAACTCTCTTTGCAATGTGGAAGGCCTTGACGTACCTATTTCAAAACAACAATGACCACAAGAAGCTGGCACTAAAGGACAAGCTCAAAAAGATCAAGATGGAGAAGGGTGATACAATACCGAAGTACTTGACCAAGTTCACCCAATGTCGGGATGAGCTTGGAAGTGTCATTGTTATAGTTGCTGAAGACGATCTGGTGAGCCTAGAACTTCTAGGACTTCCCAAGAGCTGCAACAATTACCAAGACTCAGTTAATGGAGGGAGAATTTAATACAGTGGGAGCGATTGTGGTCTGATTTGGTACAAAAAGAGATTCGGCGGAAAATCAAAGATGGATACTCATACAAGCATGATGATAGGGAGAACCATGGCTTAGCTAGAAATGCAAATAAAGGGAATGGGAATTCATCCCATTCCAAATCATATTCCAGTCAGGGTGGAAAGAAGAAGACATGTCGAATATTAAATGTTTTCACTACCACGAGCTGGGAAACTATTCTACAAAGCGTCCGTATAAGAAGGCCAATAAGAAGCCCTTAGGAGGAGCAGCTGGTGAAGCTATTGCTTCAAAATTCGAATTGGATTTTACCCTTATCGCTTGCATGATGACATCGGTGATGGGTAGTGTGTGGTACCTAGATAGTGGAGCCTCTTCCATATGACCAACAACAAAGAGTTATTCAGTGACTTGGATGAGAATGACCTCCAGATGCACATCGAGATGGGATATGATGAGAGGTATAGCGCTAACAACATCAATTTTTTTACCTTAAAGAGGGAGTTTGGTTCCCCTCTCACATTAAAAGATGTCATGTATGTTCCAGGGTTGAAGAATAATTTGGTTTTAGTCGATATGTTGGAGGACTGTGGATATGATGTAATATTTAGCAAGGTAAAGGTTGTCATTCGTCACATAGCCTCAAGATAGGTGAAGAGGATCAGAGTTGAGGTGAAGAACCTTTACAAATTGGATGTAGAAGACTACATTGCTTTGTGCACTAAAGCAGAGAAGGTGCGAAGCTGAGACATCAATGAGTTGTTGCATAGAAGATTGGGTCACTTGCACCACACAACTTTGAAGGTCATGCAACATATTTCTATAGGACTTCCCAAGGGTACACTAGAGAAGAGAGACACATGGAAAGGGTGTACATTAGGGAAGTAAACCAATGCTTCATTTCATGATAAAGACAATTGAGTGCAATCGATCCTTGATCGAGTTCACTCAGATGTGTGTGGACCGTTCTCGACAGCATCCACAGACAAGCATAGGTATTATGTAATATTTGTTGATGATTTTTTTCATAAGTGATGGATTTTCTTCATTCAGAAGCAAGATCAAGCATTTTATAAATTTTGTGAATTTAAAGCACTTGTTGAGAAAGATACTAGCAGGAAAGTTAAAGCTCTCAAAATCGATAACGGTGGAGAATATGTGTCGAATGAATTCAAGAAATTTTGTGCATCAGAAGGCATTCAATTGGAGTTAATAGCACCTCATAACCCACAACAAAATGGGGTGGCTGAAAGGTCTGTAATATCCAAATATATATCTCATTATATATATCATTATGCATTTCTTCCAATCATGATGCTAATGCAGGCTCGACCATAAGGCCCGGTAGGACCCGTTAGGACCCGGTAGGGGGCTCGACTAAAAGGCCCGTTAGGGACGGAGTCACTCACTATTCATATGGTGAGGGTGCGCGTAAGTAAGCAAGAGACCTACCATTGGCAAGTAGCGAGTATATTATTAATGAGCATGTGCCTAACCTCAAAGTGTGTATATCATTCAGTGCCATATCGTGTCGTAGTACCGTACCGTCATGTGAGTGACATGAATGTTACATGATCAGGGCCTATTATTGCACTTATGGGATGAAGCATGCAACACAACTGTTTATTTGGAGAACATAAGCCCTCATTGAATTCTCGGGATGAGTACACCAGAAGAATCTTTTTTAGGTAAAAACTAGATGTGGCACACTTCAAGATCTTTGGTTCATCACTCTACTGTCATGTTACCAAGGATGCATGGAAAAATCTAGAGACAACAAATGAGTTGGATATATTTGTGGGGTACATTAATACACCTCACAACTATCGGGTGTACCTACCATCCAACAAGATGGTAGCGGTTCATAGAGATGTGAAGTTCAATTAAGAGAAGGCCATGAGATGTTCCATTGAAATGGAGCTTCAGTTACATGTAGAAGAGGAGATTTTAGCTCCAAAGGAGGAACCTTGGGATGATGTGGAGTAACCACATGAAAAGGAGTAGAGAGTGGAAGCACTCACTTATGCAGAGACTTCTAGAGATGGAAGGAAGCGCACCAGAGAGGCTGACATATTGATGCATGATGCTAGAGAGAATGTGGGAGCACTCACATCACAACGCAGGT
This sequence comes from Pinus tabuliformis, assembly GCA_031772625.1. Taxonomy (NCBI): domain Eukaryota; kingdom Viridiplantae; phylum Streptophyta; class Pinopsida; order Pinales; family Pinaceae; genus Pinus; species Pinus tabuliformis. Next base: position 411,697,018 of record CM062808.1, read on the forward strand.
AGAGGAGGTACCAAATCGGTACACTAGCTACATGGCTTTGGTGAGTAAGAGTGTAGAGGTTGAGCCATCCTCATTCGAGAAAGAAGTGCAACAACCAATATGGGTTGATTCCATGCTTGAGAAGTGTGACTCCATTATCTAAAACAATGTTTGGGAAGTGGTCCTGAGGCCAAAAGGCAAGTCAGTGGTGAGATCTAGATGGATTTACAAGGTAAAGCAAGAAGAATATGGAGTATGGAGAAACAAAAGGAAATATTTGTGGCCAAAGGGTTCTCTCAGGTGGAGGGAATTGATTATGAGGAGACCTTTGCTCCAATAGCAAGGTACTCGTAAATCATATCTATTCTAGCACTGTCAGCGTAGATGGGTTGGAAGATACATTAGATGGATGTGAAGATGATATTGTTCAATGGTATGATTGAGGAAGAGGTGTATATTGAGAAACTAGAAGGATTTGAGACCTTCAACAGAGAGTCACATGTGTGTAGATTCAAGCGAGTGTTGTATGCTTGGTACACCAGAATTGATAGTTATTTCATTGCGTTGGGCTTCAACAAAAGTGAAGTAGATGTGAACCTTTACCATATTGTGGTTGAAGCTAAATTATTGAATATAGTGTTATATGTCGATGATTTGATTATGATAGGTGATGAGAAACTGATAAAGTCTTGAAAATAAGATCTTGCAAGATAATTTGATATGAAGGACCTGGGGCTCATGCATTACTTTCTTGGTATGGAAGTATGGCAAAGAGATGAGGAGCTGTTAGTCTCTTAGAGCAAGTATGCCAACACGATACTAAAGAAGTTCCACATGGAGATAGAAAAACCCATGGGGACTCCTCTAGCAGGTAATGAAGGAAAATGCTACTCCAGGTGAAGTAGTGGAGGCTACTATTTATCGACAACTTGTGGGTTCACTTATGTATTTGGTGAAAATATGACCGAACATATGTTTTTTAGTTAACCAACTTAGTCAATCCATGGTTAAGCCAGCAAAAATTTATTGGAAGGCAACTAAACATGTGTTGAGATACCTCAGAGGCACCACTTAGTTTGGTCTTTGGTACAAACAGACAGAGGGAGTGAAGATTCAAGGCTTCATAGATGCAGATTGGGCAGGGAGTCCATCCAACAAGAAGAGCATATCAGGGAAATTCTTTAGTATTGGGTTAGCAACAGTTTCTTAGTACAGTAGGAAGCAGATATCAGTTGCACTCAGTTTAGCAGAAGTAGAGTACATGAATTCTAGTCAAGCAACTTGTGAGGCTATATAGATGAGGAAGATCCTTGTTGGGTTATTTGGTCAACAGATGGATCTACAATGATTTACTGTGACTATCAGAGTTGTATCAAACTCTTTGAGAATCCATTTTTTCATGATCGGTCCAAGCATATCGACATCCGGTATCACCATCTACAAGATTGTGTGCAGAGGAGAATCATGTTGTTGGAGTACATTCCTACATAGGAACATGATGCATATATTTTGACAAAGGCATTGTCAAGATGCAAATTTGAGTCTCAAAGAGGTAGGATCGCGGTAGCATATAATCCATTTCTTGTTGAGAGGGAGTGTTGAAAATAGCAACAAGAAAATCCTAATTTAATTTTATCCTTGAATTAAATGAGGAATTAAATTGTAATTCTAATTCTCATAACAACTTGTAATAGCTAACTAAGTTAATTTGACTTAGTTGGCTCAATTAATTTGAGTTGGGAGTCTATCTAGAGTCATGTAGAGTGGTTCATAAATTTTAGGGCCCAAGTTGATTTCTTTTGAGTTGTAGTTATTTAATTCAGTTTAACTGAGTTAAATTCAGTTAAACTAGTTCCAACTGATGGAGAAATTAGTGGGAGATCTAGTAGTGGGGTGCAACCTATAGTAGTGGAGTGTAACCAACATTGCTCAACCAGTAAACTAAAGATTCACCCATAATTAACTCATCCATGTTAGATCAAAGAAAGACCCAATTGAGATTGGATTTCAGGGACAATGTACTATCAGTTGTATAATCACTCGAATTATACAGGTGGTGCCTGCAATCAGAGGAAGGCCTATGGTGGATTGCACAGTTATGGATGAGGAATTTCCCAATTAAATATGGGATAATTCCCTAGGAAACTATGCAAGGAAATAAGAGCTTGGAAGTCAACAAATTTGGCTAAGTGTTGGCTGAAGCTTGTTTGTGAAGCAGTTAGATGGATTGAGATAGTGTAGAGGTTTCTCAGGGTTGAGAAAATCACTTTAATATTCTCATATTTTCTAATTAATGCAATATACAAATAACAAGGGTTTTTAGCCATGGCTTTCCCAGAAAAATTGTTGTGTTATGTGTGATTGAATTCTTTCTCTTTTATTCTTTGTGATTTCATTGATCAATTATTGTTTCCATTGATGAGTAGAGTAGAATCAAGTCAATTGTTTTATCATATTACAATTTTCAGTTTGAATCTACAAGGAATTTATACAACTCTTGTCCATTAAAGACACATATGCTAATGTGTTTTGCATTATGAATGATTTTTCCTAGATTCAAACAATACTTAGAGAGTTATATTTTACTCAATCTCATCCATTTGTCCTATTTTATGACAATTTGGGTATTTTTCAGTTGATTCCTAATCCAATGGATCATTATAAGTCCAAACACGTCGAGGTATAGATGCATGGAATTTGACACCTACATGCGTAGGTTAAACTTGACCCAATCTTCCTTTTGTGGATAAGCTTATAGACATATTCACTAAGTCTCTACAAGAGCCCACCTTCACTAATATATAGACACATCAGTATATGTGAGCTACCATGGAGGGGGGACATGATCTACTATAATATAATCTCAAGTGGCTCCTTATTCAAATAAGAGTGTGTTGGCAGGGAGGGGAATGTTGTTACACATCATTCTGTCGTATTAGGCAAATAACCATCAGTTTGGATCTCTCGCTACCCACACCTGTCTCAGATCATTCCCCTGCAAAGTTTGAAACCAAATCATCCCAAATAAGGTGGAATTTATAGATATTATGGTACAAAACCTTGATTTTGACTATGTTCACAATTTCCTAATCACTTTCTGCACATACACAGGGAAGACCATTATTATCTACACATAAGTACACATCGTCTTCCACTATGAACTGCGAACATGAATTGAAGTACGTAAAAATAAAAAGTAAAGTATAGAAGCATTGTTTGGTAGCATATATCCCAACCAACAAGCTTCAAATGAGTGCCTATTCAGTGCTGATCCCTCCCATCATGGAGTAACTCCCCTTCCTTTGTGGAACCTCTATCCCACTAATAGTGGATCTCATCCCTTGGAGAATGGATCCATAACTTCTCATCCTTGGCCTATAAATCCATTACAGGTCTGAGGTTTGAGAGAGGATTGTTGGAAGTAGGTTTATGCTGTTGAGATTAGGTTGGAAGGCTTGTCTTGCAAGGGAGAGGGTTGGAGATTGCAGAAAGGGATTGCTACATCAAGGCTACATGGTTGTAAGGATTTTCTCCAGTTTTATGAATATAAGCAATTTTTATTTCTCAGTTACATATCTATTGATTTGATTTGTAGGATTCCTTGATCACCTACATGAGTTTTGGTTGCATAATTGATCAGTTTACATGTATAATTGGTTAATTAGTTCATTATCTCTTTGATTATATGTTGTATGCTTTGATCTCTTATTTGTCTTTGTAGATATCTTTTAGAACATTTCGGAGAAGTTGTTGGGAGTGATGAGAGGAAATTTGGAGCATCAAAGAGTGAGTGATCAAAATCTTTGAGGGACTTCATCAATCAGTTCGCTAAACTGGTAAGAGGCCTCTTTCATTCTATTGCTTTCAAACGATCAGAACTTAGAGAAAGGTAGCAGTTACTGTGTGTTTGTTACTAGGATTCTTAGAAGTCTAGGGAGATCACTCTTGTTCGCAAGAGGGATTTGTCCTCATAACAAATTGGCAACTCCATGGGGGATTCATTTCAATCTCTGTCTTTTTCCTTGTTTGATCTTTTCAACTTGTTGTACAAGCCTTACTTGAGTGTTTGGAAAGTTTGGAAATTTGGATTTTGGGCTGGATTTGGTTTATTTTTATTTTTTCTTGAATTTCCCCATTGTGCACACTTTTACTTTAGGCACAATGCACATATATTCACACTTACCCTTTAGCAACATAGTGCATGTGCACTTGTTTACTCCGAAGCCTGCATATAGGCATGAAACTTTTGAAAAACTCACTTGTTTCCTCTTCAAATCCAAAATTTTGTTTTTTTCTGTTGTTTTACACCTGTTAGAACCTTTTGTGGGTATTTGTCAGTCTAATTGAATGTTATTTTGTTTTTTGCTTGTGATTGGTCTTGTTTTGCAAATTAGGGTTGAGTCTTGCCTTATGAATGGTTGACTTATCAAGAGAGATATTTTTTGGCCCTGTTGGATTGACTGTCTATCTTTCTTCTATCAATTAAATCAAGTTTTAGGTCTGTAATGTTTTTTGGCAAAAGTTTATTTTGAATGTCAAAGTGAATGATTTACAAGATTAGGTTTGGTTTATGAAAATCCTTCATATGCTATTTTTGTAATGAAAAATCATTTTTTGTCTATTTGTTGGAAGTGTTCATGAAATGAATTAGTGACTGCAAGAAAAGTTGCAGCATTCAATTAGGGAAAAGTTCATTTTTAGTCATCATTGGTTTCTTGTTGCATTGTTCGAATTTTTGAGTGCTTGTATGAAAAGAGAGATTTTTTGGTTTACTTGTATTATTGGGAAAAATGAGGACTTTAAATTGTTTTCAATATTTGGGTGATTTGAAATTGGTTAGTTGCATTTTGGGGAAAAGGTTGTAATGGGATTTTTAGTTTCTGTTTATATTTCAATTGAGTGAAAAACTTTTTCCCTACCTTAGATAGATTTTCATTGAAACAAGAAGATCATATCATCATTTTCGATTGCATTAGGATTGCGTCAAGTAATAATTTCATCAAGTTTGACATCCATTAACTTGGCATAACAACATTTATTAAAATCAATCTAGAAAATTTTATTCTCAGCGCTATTTTCCACCTACAGTAGATTAAGTATAGGGCTTGGGAATAGGGAAATGAGTAAACTTTCCAAAGCTACAAAAAACACTAGAATCTTACAATAGGGTGATAAATCCAGTTATTTTAGTTTTTCTCTAGGAAGCTCCCCTTACAAAGGAGTTAAGCACGAGATCATATCAGGCTTGGTGAAGTGACCGTACCCACTTCATTGGCTATGGTAGAGTGATTTACACATATTACAATGCCGAAAGGTACTTGGGGTCAGCTGAAACTAAACCTCCAATTAACCATGTTAAGGATCTCTTAAGGGGATTGACCTTTGTTACTCTTTCCTTGCATGTACATTTCATTTACAACTGTCCTCCCAGGTAGAATTGTTGTAGTTGGTAATCTTAGTGACCATAATCCTAGGGCTACTACCCGAGGTGATGGTAGAGGGAAGGCTCTAATGTACCTGGAACAGACATTGACTAGACTCACTTGGAATTTTTGGAGGGTAATATTCGCCCGAGATGGCATAAGTGAAGTTACTTGCACTAGATCGTTTCATTAAGCAGGTTGTCATGGTAACTGGTTCCACTCATTCATATCTACAACCACTTTTCACTTTGATTTCAGTGACATTGGATTTCATTACCATCTAGTGATTTCATTGTAAAAATATTGTTTTCCTGGTTTGAATCCTTAGATTTTAGCTTGTGTTAATTGTTTGTTTTTACTTTTTAGAGACCTTATTATTGGTTTGTGAATATTGTTTAATTTTGTGATAAATTTTAATCCTAGCTGAATCACCAAGTCAATCACGTAGAATGTGAGGTCAACATTCGGAATACAAACCAAGTCAGTTGGAAAAGATAAAAATAGAAAGGTTAAAGTCAACATGATTGAAAGCCTCAGATGAACCTTAAACATCAATAGTTTTACAATAACTGAATTGAATCCAACACAATAAGTAGAATTAGGTTTAGTTCACTCTCATCCAGATATGATCAAAGTAGTTCATACATAATATGACACTAGTGAAGTTTCGGACAATGAGCTCATCGAACTAGATGTAGAACATCATGAATCTAAACTTTCTCAACCTGAATCACCTTCGGTTGTTATAGCTCCTACTCCTGAGCCACCTTCACCTCGAAGGAAGCTAACAATAATGACTAAATTTACCTCCTAGGTTAATTAGCATTGAAGACGTTACTGAAGAAACATAGACACCTCATTCTCTATTTACTGGTACTCAAAATTTTGACCCAAGAGTTCATTTCTCTCCTTTCTGACCTGGCCCTCGGTATTCTACAACTTTGAGTTTTTTAGGTAAAAATTTGTCACTGCCACACATTTATTTTTATTCACCACTAGTAACTATGTCAAAAATTCCTATTTGATTCACCCATGTTTACAAGCACCCCAAAATCACTATTGTATGGTGGTCCATCAGTTCCTCCTGGGTACCACTCACTTACTAGAAAATTTTTAGGAGCTGCTTCTTCTCCTCAACCTTCTACTTGGTCATTTGTTTTATCTACGTCTACTGATCAGAGCATGAATTCCATGTCTAAAGAATTTATGACATCATATCAACATATTCACATGGTGTCTGGTAATTCAAGTAACCCTCAAGTAACCTCGAATAGTGTTTAATACCAGCTTGGGGGGAAACCACCTTATACTCCACTTGGAGGACAATCTATTGCTAGGGATCAATCTTTTACCATAATCTATGGTCAGATACCTTAGCCCGACCTTGGTCAACTTTCTATAAATCAACCTTTAATTGGTACTCCTTATCCTGGGATGAACACAATTTGGAATCCTACCTTTAATCAATAGTATGGTCTAGGTGCTCCACAAGTGCCACTTTATCATCCTGTTCAACGTACTAGGAAAGCTATACATCAGATACCTATTCCAAGTATTGTTGTACCTTTCCAACAATCTATTCAAGGAATTCCTCAAACAATTGTCCAACAACCTATTCAAATAATTCCTCAAATACCTGTTCAACAACTGATTCAATGACATATTCAGAGTTCACCATAGACCTTTATTCTAACAACTATTTCATAGCTAGTTCCAAGTTCTCCTTAGCCACCTATTTCAGGGGTATCACAAACGACTGTTCCAATAACCCCTCAAATATTTGTTCCTCGGACTACTCAGGAAATCCCACATGATTCTACTTATCAAACTGTTCCTATGGTCCAGTCTATACCACAAATTCCTATTGGGAAACCCATTGTCGGAACAGGGCAAACACCTTTTAAAGGTCAAGATTTCCAAATCCTACCTTTTTCAAGGTCAAGCCTACCAAGTTCCACCTTTCCAAGGACGAGTTTTTAAAATTCGGCCTTATCAAGGCCAAAATTTCCAAAACCCACATTGTCAAGGTCAATTCATTCAAAGCCAATTTGTTCAAGGTCAACCTTTGCAAGGGCAACCTGCGCAGTGACAATATTACTTAGGTCAAATGGGTCAAGCTCAAACTTTCCAGAGTCAACCATACCCTGATCATACTTATCAAGTCCCTGTTCAACCTCAACCCAATATGGTTCACCCTAGTTACCCTAGTGGACTTCCAATTCCATTTTCTCAGGCTATTCCAGGATATCCTGGATATCTACCTCCAGGGGTTGGTCTTAACCCTCAAGGTTAACAAAATTTACTACAAGATCCTAGCCAATAGTTACCATTTATTGCAATGCTAGATCTACCAGATTTATCCTAGTTAACTAATGATCCTATTTATTATTATCCTTTTTTGCAGGTGATTATGACCAAGTTACCAAGTGACATACCTAAATTTAAAGTGAAATCAGGAGAGTATCCATCCAATCATGTGATGAAATATCATCTTTGGTGTGCATGGAACTATTTAATCAATGATTACATTCGTTTATGTATTTTCCAATGAAATTTCATCGGTTCGGAAATTAAATGGTACATTGATCTACCTCATGCCTATTTCCATAACTTTAACTCTATGGAAACAAATTTTTAACCCATTTTTAACTAACAATTCATTATGATACTGTTATCAAAATATTGACTTCTTTAAAATAATGGAAGTCGATTCACATCTCGGATCATATCCATGAATGGTGGTGTAAACGTCGCTTAGTCAAAGTTTTCATTCCAGATCAAATTCTAGCTGAATGGTCTACAAAGTCACCTCTTCCCATTGTCATGGAAGGCGTTTCCAAGGGAGGTGTCGTCACGGAAGAGAAAGTAATTTCTCATGCCTAGTACTTAGACTTGGTCTACACTCAAACTGGCACTTTGTAAAAAAAAAAATCCTTAATTTACCTCACCCTACAGGCGAACCCATTATTACATCTCCTACAAGATCAAGATCTAATGCCACTGATGGCATTATAAGTTCTGTTAGCCAACAGTCAAAAGGAATACTCAGACTTTGGCCATACAAGATACACCATTTGAAATCATTCTTCTAGAAACTATTTTCGAGATCAATGCTGTAGAATCATCTACAGGTAAGATGAAATCAACTGGAAATAAGAAGAAGGGGAAAGGTAAATAGAAACAAAATTATACTTCAAAGGAAAAACCTGTTAAAATTGAGCCTACTGATGAAAAGCAAAAACCTAGCTATCCTTACCTTATTTGCAATGAGGATCACTATATGATGGAATGCCCATATTGGGCAAAGGTTTCTAAATTCATTAAATGTTCTCCAACTCCTGTTGTTTTGAAGGATCCATTTCCTTCTCAAGACAACAAAATGGTTTCTCATAACACATCTTCCTCTTCCACATCACAAGATATCCTGATGATGTCTTCGTAAGAAGTTTTGGTATCTACAAGATCCAAAGATTACGGGTCCAAGCGTCTTGTAAAAATGTAAATGGAGCTAGTTTTTCTGGCCAAATTTCCAATTGAATTCCTCCTTCTCCCTCAGAACCATTATAGTTCTAGAAGACAAAGCTTGATATGATGATCTGACCGCCTCCCAAAGGTTTTCTTTGGAAATAATCTTTCAACCCACATGGTAGATCTATGTAAAATTACAACATTGTTGAAGACCTGGCTATGTCTTCTTCCTTAATGTTAGCTCTGGAAGTATTGAAAACATGCACAACACAATGAATTTTTTTTATTGTCATCTATAGTAGATATTGATTTGCAGGATTCTAACTTAATCATATTTTATTTTGAGAGTCGTATTCCAGTTTTTGTTAAAACTAGACGAGTATTTCGTATAGTTGTTGATGAAGGAGCTTCTACGTGCATTATGTTGATTGCTTGTTGGAAAGCTTTAGGTTCTACAACCATTAATCAATCACCTACCACTCTGAAAGCCTTTGATAGAAGAGGTTTTCATCCATATGAGATTCTAAATGATTTTCCCATAGAGCTAGAGGGAAAACCGGTTGCAATCAAAGTTGAAGTTTTGGATGCTTAGGTAGATTACAATCTTTTTCTTGGTCGAAGTTGGACCTATGATATGTCAGCAGTGGTCTCACCCCTATTTTGAATGGTGCAATTTCCTCATAAGGGAAAAATTGTCAAATTAGACCAGTTGTCTTACTACATTTCAAACCCTAACTCTGCAGGTAGCTTACCTTTTGTCGAAAAACGAATTCTCCTTCTGAAGATATTGGTGTTGGTTTACTCAAAGAATCAACATTGATGATAACCTTTTCGATGACTCCACTAATTTTTCCTTCCAATTTTACCAAGGTAAACATGATTACATCAAGCACTATGCAATCTCCTAATTCGTGGATAGCGCCTTTAGAGTCTGAGTTATCCTCCTATGGCAATGAGATGCCTTTGAGCCCTTTTGAATTGGCTTATTAGGTAGTACAATTGTTTTCCGACCCAGCATCTACAAATATTGATCAAGTGGATACGATAAATGAAGATTATTCTCCTTTGCCTTGGTTAGAACCAGTTTCATTCTCTGATCCTTTCGATCATATGTTTCCAACTGACAAAAGTATCATGGAGATCATGACTTCAGATGAAATGCCATGGAACGATCACCATCATCATTCATCGTTTCTACCTAGCCTTGACAAAATCGAGAATGTCTTTTTGAATATGTTTTCACCTAAGATAGTAAATAGTCCAGAATCACCCATTTCAATATTTCAATCTGAATCTAAAATAAATTTAGGGAATATATCTACGACCATTTCCATTGACATCTCAGTTAAAACAGGGATTGTTGAAAATATTCACATAGGTGCCTCGTGCTCAATCAAAGAAATTCAAACATATAAGGCCCTATTTCAAGAATTCCGCGACATTTTTTCCTGGTCCTATGAGGAAATGCTAGGAATTGATCCAAGCATTGTAATACATGAAATCAAGACTTACCCAGATGCCAAGCTTGTCATACAACAATTACATTTGGTGCATCCAAGAAAAGTTGTTGTGATTAAAGCTGAGGTTGAGAAACTTCTCAAAGCAGGTTTCATCTACCCAGTTCTCTTAACTGATTGGGTATCCAATATCATACCTGTTAACAAGAAACATGGAACCATTAGAGTATGTGTCGACTATAGGGATATCAATAAGGCTTGTCCAAAAGGCAATTATCCTACTCCCTATATCGATCAAATTAACAACGAATGTGCCAGAAATGAAATATTTTCATTTATGGATAGATTTTCCATCTACAATAAAATCAATATACTCCCAGATGATCAACATAAAACCACATTCATTTGCCCATTGGGGGCCTTTTTCCAATCAAAAACTACGTTTCGGTTTAAAGAATGCAGGTGAAACTTTTCAACGGGCTATGTCTTATGCATTTCACGATATCAAGCATATTGTGCAACCATATTTGGATGAATTTCCAGTGCATCCATTGAGATGGGAAGACCATCCAATGCATTTGAGAGCAATTTTCATTAGATGTCGCTATTACAATATTTTCTTGAATCCACATAAGTGTGCTTTCTGTGTGCAATCTAGTCGATTGCTAGGGTTTATTGTTTCAATGGAAGGCATTCGTGTCGATCCATTGAAGTTTGAGGCTATCTTGAATTCACCTCCTCTTTTCAATCTATTCCAACTCCAAAGTTTGCAAGGGAAAGAAAAATTTATACATCAATTTATCTAGAACTATGCCAAGTTAACTAAGGGTTTTACTCGACTTTTGAGAAAGGGAATCCCATTTATCTAGGATGAAGTGGCTCAAAAATCCTTTGATTCACTTAAATATGTGTTGACCCATACACCACTGTTGCATCCTCCCAATTATCACTGAGATTAATTTTTATACTTAGCAGCATCTGATGCCACCATTGGTATGGTCCTAGTTCAGGAAGACGATTCAAACAAAGAGTATGTGATATATTACTCAAGTCGTAATTTTACCAAAATTGAAGAAAAATATGCACATGTGGTGAAATTGGCCTTGGCAGCTGTTCAAGTTGTCCAACATTTCCATCACTACATTTTATTGCACAAACTACTGTAATTTCTGATTGCAACCCCATGGTTTCCATCCTTACCATATAATTGATGGGGGGGAATTATTCCAAATGGATATTCATCCTAAAAGAATTCAATTTGGAATTCATTAAATCCAAATCTAAGAAATCATTAGTATTTGATGAGTTATTATGTGACTTTCCATGTGTTGAAATTGAAAACGTGGCAGAAGATTCTCTTACAGAATAATCTCTCATTCCAATCAGTACTTTATATCCCTAGTATGAATATATAATCATGTATCTCCAAACCCAGACATTTCGACCAGAACTGAGTCAAACTGATCATCACCAAATCCGCTACCAATCCCAGCAATACAATATTGTTGGCGACACACTTTATCGTCGTGGTGCCAATTCTATTTTCTGACAATGTTTAACTCATGGAGAAGCTGAAAAGGCATTGAATGAATGCCATTCTAGAGCTTGTGGTGGTCATATGTCAGGGTTTTCCATTGCTCAAAAGATCCTACATGTAGGGTATTTCTGGCCTTCTATGTTTAAAGATTGTATAACTGCGGTCCGGAAATGCCATAATTGTCAAATTTATGATCAAAAAATGTGTGCACATCCATCTCCTCTTCACCCAATCATTTATGTCAGTCCTTTCACTAAATGGGGCATTGAATTTCTTACATGTAACCCTCACTCAGCTGGGGGGCATGGGTATATTATCCTTGCGATAGATTATTTTACAAAATGGGCCGAGGCGATGCCTACATACAAGGATGATGGTGAAACAACATCCATTTTCATGTTCAATCATGTAATTGCTTGATTTAGAGTACCACAAGATATCTTCACGGGCCATGGTATCCATTTTCGAAACCATATGCCGATCGATCTTACCACCAAGCTAGGCTTGTGTCATGACAGTTCTACCCCATATTACTCATAGGAAAATGACCACTGAGTGGAAGTCGTTAACAAGGTTTTAACCACCATGATTAAACGAATTATTATGACTCATAAATGCGAATGGAATCTAATGTTACATATAGCCTTGTGGGCATACCGTGCTGCATCAAAAACTTAAACTGGTTTTACTCCTTTCAATCTCGTCTACAACATGGAAGCAGTTCTACCGATTGAATGCGAGATACTGTCTTTGAAACTGGTAATTGAAATATTACCAACTACTTCTGCTAAAGGGGAACACTTTCTGTACTTATCACTTCTTGATGAGACTTTCCGTGATGCTGCATTAGCTAGCGAGGCCCAAAATAAATAAGTTAAAGCGCAGTATGATCAGAATTTCAAACCTCATTTGTATGTATAAGGTGATTTAGTCTTGGTATATGATCAAGAGCACAATAAGTTAGGCGTTGGAAAATTTAAGCCTATGTGGCATGGCCCTTATATTGAAAAATGTGCACTCGCAAAAGGGGCCTATGAACTAATGGATTATGACAAAATTCCTTTGGGAAAGCCCAAGAATGGTCTTTAGCTAAAGAAATATTATGCTTAGATTGTTTGGTGAAACATTTTTATATTAATGTACCATAATTTTTCATATGACAACTTTTAGGGATTTTACAAATTTTCGCCACTTCTCCTTCTTATCTTGTGTTACACCTAATTTTCATATGTCGGCATTCCCCCAAACATACATTGGCTTCACTAATGGCACTAGTAGTAGTACTCATAATTTGTAATCCATAGCTTGGTTCATCTATTCACCCACATATGAGTTAGTTTCTATTCATGGGATATGCATCGGTCGAACAATGAATAATATTCCATAGTATAGTGCAGTGATTGAGCTATTATATGATGCCATTACATTTGGCATCTGTTGATTGATCGTTAGGTTAGATTCACAACTCGTGGTATTATATTTGAATGGTGTTTATTCAATTTGAAGTGCTTCCATGTTAAAGATGTTTTTCTGGGTTAGTCTCTTGGAACGATAATTTTATTATATTGAGTATCAACATATTCTGAGAAATTTAAACACATTAACAGATGCATTATCTAATTATGTGTTAAATTGGCACTTGTAAAACATTTTTAAAGTAATAAATGCAATATTCATTCATATATTCTACAAGATGATCAGAAATAAAAGTAGTAGGTTTTTCATTAGATAAAAGTTTTTAAATAAGTGTGCCTTTTACAAAAAATATCATCCAATGACATGAGGCCCCATGGCCTTTATTTTCTGAACATGTCAATACATCATCCAAAATAAAAATGTAACCCTTATGCTAATCACTACGCATGATGGTGATCATGGTAGCATGCAATGACACATGCTACTTGTCATAGAAAATGACTAATAGGACCATGAACTCCTGCAATATGCCTCTATTAACAGAGAGGAAAATCATCTATATCGGCATCAAGAATGTCCAGATTCAACCTCTGAAGGTTATGATCTATCTCTGTTAGTGTCTCTACCAAATCTGGGCTCTGTACTATGGGGGAAACTAGCTGCTCATCACGCCGGTCATATGTACGTAATCCAACTGGTCTCACTAGGGCCACATCTACATGATCATTTCAGATAATTAGTTGGATGCCAAAAATAACAAAAAAAATGAAAATATTAAAATCAACCAAAATGTGAAGTTTTACCTATAACACCCCACTGCATCCCAGGAGGCAGTGGCATGTCCGGATCTCCTATGTAGTCCATCCATGCATACAAAAAGTCCTCAATCATGATGATCTAGCATTCTAGCCACTCGAAGAAGTCAGCAGTAAACCTAATAGTTTTTCCTTCTCCACCTCCATGGTGTGCCATAAATGTACCCCATTTTAGCATGTGAGAGTTACGAGGTCCCCCTCTCTCTACAAATACCTATGGAGCCAAAATAAGAATCCATTCTAGAGCAAATGAAATAATGAAGGCACCATACCCAAAGTTTTTGAGTCTACTTGTTCTCACCTTGCTTAGTTTCCCCTTCAAGTTAGTAACTACAACCTCACACCAGGTAAATATGGTACCATTAAAGCAATCCACAGAAGTATGCATCTGAGTCTTAGCGAGAAAATGCAAATCTACACTACCACACAACCATGCAACACTAAACCTGATGGATTTAAAAGGAATTTGAGATATGGTCTTGATATCAATTCGATCATCTTTGAGAGCAACCCCATCAGTAAAATATTGTATCAACTAGGTAGCATTGGTCTCACCACCATGCTTATGGACATATAAGATAATTTCCTTGCCACGACGTGGAAGTCCACTTAGGAAGTAAATGTCATTAGAATTGATGACAAGTCCGTGGTCTCCGACTATAAAACATTCTTCCTGAACATTCCACTTGCCTTCGATCCATTCAAGCAAGTCTAATTGGGCCCTCATGCATGGAATGGTGAAAAAATTGTATAATCCACAATTTGTCAGGGTTTGCATGGTTTTTGGGTCATTATGAGAAATTATATCTTGTTCTTCGTGCTTGCACTCTCTCCATTCCATGTTTATGGTTCAAAAGCCTGCAATTAAACATTGAAAATCATTAGAAACAAATATGGAGAGATTTAGAAAAAAATTGGGGCTTTTTCATTTATTTTTTCTTTTCCCTCGGCCCCATGCACAACCAAATTTAATGGATAGTGCGTAGTTATTTCCTTGAAACTGTGCACAAAGTGTTAACAAATATGTCAGTTTATGTAGGCCTGATGAAGGATACCTACGCACATCGAGGGCAAAACACATTTTACAAAACCCTCCCCAAAATCCAAAATCCATGGTGAAAAGCTAAAAAAATGACATGAAAATGAAGAGCTTGGATATACCATTTACTTGGTGAAAGTGGCTCATGATTTCGTCCAATGGTTTTCCCAAAATCAACTTCGGAAGTTTCTGGTAAAAAATGGCTTCTATCTCTCTCAAAATGGTAAAAATGCAAATGGTGATTTTTTTTTACTTTTTTGGACTTTTTATAAGTTTTTAGGGCTAATTAAATATTATTTTAAACCTATTAACTTTTTAAAGTCTGATTTTATAAATGTTTTCATTTTATAGTTGAGCAGAGATAATTATTTCGAGTTTAAGTGTGTAGGTTATGGGATAATTATGGAAACAAATCATTTTGGTACTGAGTACTATTTATCACTTTTTGAAACTCATTAAAACTTATGAAAAAGCGAAACCATGGAGTTCTCTTTATGTCCTTTTCAGACTCCTTAAAAATGAAAAGATCACCGAGTACTTGATTGTTTGAACTTGTAAAAGTAAATGAACAACCGTCCTTTCAGTATAAGTTTACCCCTTTTATGGACTAAACCAGACTATTTATGAAAAATATATATGTTGACCAATCATGGTCAATAGAGTTATCTCTTGCATTATTTTATCCTTTTCGGGCTTGAGGGACTAAACTTACGAAAAAGAACATTGTGGATTTTACTTATGTTTTTCTTCCGACACCCTAAAACTGAAAAACACCGAGCTTACTTTCTCCCGGATCGTTAAAGTTTTATGGTAAAAGAACTGAATGAGTTTTATTTTTGTGTCTTTTCAAACTCTTTAAACATGAAAATGACATCGAGTTACCCCTTTACTGGACTCATAAAAATTAAACAGTATAGGACTTGTTAAGCATGACGAGACCAAACCACTCCTTCTTAGGGTTCGTTAAAAATACTTTGGAGGACTCGTCTGAAGGACGAGCTTACAGGATAAGCATATGTTATCCTCCTCAAGATTTTAAAAAATAAAGACAAACTTTCCAGTAATGGTGGGGGGAAAGTGAGAAATAATCTTTGTTTTACATTTGTAAAAGGCAGCATGTCACTCTTGAACATGACACTCCATCACTTTCATGTCCGGGTTGGGAAATCCATTTATTACTTAGTTGACCATACCTCATTGAAAGTCTTCAATTGGGTTGGGTTTTATTTTTTGAGTCAAATGCTACCAGGTCATCATGTCATGTCTCTAATATATCAAAATAGGTTCAACCTCAGTCAAAATTACTTTTCTACTCTTCGCCTTCAGTTGCATTGACCATCCTTGAGTCAGTTCTAAATTATTCTAAATTGTTGTTCTTCAAAACTTGATATAAGTGTTACACAAAAATATCGTCACCATGACTATTTGCAGTCAGTATGGGTCTATCATCACTTGTACTGTCCTCCTAAGCAAGTCTCAGACCTCAGCTCTTCAAGTTAAGCTTTGAAAATGAGAGAAAGACATTGAAAATCAACAAAGCTCTGGTTCCACACTTTCTCTCACTGTTGCCTGCGGTCCCGCACCCCCTGTTCACAATACCTGTGGACCTTCCCGCTCTGTCCCTAAAGAAGTGGGTGCGAACCCCTGTGAAAGTCAAAAAGGCGCAAGTTTATTATAAAAAACTCACTTTGGGTTAATTCTAGATGATTCTAGAAGGAATTTTGATGTGGATTGGTCGCTCTTAGGTGGTTCATGCATCCCAAAAGAGAAGGAGCTAATTCCTATCCCTTTGAAGGAGGGCTTTATCCCTTTGAAGGAGGACCTAGTAACTTCCCTCCATTGCACTATAAATTAAGGCATTGGGTTGGTTGTTAGGGAGGTTAGAAGCTGAACATTTTTGAGGGTAAATGCTGGTGGAATTGAGACTTCCTAGTTAAGCTTGAGAGGAGAGATCACATATCTTTTTGGCTTCATTGAGAAGAGAGTGAAACTTGTCAAAGTAGAGGAGACTTCTTGTTGGACCCTGGGAGGAGCTTGTACAACATCAAGGCACATGTTGTAAAGTTCTTCTTTGATTTGAATTAATACAATCAGATTCATTTTTCTCAACAAATTGTCTTATGTCATTTGTTTCATGAATTCCTTGATCATCATGTTAAGTATGCTTTATGATATCGGCTTTTCAGGTGCTATTTAATTTGTTTGCTTGTTTGTGTTTGCAGATTCACAACAAGGGAGCTCATTTGGATCAAAGGAGAGAGGCTTCCACAAACTTGCATTGGACCCAAGGTAGGCCTAAAACACTTGTTTGCCTTTGTTTATAATTGCATATTTAGAGAAAGATAGTTTTTGATTGGCTTTCTTGTCACTAGATATTGTTAGATTCTAGGAAGGTCTATCTTGTCCGCAAGATCGACTCATTCCGTGTGACAAAATGGTGACTCGTTATCACCCAACACCTAGAGGTTACTATCCTCTATTAAATATGTCAAGACAGTCATCCATGTTTTCTCAATCGCTAGAATCCTTTTTGTACAACGGTTCTTCTATTCCCTCTGGGTATCAGTCACTTTCTGGTACTTTTGCGGGAGCATCTCCTCAACTCATTAAACAAGGGTTATTAACTGGAAACAATGGTACTAAGCCGTTGAGTGTAGAAGATATTCTCATGATGTCAGGTACTATTCCTAATCCTCAACCTCAAGGTGGCCAGTTACCGCTTGGGGGGCAGCCTCAAAATCCTCAATTATCGCCCGGGGGCAACCTCAAGGTACCCAATTTGCACCTGGGGGGCAACCTCAAGGACAGTACATACCTACGGGACAATATGTTCCTCAAGGTCAACCCCAGACTCAATATGTACCTTAAGGTCAACCCCAGTATCAATATGTACCTCAAGGTCAACCCTAGTATCAGTACATGCCTCAAGGGTATCAACCCCAAAGTCAGTACTCGAACCAAGGTTTCCAACCACCCTCTGGTCAATCATATGTTCAAGGAACGGGAAATGTACCTTTGAATTATCAACCCTACCCTCAACCCGGTTATGGTCCTCAATATTCTCAACCTGTTATGGGTTTGTACCCCGGAATGAACTTAGTGTGGGATCCATTGCAAACTCAACAGGTCTTGCAACTGAATGTACAGTTGTCATCTCAAATTGGAAAACCCTTAGTTTCTGGTTCACCCCAGCAACCTGTCCAGTCTACTATTCAAACTTCTGTACCTTCGGTAGTTTCTCAGCCTGGGCCTAGTACGCCTCGTACTCCGCCTCAAACGGCTGCTGCAACATCTATTCAATCTACCCCACCTACTTCTGGAGTACCGACAACTTCAGTTTCTACTGTCCCTGTATCAACTCCTCAGACATCTTTACCTCAATCTGGACCCACAATTCAAACTTCGGTTCAGATGCCTATAGGACAACCTGGTTCAAGTACGATTGTCACAAGTCAACCACAATTTACTTATCAACCGTACCAGGGACAGTACCAATTCGGTCCTGCTGTGCAACAGCCAGTCTATCAGTATCAACCGTACCCTGGGTATACATATCAACAACCTCAACAACCCCAGTACGGTCCGGTTAATCCTAGTTTTCTGGGAGGATACAATATCCCAAACGCAATTCCAGTTCCTAGTTATCCTGGATATCCTCCTCCTGGGGCTGGTCTCATGACCCAGAGTTTTAGGGACCCTAATTGTCAGTTACCATTTATCGCAACTTTGGACTTGCCTGACCTGTCACACCTAACGAACGATCCCATTAACTATCTTTCGTTTTAGCCGCCAATGCTGAATAAGTTGCCTAATGATATTCCTAAGTTTGAAGGCAAATCAGGAGAGGACCCGTCAAACCATGTGATGACTTATCACCTCTGATGTGCGTCTAACTCCATTTCAGATGATTCAATCCGTTTAAGGCTTTTCCAATGCACTCTAATTGGTCTTGCGGCCAAGTGGTACATTGAGTTACCGCGAGCCACTTTTTATAACTTTATTCAGTTAGCTACTTCGTTTTTCATTTTCAGTTGCCAGTCAAATATGACAATGGCATGGAATTATTAACTTCGTTAAAGCAGTCGACATCCACTTACATTTCAGATCATATTCATGAATGGAGACGTCGACGGTGTTTAGTGAAGGTTTTTATTCCAGATCAGATATTAGCTGAATGGTTTGTAAAATCTTTATTGCCAAAGATCACTGAGGATGTAGCTAAAGTTGGAGTTGTTACTGAGGAGCAAGTAATTTCTCAAGCGTAGTACCTTGACTTAGTTTATACTCAGTCAGGTACATTACACGAGAAAATCCCCGATCTTCCTAAGCAAAATCAAATCACTGCAGCTCCTTCAGGGTCTCATGCCGCTGATGGTATGATTGGTACGGTTAATACCAAAAGTAAGAAGAAGTCTTCCAAGAATTCTTCTCCTATCATAACCCTGCCAGATTCCCCGACAGGAGATTCTTCCATGGAGATTTCCGCCGATATTCATGTTGTAGAGTCACCTACGGCCAAATCAAAATTCGGTGGTAAGAAGAAAGGGAAGAAGAAAAATAAAACAGATAAAAATTCAAAAGAGAAACCAGAAAAAGTGGAATGAAATGATGAGAAATGCAAACCTCGTTATCCTTGTCTCATTTGTGATGAAGAAAATTTTACAAGAGACTGCCCTCATTGTGCAGAGGTTGCGAAGATTGTCAAAGGCAAACGCCTGCTGTTTTGAAGGATCCTTTACCAAGTCAAGATAGTAAGATGTTAGGTTCTTCCTCAAATGCCAATGAAGAACCCATACTGATGATGTCCCATGTTAGGATTGCGACTCGAACGCATGATTATGGTAGTAAAAGTCCTGTTGATGGTAAAGAAGAAGAATATTCTCATTCTAACCCATCAACCTCAGCTCCCAGTTCCGATCTGCTACAGATCGAGAAACCTAATCCAGACTTAGTAATCAAACCGCCCGCCAAGGGTATACTTCGAAAGTCAGCTTTCAATCCACACGCGAGAGCGGCTCAGAACTATAACATTGTTGAAGACTTAGCTGGTTCACCTTCAACAGTGTTGGCTTTGGAAGTGCTGCAATCATGTCTAGCACAGCATAAATTACTTTTATTGGCTACAGGAGCTGTTGACGTTCAGGACTCGAACCTTATAATTTTCGATCTAGAAAATAGTACACCGCGCTTACCTCATCAAATGGCTTTCCAGATCCCAGTGATAGTCAAAAACAAACCTATTCATAGGACTGTGATTGATGAGGGAGCCTCAACGTGTATTATGTCGATACAGTGTTAGAGATCGCTTGGTTCTCCTTTGCTAAATCAATCCACGATGATTCTAAAGGCCTTTGATGGCCGTGGGTTTCATCCTTTTGGCATTCTACAGGATTTACCTATAGGGGTTGAAGGAAAACTGTTAATCTAGATGTGGAGGTGGTTGATGCCCCTCTAGATTACAACCTTCTCTTAGGTCGTAGTTGGTCTTACGCTATGACAACTGTCGTTTCATCGGTCTTTCGGGTTATAAAGTTTCCTCATAATGGAAAAATCGTAACAATAGACCAATTGGCTTACTTTTCATCCGACCCAGCCTCTTTTGAAAGCATGCAGCATGTCGGCAAAACGACTATCCCGTATAAGGATGTTGGAGTAGGACTAGTTAAAGATGCCAATTTACTGGGAACTTTTCCTTTTCCTCTAATCAACGCATTGTCTTCTTTTGTAACCATTCATATGATTTTGTCAGACACCATGGTTTATGATGATCCTTGGATCATACCTTCTGAATCTGAGATAGACTCATTTGGTGATGTTATGCCTTTGAGTCCATATGAAATCGCGTATCAGGCCGTGCAGTCGTTTTCCGACCCATCTTCAACCAAAATTGACTTAATGAATGTGGTCCATGAGGAATCACTTTTCACATCAAACTCGGATTCAACAATGTTTTCCGAACTTGTTCACACTGATGAGAAAATTCGTGAAATCCTATGTGTCGATGATTTACCATGGGAAGATCTCCATCATAGATCTTCGTTCTTACCCGAGAGTGATCATTTTGAAAATGATTTTTCATCAATTTTTACGACTGAATATGTCAAGGAACCTCAGAATCCAATGAAAAATCATGATTCAGAGTTAAATTTGGGAAACATTTCTTGAACTATTCCTATTGATATTTTGGTTATATCTGGAATTGTTGAAAACATTCATATAGTTGCCTCGTGTACGAAAGATGAAATTCAAATATATAAGGCCCTATTTCAAGAATTCCGTGACGTGTTTGCCTGGTCATATGAGGAAATGTCGGGAATTGACCATGCCATTGTTGTTCATGAAATCAAAACTTACCCGGATGCTAAACCAGTGCGGCAACGTTTGCATCAGATTCACCCGAGAAAATTTGCTGCTATTAAAGCAGAAGTTGAAAAATTACTCAAAGCAGGTTTCATTTATCCGATTTCGTTAACGGATTGGGTATCGAATATTGTTCCGGTTAACAAAAAGCAAGGGACAATAAGAATATGTATCAATTATAGGGACATTAATCGAGCCTTTCCAAAGGACAATTACCCAACTCCCTATATCGATCAAATCATTGATGATTGTGCCGGCAGCGAAATATTCTCCTTTATGGATGGTTTTTCCAGATACAATCAAATCAATATTCTACTTGCCGATCAACCAAAAACATCTTTCATTTGTCCATGGGGGACATTTTATTATTGCAAATTACCTTTTGGGCTCAAGAATGCCGGGGAAAATTTTCAAAGGGCCATGTCTTATGCATCTCATGACATCAAGCACATTGTGCAACCCTATCTCGATGATTTTCCTGCTCATTCATTACATCGAGCTGATCATCTCATCCATTTACGAGAAATCTTTATGAGGTGTAGGCATTATCGGATTAGGTTGAATCCACACAAGTGTGTTTTTTGTATAGAAATGGGTCGGTTGCTGGGGTTTGTTGTTTCGAAAGCCGGCATTCGCGTCGATCCCTCGAAGGTTGAAGCTATTGTCAAATTGCCTCCTCCTTCGAGTCTTCACCAACTCTAAAGTTTGCAAGGGAAAGCAACTTTTTACGACGATTCATTCCTAACTATGCCGAGGTTACAAAGGGTTTTACCCAGTTGTTGAAACAAAATACTCCATTCTATTGGGATGAGATAGCTCAGAAATCTTTTGATGCACTAAAACACGCGTTGACCCATGCACCGTTATTGCATCCTCCCAACTACAACCAGGACTACTTCTTGTATCTCGCCGCCTCCCATTCCACCATTGGAATGGTGTTAGTTCAGGAAGATGAATTTGGTACTGAACATGTGATATATTACCTTAGTCGAACTTTAAATCCAACTGAGCTAAAATACTCACATGTGGAGAAATTGGCATTGGCAGGTGTTCAAGCTGTCCAGCATTTTCATCACTACATTTTACTGCGTAAAACTACAGTAATTTCTCATTGCAACCCTATGATCTATATTTTGACCAAGAAATTTCTAGGGGGCAAGTAATCCAAATGGATTGTGATCTTGCAGGAGTTCGACTTGGAATTTGAAAAGTCTAAGTCTAAGAAATCTTTAGTTTTTGCAGAGTTAATGTGTGACTTCCCGCGTGCTGACATGGAAACTGTGGCGGAGGAGCCCATTGCGGACGAATCCTTGTTTCTAATCAGCACTTTAGATCCATGGTATGGGGATATCATCATTTATCTCTAGACCCAATCCTTTCGGCCAAAAATTTCAAAGTCGGAACGTCTAAAAAAACGATTCCAGTCCCAACAATTCAAAATTATTGGAGATACTCTTTATCGCCGTGGGGCGGACTCTGTTTTTCGATGTTGTTTAACTCACGAGAAAGCTGAAAGGGTTCTAAATGACTGTCACTCTGGAGCGTGTGGCGGTCATATGTTTGGGTATGCCACAGCCCAAAAGATATTGCCCGCTGGCTACTTCTGGTCGTCTTTGTTTAAATATTGTATTAACGCGGTCTGAAAATGCCACAACTGCCAAATTTTTTATCGAAAGATGCGCGCTCCACCTACTCCTCTCCACCCTATAATTGTCGTTGGTCCTTTCTCCAAATGGGGTATCGATTTTAGTACATGTAACCCTCACTCGGCCGGGGGGCATGCGTATATCATCCTTGCGGTAGATTATTTTACCAAGTGGGCCGAGGCGATGCCTACATTTGAGGCAGATGGCAAAACAGCTACAATTTTCGTGTTCAATCATATAATTGCTAGGTTTGGTGTTCCACAATAGATTATGACTGATCATGGGCGTCATTTTTGAAACGTTATGATGACTGAACTTATAGGCCAGCTTGGCTTGCGTCACGATAGTTCAACTCCTTATTATCCACAAGCTAATGGTCTGGTTGAATCCATCAACAAAGTTTTAGTTATCATGATCCGACGAATCATTGGGATTCATCGGTCGAATTGGCATAACATGCTATTTTCAGCGCTTTGGGCGTATCGAACCTCAGTAAAAACATCAACAGGGTTCACTCCTTTCCAACTAGTTTATGGTCTGGAAGCTGTGTTACCCATTGAATGCGAAATCTCGTCATTACAAATGGCCATCGAGTTACTTCTAGCCAGTTCCGAAGAGGAAAAACGTTTGTTATACTTGGCTCAATTAGATGAGAATCGACGTGATGCTGCATTGGCGATCGAAACTCACGCAAAACGTATTAAAGCTCAGTATGATCGAAATGTGACCCCTCGAAATTTTTCAGAAGGAGACCTAGTCTTATTGTACGATCAAGCTAATGATAAATTAGGCACTGGGAAATTCATTCCTATGTGGCATGGTCCCTATGTTGTCAAGCGAAAGCTAGCAAAAGGGACCTATGAATTAGTAAACTTTGACGGGGACTCTTTAGGTAAACCCAGAAATGGTCTTTATCTGAAGAGGTATTATGCTTAAAGAATGGGTGTGGAGATTTTTAGTTAGGATAGTTTTCTTTCTAGCTGGTGTGTTTTAGTTTAAAAAGTGTGCTTAGCTTAGAGAGTGTTTTTTGTCATTATTCCTGCTTATCTTGGTTTTACTCTTGATATTGCAAATGTCGATGCCTCTCCAAACATACATTGGTTTCGCTGATGGTGCTTGTCGTAATACACGGAACATTTCTTCCGCAACTTGGGTTATCTATTCGCCCTCTGACGAGTTGGTATCTATGCATGGGGTAAGCCTCGGTCAAACAACGAACAACATTACCGAGTATAGTGCAGTGATTGAGTTATTATCTGAATCTATTTCATTTGGGATTCGGAGTTTGATAGTGAGGTTAGATTCTGAACTCATTGTATTACAGCTTAATAGAGTATATGCCATTAGAAATCCAGTGTTATTGAGATTGTTTTTGAGAGTGCGTCTCTTGGAACGTGAATTTGATTATATTGAATACTAGCATATTCCAAGATCTTTAAATACATTAGCAGATGCGATCGCGTCTCGAATGTTAAGTAGACATTTGCAATAATCATACAAATAAATTTAAAAACATTCCATAAACATGTTTTACAAGATAAGCCGGTAATAGTGATATAGTATAATATAGGAGTGTGTCAAAATATACATTGTCCTCGATCATAGGTTGAAAAACACCTTATGATCAGCAAAAATGATAAGTGCAAGAAGCAAAAAATGTCATATGTGTCTACAATAGGCGATCATCCTATCATTGGTGATGATTTCGATAAGAAACCACTGTACGGGCCACCTTACAAAGGAACCTCCTAAAAGGTCCTGGGACCCTAATCACATAGTGCTGTAGTCGACGAGGAATGTCATCTATGCCAGTCTCTGGAATTTCCCCTATCAAATGCTCTAGATGACTCTCCAACTCGGCCAAGGTCTCTGCTGATTCGTCTTGTGGAGCTGGTGCCGCTGCAGCTGGTTGTTTCCTCTCGTAAGGCCGAAGAGCCTGGTAACAGTAAACACGATCACCATGAGTTCAAGATGGGATATGGTTTTAATGTCTATCCCTTTGTCTCTAGCCTGGTTGTTGCAGAACTCTAGTCGGAGGCTATTGGCAGACTGACCACCTGGCCTAGTCCCGAATAGAGTCAAGTCTTTGCCTCTCTTAGGCAAACTAGTCAAAAAGTATATGTCTTCTGGCTCAATTTCGAGCTGGCGGCCACTAATGAAGAAGCACTAGTCCTGTATGCTCCACCTGTCTACCAGCCACTGCAAGAAGTCCACCTAGGCCCTCATGCTAGGTATGGCCCAGAATTTGTACAAGCCACATGCCTTCATTGCATCGATCGAAGGTTGGTGATTTAACGCGGAAAGATCTACATCCTCATGCTCTCGTTCTTGCCAATCAAGCATGATGTATACTCTACATCCAACAAAAAGGCGAATTAGAATGAAAGAAATTAAATTGTTTGGGTCAATTTTGAGAATTTTAGGGTTAAAAACCCTTGCTGCGGGGACTGCACCCTCTCTATTAGAGATAGTGCGTGGGTCCGCATCTTGCCTTCACAGCAGGTGCGGACCCTTGACTTTTTCCCCATTGAGAAAAAGTCAGGGTCCGCGGGCTGCCAGTGTTATGCCTGTGGGCCCCCGGGCGCGGGTTTCTAGCCTAAAAACCCTCCAAAAAATGAAATAAAACCCTAAAAAAAAATTGAAATGGTTGAAATTGAAGAGTAGGATGATGTGGATTACCTGGAGGAGACGGCGTTTGATTCCGACGAATGGATTTTCCGCAATATTCACGGGAAGTTTATGACCAAAAGCACTATTTTCTCACCCAAATCTCAAACGGTAAAAATGAATTGACGAAAGCCCTTTTTATAAGTTTTTTGAATAAATGAATTGTAAATTTGTTTATGTTTCACTTTAGAAAGGTAACTTTTGCAGCATTTTTATCCATCTCAAACAGGTATGAGTAATGTTTGCAATTTTTGTTCAGGATAACAGATTTTTCAGGCGAAATCGATCATTTTCGACGAAAAAACATTTAGAGTCACCTTTAAGCTCTTTTCTGACTCCTAAAACATGAAAAGATCACCGAGTTTTTCTTTTTAAACTCGTTAAAACGGAACTAAAAAGACGGTCCACTTACAGCTCTTTTTCTGACCGTAAAAACATGAAAAGATTGCCGGATTTTTGTTGTTTCAAATTCGATATTGGTTATAAAATGACGTGTCATTGATCGCTTTTTTACTTTTTCAGATCAGAGGCACTAATTACGAAAAGTACTCCTTGGTCGTAAAGATCAAGCGGTTCTCTCAAGTATTATTTTATACTTTTTCGGGCTTGGGAGACACAAATTTACGAAAAAGGTCAACCTTGGAGTCTTCTTAAGTTTTTCAGACTCTCTAAAATTGAAAAACACCGAGTTTCTCCTATACTGGACTCATTAAAATTTAACAGTAAAGGACCTGTTCAATTACAAACAGGAACGGACCACTCCTTAGGGTTCAAATTTAAACTAAGTTGGACTCATCCGAAGGATGAGCTTATAATCAAGCAAATGTTATCCTCCTCAAGCTTGTCAAAAATAAAGAGGTACTTGCCAGAAATGGTGGGGGAAAAGAGAGAAAAATGATCATGTTTGTCATTTTTGTAACCACTCTTGAACACGACAATTTTATTCACCTAGATTGGGAAATCCTTTGCCTAACAGTTGATCAAACCACATTGAAAGTCTTCAGCTAGTTTCTGGGTATTAACTTTGGGTCAATTGTCACCAAACCATCTGTTGTGTCGTTATGTGTTCAAGAGGTCAGTGCCAATAAGCCATTCATCTGCAAAATATCTGTCATCCATCTTGACCATCCCTGAGTCAGTCCTTGCAACTAAATTTCTTCAACTTGATCTATGAATTCGTGTTGTGGGCTTGCCTATACGGATCGCTTTCTATCGACTTCAGCTCATTATCTAGAAAGATGATCTAGAAATCGTCAGTACCTTGGGATTTGCATGCCTCAATGGCAGGTTTCTCGCCTTTGACGACAGGTTGCATCATTGACCTTCGATCAAAGGATTTCGTGGCATGTTCGACATCAACACATCTATTAACATCTCATGGATTGTACTGGGTACTTTGAGAGCCATTGACATCACTGGTAGTTTCTCTCACACTTGTTAACATTTTACATCATTGACTGGTAATCAAGTGGTTTCTACCATGTTTGACTTCAACACATTCATTCGCATGGATAGAATCGTACTGTTTCGGGAAGTAGAAATGAAAACCCTGGATCTAGTTTCCGCAATCCAAGCTGCGAGGAATTTTGTATTCATTATATTGTGGACTATTCATAAATAGATGGCTGCGTCCATACTGTGTCTACATGTGTCTATACTTGTGATGTATTACAAGATCATTCCTATATCAGAGCAATAGTTAGTTTTCTAGTCAGTTTTGATCTGAGTATGGGAATGCCTACCTCAACGATGATATGATCTCATATACATATTTTGCATTGAATGTTTTTACAGGTTCCGACCAGGCTCTCCACAAGATGATCCTCGAAATGATAAAGTACTTCACTCTTCCTAAATGATAAACGAATTCCTCATCTACTACAGACTTCACACTTTAGGGGGCAATCTGTTACACAAAAATATCGTCACCATGACTATTTGCAGTCAGTATGGGTCTATCATCACTTGTACTGTCCTCCTAAGCAAGTCTCAGACCTTAGCTCTTCAAGTCAAGCTTTGAAAATGAGAGAAAGACATTGAAAATCAACAAAGTTCTGGTTCCGCACTTTCTCTCACTGTTGCTTGCGGTCCCGCACCCCCTGTTCACAATACCTGCGGACCTGCCCGCTCTGTCCCTAAAGGAGTGGGTGCGGACCCCTGTGAAAGTCAAAAAGGCACAAGTTTATTCTAAAAAACTCACTTTGGGTTAATTCTAGATGATTCTAGAAGGAATTTTGATGTGGATTGGTCGCTCTTAGGTGGTTCATGCATCCCAAAAGAGAAGGAGCTAATCCCTTGATGAGAGGAGCTATCCCTTTGAAGGAGGGCTTTATCCCTTTGAAGGAGGACCTAGTAACTTCCCTCCATTGCACTATAAATTAAGGCATTGGGCTGGTTGCTAGGGAGGTTAGAAGCTGAACATTTTTGAGGGTAAATGTTGGTGGAATTGAGACTTCCAGTTAAGCTTGAGAGGAGAGATCACATACCTTTTTGGCTTCATTGGGAAGAGAGTGAAACTTGTCAAAGTAGAGGAGACTTCTTGTTGGACCCTGGGAGGAGCTTGTACAGCATCAAGGCACAGGTTGTAAAGTTCTTCTTTGATTTGAATTAATACAATCAGATTCATTTTTCTCAACAAATTGTCTTATGTCATTTGTTTCATGAATTCCTTGATCATCATGTTAAGTATGCTTTATGATATTGGCTTTTCAAGTGCTATTTAATTTGTTTGCTTGTTTGTGTTTGCAGATTCGCAACAAGGGAGCTCATTTGGATCAAAGGAGAGAGGCTCCCACAAACTTGCATTGGACCCAAGGTAGGCCTAAAACACTTGTTTGCCTTTATTTATAATTGCATATTTAGAGAAAGATAGTTTTTGATTGGCTTGCTTGTCACTAGATATCGTTAGATTCTATGAAGGTCTATCTTGTCCGCAAGATCGACTCATTCCGTGTGACAATAAGTTTCATGTCGTAGATCCTCCTGCGATGGATCACTTCTTATCAACTTCAAATCATTATCTAGGAAGATAATCTAGAAACCTTCAGTATCTTGAGGTCTACATGCCGTAATGGCAGGTTTCTTGCCTTCGACGATAGGTTTTCATCATTGGCTTTCGATCGAATGATTCACACTTCATAGATTGTATTGGAAGTACCTTGAGAGCCATTGTCATTACTGGTGGTTTCTCTCGTGCTTATTAACGGTTCACATCATTGAACGATAATCAAGTGGCTTCTACCATGTTTGACTTCAAAACATTCACTCGCATGGCTAGATTCGTACTATGAATCAAGAGACTAAGATCAAGACCCTGGATCTAGTTTCATCCATCCAGGCTGTGTGGAGTTATTAAATATTCATGATTGTAAATATATATCCATTTATGGTTGCATCCATACTATTCCATCTTTTGACATGGATCTTTAGATGTATTTTTGTACTATGCTTTGAGACATTTATGTTTTGAGTATGGGAGTGCCTACCTCAGTGATGATATTAGATATTGCATTGTAAAATTTTCTTGATTGTTTTAGGTCTCCAACTACAGTATCTAACCCAAACCTTCACATGATAAAGCACTCTAGTCATCAAAATATGTCTTATGACTTTGCACTTTAGGGGGAGATCTGTTACATGTCATTCTGTCACATTAGGAAAATGACCATCAGTTTGGCTCTCTCGCTACCCACACCTGTGTCCCAAAACATTCCCCTACAAAGTTTGAAACCAAATCATCCCAAAGTAGGTGGAATTTTTATATCCTATGGTAGAAAACCATGATTTTGGTTATGTTCGTAGTTTCCTAGTCACTTCCTATGCATACATAGGGAATACCATTATTATCTACACAAAAGTATGCACTGTCTTCCACTATGACCTACAAACATGACTTGAAGTATGTAAAGATAAAAAGTAAAGTCTAGAATCATTTTTGGTATCATCTATCCCAACCAACAAGCTTCAAATGTTTGTCTATTCAATGCTAATCCCTCCCATCATGGAGTAACTCCCTTTCCTTTGTGGAACCTCTATCCCACTAATAGTGGATCTATGGAAGTAGGTTTATGCTATTGAGATTAGGTTGGAAGGCTTATCTTGCAAGGGAGAGGGTTGGAGATTGCAAAAAGGGATTGATACATCAAGGTTACATGGTTGTAATGGTTTTCTCTAATTTTATGAATATAAGCAATTGTTCTTTCTCAATTACATCTCTATTGATTTGATTTATAGGATTCCTTGATCACCTACATGAGTTTGGCTACATAATTGATCAGTTTACATGTATAATTGATTAATTAGTTCATTATCTCTTTGATTATATGTTGTATACTTTGATCTCTTGTTTGTCTCTGCCTTTGCATATCTATTTAATAACATTGTAGAGAAGCTGTTGGGAGTGACGAGAGGACATTTGGAGCATCAAAGAGCGAGTGATCAAAAGCTTTGAGGGACTTCATCAATCAATTCTCTAAACCAATAAGAGGCATCTTTCATTCTATTGCTTTCAAACAATTAGAACTTAGAGAAAGGTAGAAATTATTATGTGTTTGTTACTAGGGTTCTTATAAGTCTAGGGAGATTGCTCTTGTCTGCAAGAGGGATTTGTCCTCATAAACAATGTTGATAATATTTATATAATATTCACTAATGGCTATGTTCCAACCCATTATGTGGGTATTTGAGGTCCTTATTAGGATTCCCTTTAGGTAGGTAAGCCCATTATTATTCTTTATTGTAACTTAGTATATTTTAGGCTAAGGCTATCCTAGTATCCTCCTTGGGGCTATAACCTTAACCGTATTGGAGTGGTTTATGTACATGACCAAACTCATTTGTAATATTATCTTTATGCAAGTGATTCATCTATTATTTTCCTAAGCACCTACAAAGAATTTGGTCCTCTTGTTTCATTTTTCACTTTTGGTTATGAATGATATATCTTAGTGAATTAAATGGATGTGAACATCTTCTTATTTATTACTTAATTGTTGCTACAAAATAAAACTTTATTTCTTTGAATTAGACTTTAGTAAAGGGATCAACAAAATATATGCTATCTCTTATAACTTTAACAACTTGTTGACAGGCCTAAATTTACTACCAACAATAAGAAGATATCCCGGGTGTAAAATCCCAACTAGACTCTACACTGTTTGGGATGGTAGTTCCATCTGGTATGTGAGCCTAACTACCATCATATTGTTTCAAGGTTTGTTTTGAACGGAATGAGTGAAAGTATTATAAAATTGACAAAGTTTATGAAAAATACAAGTTAAAACAACTTTATGAAATACTTTACATATAAGATGCTAAAAACATTACAACAATCAAATAATGTGACATGAATCGTAAAGAAGAATGTTATCAAACTTCAATTAAGACACATGTACATAAAGGAACAATTTTTTTATCAATCACAAATCAGTTTCTAATTAACAATAATAATAAAATAATAACTAGTATATAATCCCAAGTACAATATGTGCCTAAATCAACAAATAATTTGTTAATTTAAAACATGAAAGTGCAAGCATATACCATTTAATCACCAAGAGATTAGTCTCATAGTTATCAACAACACATGTATGGAACTATTTTCATGGGTTCAAAGAGCTTCTCAAATTACATTGAAATGGCAATAACACCACCACATGAATTATCCATGAAATCCATTAGTGGAAATTCTAAACTACCACTTGAATTCTCAAAAGGATCTATAATATTTCACAGCAAAGTGCTCAAGATGAAGTCCAAAAGTAAAAGTCATTTCTAACTAGCCATGAGGGTATATTTATACAAAAAGAGGTGATCTTTCACCTTCCATGAATTTTCAACTTCCCTCATGACCTTTGACTTTCTACATGAATTTTGCTTCTAAATAAATTTTAATTTGAAAAAAAAAAATATTTACAAAATTATGGAATTTTAAGAGCAACTATTTTTTTATGGGATAAGACACATGATGGGTATATCAAGGGATTATGTGAGGAACTCCTCCATTAGGTACATGTACCATGCTTTGTAATCAACTACTATTGGTGTGACCTTCTCTAATAGCTCCCCTTCAAACCTCATTTTTGATTATATGGTGTCCAACAAAGGGATGTTCCAATCCATATATATCTGATAATCAAGAATTGAGAGCTTGGTGTGCAACATTCATGGTCTTACAATAAGTTTTGAAATTTTCTCTTTCATAGGTTGCAAATTATCTTGGATAACTTGTTAGTTCATTTTGTCCAACTTCTCATGGACTTCATGGAAAATTTCTTCTTCATGCCTTATCACTTCCATTACACCAACGAAGGGTATCTTGTATTCCTCCATAAGAGCATCAAATTATTTGAGTTTCAACTGATATGCTTCGAGTACCCTAGATATATCCTTGGTTAATTTCTCATGCAATTGTGTTGTCATTCCAAGTCTTGCTTTGTCTTTGTCTATTATCATTCCGTCTTTTCTTAGTAGTGATTCAGGGGCGTTGGGTATTTTCAAATCCATTCATAGAGGTATTGTGCAACTGAGAAGGAACAACTTATTAGATTTCCTCTCCCTTTCAACTACTTTTGTATCCCTATTCATAGAGAGACGGTTTTGCCCAATATAATCATCCCTTCATAAAGTTGTTTTAGCACCTCTTGCACTAATTTGATCGACTCTTGCATTGTTTATCTAAAGTATTTAATGTGAGAGCTCATGCTTGCCAAGTCTTGCATTTTTGCTCACAACCTATCATTTTCATGTTGAGCCTTTTCATAACTTTCTTTTAACATCTAAACCTTGTCCATTAGATGTTCTACATTTCGAGTGGTGGTAACAACAAGTGCATTTCCTGTAGTGGAAATAACTACTGGATTACTTGTAGTGTCTCCTACCATAACCTTTTTCGTGGTGATTGATATGGGATTTTTAAGTTCTCTTGCCAATAATTTCCTTTTCTCTTGATATATCTTATTATTAAACTCATCCAAATTGAATATCGAGAGATCTAGCACCCGCTCCTCTTTCTCAAAAGGGACATTCATTTTGCTAATCGAGAAGTGATGTCCAGTAATATGTGTAGGAGGATGAACATTCATGGGTGGTATGATTTCCTCTTCTTGATAGTTATCCAACCCAATATCTCCTCCTATTGTGTTAACTAACAACTCATCTTTGAGTTGTTTAGATAGCTCTTCATCTTCTCTCTTCCTCCTCTCTCTTTTTCCTTGTTTCCTCTTCTTTCTTCTTTCTTGTTGCTTCCCCCTTCTTCTTTTTTCATGTCTTACTTCTTCAATATCTCCTCTACTTCTCTCTTCCTTCTTTCCTCTTCTTCCGATTTGTTTCTAGATTCCTCCTATGCTTGTTTCTTCTTTGCTTCTTCTGCCTGTTTCTTGGCTTCACGTTCAACTCCCTACTTTATCCTTTCCTTTTTGGCTTCTATCTCTTAAATTATTTTAAGAACAATCTTATTTCCTCCAAGTTTATACCTTCTTATGAGTCATCATCAGAATTTTGAGAATGGTGAGAAGCATTGGATACTTGAGGTGATTCAGATTTAGAAGCATTGAATAAATTATTCATTTTTTCTTCTTCCTCATCAACAATAGGGGTAATTTGTTATTGATATTTGATAGCTTTGTAGTGATTAGAGGCTATTTTCTTATGATCATGCCTATGATATCTTAACTCACCAAACCTATAGCGCTCCATATATTTAGCCTTAACTTCAGAATCTTTGAAGTTGGTAAAGTAGAAAGTGGGAAAGGGAAAGTGGGCCATTGGGATTTGTTATATTTCACAATATACTTTGTTAGCATGATGGTAAGTTGATATACCACCTCTTGAAGCACTACCTTGTCTATGATGAAAGTTGGTAATTGGTGAGGTGGATTGTAGGCACCATATACTTTGATTAAAGTAGCATCTCCTAGGGTGAACAAATTTGTGATGTCTTAAAAATATTCCCTAGCTCTATCAGACATGTAGGGATGGTCATAATTGAAAAGTATTTCATATATAGTTGAGACAAAGTACTTTGCAATTTTCTCGAACATTCCTTTGTATCCAATATTCCATAGGTTCATACAATAAATATATTTTGGCAACAGATCTTGATCATTGCTCTAATTCCATCCCATTCCTTCATAGTCACCACAAGCACATATGAAATCTATTAAATATGAAGCCATGTAGAATTATGGTTATTTCCCTCCAGTAATGCCTTTGGCCATTTTGATATTTTTCTGTATGGAGGAGGGGAGGATATCTTCCCAGTTAAAGATTTTCCCATCTATTGCACATGAGTCAAACATTTGAATCCAACTCTCTTGAAAACACTATGCATAAGATTTTCCATATGGTCTACAACACATAGAAACCAACATTTGATATGCCCTTCTAAGTGACTTTGTATTATAGGTTCCATCAAATCTCTGCGTAAACTTGCTAGGTTCTTGCCACCAAGATCTTACAATGTATTTGGTTGTCCTTTTGTAGTTAAGAACCCATTTCTATTAAATATTACATGATGTTTAGGCATCTTGTAATATTCTTTCATATTTGCTGCTATATAAGATTCCACTAGTTCACCATGATCATTTTTGACAATGGTAACATCTTCATCAGTATGTTGAAAAATCAAATCAACATTTTGTGCACATGGGAAGACTAGAGGATGGGCCTCTACTTTATGGAACCAAGATTTTCTCACATTGATATATACCACACAGTCCTCTTCATCTTCAAGAACTTTATGTCTAACAAATGTTTGATATATCTCTCCCCAAATCATCTTTATCATCTTGTCTATGTAGCAAGCTATGTCACCATATATGGGTACTGTGTTCATAGGAATCTTAACAACACCTTCAATACTGCTCCCTGGAAGATCTGTTCCAAATCTCTTTCTAGGTGGAGACATATCTACTATAGATATGTTAAAATAAAATAATATATGTCAATAGTACTTGTAAACTTGAATATATCCATGGCAACCAAAATGTTAGACAAAACATAGAGAAATAACTATCTGGAGTAAAATCATAATTTCTAAGTTTAATTTGCAACTATCCCAAGTCGTAGGTTTTGCATGAAGTGTAATCACAAATCACAAAACTAGGAGAAACGCAGAGACTGATTAAGAACCATGATGGTGACTCACGATGAAGGTAATCATGAATAGGTCTTAGTGTCCAGATCGTGAACTGTGATAACAAATGTTTGCCATAGGATGAAGCGAATTCAAAATATGAGTGCGATCATGACATATGATTGAAGATAGCAGTAGGCTAAAAGTAGAATGCAACTCTCAACTGTAGGGGTAGGGTTCATATGTTATATGCAGTTGCAATCTATGATATCATCGTGGGTCGTTGGTGGAAGGTTTAGCCAAAAGGAGGAGAAATTTACTAACTAGGACTTCGTCGATGCGATTAAGTAGGGAGGTTGTGGCTCTGAATGTTGTAGCTGCAAAAGTAAGGTTATAATGAATAAGGCAACAAAGTCAGATGTACATGAGATAAAGTATGCATAAGTGTAGAAATATAGGTTTAGGAGGAGGTACAAACATAATGAAAGAATGAATGTTAGGGTATATAAGTCCAAGGCTTAAGGGAGATGAAGGGTTAGGGAAGCTGGCACGATGGGAAGTTCAAATGACAAAGAAATACTAAACCACAATCATAAGATATAAGGGAATGACACTAACCTAGATCCAGTGTGTTGGTCATGATTGCAACTAGCAGAGGTAGTCAACACTACGATAGTGTAACAACCCCTGGTTGATTTCCTATGTAAATAAAATAAAAAATAAGACAAAGGTCATGGGACACATATTACAAGTTGAATGTTGGGTAAAACATAGTGATGGGGATCACTTGTGATTTATTGTAAGATCCCTTGACTACCAACTTACACAAAAAAAGTGTGTTTTTTTTATAATTAATTTGGATATATATTCACAAGTACACCATATATATATATATATATCTATATCTATCTATCTATATATATATATATATATATATATATATATATATATATATATATATATATATATATATATATATATATATATATATATATATATATACATATATACATATACATATACATATACATATACGTATACATATACATATGTATACATATATGTATATGTATATGTATATGTGTGTATGTAATTTTTTTTTTTAATAACATAAAACCCATCTATGGTTCATACAGACATTGAAAATAGATCCATATTATTTCTATATGTTAACAATACTTTACATAGAATTTGTATCATGCTTTTGGCCTTTCATTGTAAATGAAAACAAAACACATTAATCATCACATAAACTATAAATCTTCCAAAACTGAAGAAGAAATCATTGTATCCAAAGACATTCACATAAATTATTAAGTCTTCCAAAATAAAGAAGAAATCATCATATCCCATTTTTTTTTAGAGTAAAAAAACATTGTCTTTCTGACTAGTACATGTATCTAAATAATAATCCATTAAACATAAATAGTTCAATAAGAGTAGGATTTCTGTGTACCAAAAAGCATAGATTCGAACCATACCAACTCAAACAGAAATAAGAAAACATACATAAAGCCTGTCTGCCACAATAGTATTGTTCTGATCACACATCTAATACAAAAGCCAAAAGATAGGACATTATCAATATGGAAATCTGATATCTCCCTCCTCGATAATGTTTTGGTCCATGTAGTGCTTATAATACATCTGCCCATATTATCCATGTAGGCCTTTCTTAGACAACTGATTCGCCTTCATGTTAAATTCTCAGAATACATGTTGAATGGAATATGAGGAGAGGGTGGCAAGTCACTATTTGATCCTCATTATCTAGCTTGTAAGTAGTGGATGATCAAATGAACGATGTCCCATAATTCCTTCAATAAGGGATTTTGAGTCCCCATAAATGTTGATGTTGTGCCATTCCTTTTCTGAAATGAACCAGAGTAGTCCCTAGAGAGACAAAGTCTTTGCTCTTGTATTTGTTCCCGGGCCCCCATGCCAAGATAACGCGTATCAAGAATGTTTATCCAGGAAAATTACCACACCACAACTGCATATAGCACCTTGTGATGCACCATCGAACCAACCTGATGGCAGATTACTAGAAGGGGAAACTCTAATATTATCGATATTTCTGGATGTTGTAAGCTGAGGAGGCGATCCCACCATCCAGTTGTTCACCTTAAGACAGATTTTATTAATATATTTTAGAATGCCTTCAAATATATAATTTTTCCTGGCTTTCTAGATTTCCCAATTTATAAAAAGTGGAAAAATAACCATTTCAGTTGGATTAGTGTTCCACTAAGTGAATACATCCTGTAGGTTTGAATTTAAGATACTCTGGCAGTTCCAAAAATTAACTATTCTCCCCCAGATGTGAGCAGTGTATGGACAATGCCAGAAAATATGATCAACACTTTCAAGATAGCTTCTATAGAAAATAAAAATATCGGGTCCTTGGAAGCCTCACTTGAGTAAATTATCCCAAGTCAAGATTTTGTTTTTCCACACCAACCAGTTGAATAGAATAATTTTGATAGGGATATTCAACTTCCATAATTTGTAAAACCAGGAGTGTTGATGGAGGTTTTGTTGCAGAGTGATCAAGGATCTGTATGTTTAAACTACTAAGGGAATATGGTTATGTATATTCCATCCCCAAATGATAGTGTCTCCCTGAAGATTGTGAAGTAGACCAGCCTGACTGAGTGAGTCTGTGTATTCTCACCAATTTTGTTCCACTGCCTGTGGCAACCCCAATTCTCTCGCTGACTTCCAAATGTGACAACCATGTTGTATACCTCCAATTACTTGACATAAAAAGAAAATACCTCCTTTGTTGATTGAGTTTAGTGTATGCTCCTCAAGAATCTGTGTACTTTCCAGTCCTTTTATGTTAAGTGTGCCAATCATGATTTTCTCCCCATTGCCAAATTCTTAGACCAATCTTGATCTCTAGGAAGGGATGATCTTCATGAAGCCTCTCCAGATTATCGATCCCTCTTTTTTGAGTGGCCATGTGTTCCTGTAAATATCTTCCAAAGTGTTGTTCTGCAAGTATTTCAAATGTACTATATCTTGCCATATGCCCCTACCTATAATAGCTCTCCAAAATGATTTGATGAGCAATGATGTACCAAAATATTGTTGATATAATAGTCCCCATTTGCCAAGTTCTTCAGGTTTAGTTAACTCAACCATTTACACAGGTTCATTTTGCTTGTGACATCGAGCCCTCTCCATAGAAAAATTGTCATAATTGAGGTGACCCTTTTGAAAATAGTGTTAGGAATCCAAAATAAGTGAGCCCAATAGACATAAATTTGTTGTAGTACTGCCTGGACTAAAATGTATCTGCTAGTCAATTATAAAAATATGTGTGTCCAATTTGAGTGTTTCTTCCTGTATTTATCAATCATCCATCTCTAGTCCAAATTCTTGTAGCTGTAAGACTTGATGTTATATCCCAAATAGTGTATCCTGTTATACAGTGGTGCTATTGTGATGCCAAAGTTCCTTGCAATGTGTTCAATATCCGCCATGTCTTCTATAGAATAGAATAGGGTGGATTTCCCGCCATTGGATTTGAGACCAGAGGCAGCCCCAAATCTAGAGAATATGTAATACAGGGCTTCCCATTGGGCTCTCGAAATGATTCCAAAGGTTAATATATCATTGAAAAAAATAAATGAGTGATGTTAATAGTACTAGTAATCTGGATTCCTTGAAAGATATTACAAGTCTGAGCCTCTTTTATTTTATGACTAATTCCCTCCATAATAAGTAGAAAGATTAAGGGAGAGAGGGAACATCCCTGTCTGAGCCCACAACCAACCTTGAAGAAATTTTTTGGGAAGCCATTGATGATCACCGTGAAAGATGATGAAGAGATGCAAGACCTAATCCATTCAACAATATGAATCATGAGTCCCACCTTATATAAAATAAGCTTAATGAAATACCAGTCCACATTATCAAATGCTCTGTGTAAATCTATTTTCATGACCACCACTTCTTTTTCCTTGAATGGATTGTATGAATGGCTTCTTGAGCCACTGCAATTTCATCATGTATTTGACGGTTGTTAAGAAACCCAAACTGTTCTCTGGAGATGCGGTTGGACAATACCCCTTTTATATGCCTGGAAATCACCTTTGAGATAACTTTGTTGAGGATATTGCACATTGAGATTGGTTTGAAATCCTTGAAAGTTTTGGGAGAGGAGTTCTTCGGGATCAAAGTGAGAAATGTGGAATTGATAGAACATGAAATCAGCCTACCCAGTCTGGCCTCCTCAATAATATTCAGGAGACATATTCCAAATGGAACAAAGAAATATATGTAGAATCCCATTGTCCATCCATCTGGATAGGGGCTTTTGTCCTTTGCAAAAGAGCTTAGTGTTTGTTCAATTTCCTGAAAAGTTACTAGTTTATATATATCCTCATTCAATTCATCATCAACCATGGAGGAATATTGGTTAATTTCCCAAACCTGGTAAGCAAAATCGACCTCTCCCCTGGCTTGATAGAAGTGTTCAAAAAACCTGATAGCTTCTCTTTGGATGTCCCTAGTAGTATTATATATATTTCTATCTGAGGATTCTATTGCCAAATAGTGTTGCATTTTTTCCAGTGGGAGGCGTATTTATGGAAAAATTTGGTATTTTTGTCACCATCTCAAAGCCACGTAGCTCTAATTTTAAGGTAGAAGGTGACAT
Source organism: Pinus tabuliformis (assembly GCA_031772625.1). NCBI lineage: Eukaryota > Viridiplantae > Streptophyta > Pinopsida > Pinales > Pinaceae > Pinus > Pinus tabuliformis. The sequence goes on from CM062808.1 coordinate 411,736,564, forward strand.
CTTGAATGTGAAATATATGTTTCTTCCTTTCCTCCAAGTCCCGCAGTTAATCCAGATCCTGTTGTGTTGGGTTGATGTGTTCTAAGGACGATCCAAAGTTTGAGATAAACTGTGAGATGTTTTTCAACTCAACAATCATATGTTGCTTCTTAAGCCTCTCCCAAATTCTAGTCCTTGATTTTATGATGTTTAATTTGTATACCATAGAATGCATCTCAGATTCTTTGAAATGTCCAGACAGTTCAAACCAGATCGTGTGAATGAGCTTGTTGAATTCGGAATCCTCCATCCATATTTTATTAAATTTGAAAGGGATCCCTTTTCAGAAGTCCTCCATTTGCCACTTTAATAAAATAGGAGTGTGATCAGAGATGTATGTTTGGTGGATAGGGGACTGGAGATGTCCCAATTGTTCGAACAACTCCTCATGGATCAGGAAGTGATCGAGTCATTTTCCAATGTATCCATCCCGACTCGCCTATTGGTCCATGTTAGGACAAGGGGGGAAGGGTAGAAATCAACTAGATGACAGTCTGCAAATAGATTATGTAACCTGTTCACCAAAGGATCAATCCTATAGTTCTTACCCCATGATTCTTGTGCCATTAATGTAGAGTTGAGGTCCCCATCCAAGATGAGGTCATTAATCTTCAGAATGTTAGTTCTTTTGAATTTCTCCCAAAATAATGTTCTATCTCGACAAGGGGCATACATTTTTAGAATGTGAATGTGACCAGGAACACCCCGAAGGAATCCAGAGAGTAAGATACCTGCAAATAACCCAAAAGCATGAAAGTGTGCCCGATCAGGATCCTAAAGGGCGATGGTGCCTCCCGATGTGCCAGTATATCCCACTGCTGCAATGTGCCAATACGAAAAAACATGTCTAAAATATTTGATGGCACAAGAGGAATCAACCAAAGAATCCTGAATAAGGATGATAAAAGGATGAGTTTCCAGAATGATATGTTTGATCCCTAACTGCTTGGAGTGATCTCCCAAGCCCCTGATATTTAATGAGAGGATACCCATCATGGAGGCATTATGGCAGGCTGTGATTCTCTAAGTGCTCGAGGGTCAGTGGAATGGATGATAGGGACCTAAAACAATCCTGAAGAATCCTGTAACTCATCAAAATTGGGTCTAGAACGTCCAAAAAAATGTCTACTTCCTTTGCGATGTAATTTCTGAATAATGATGTTATTTACAGAGCTGGGGCTAATAAAAGGAGAGGAACGAGATGGATCAACCTTGTGTATGGTCAGGGCTTTAATGTTTAAGTCAGGGTTGATCATAAGAAATTCTAAGTCACTCCCTATCGAATTGTGGGGAGAGTCTAAAGATGGTTCAACCGAGCAGGAAGGTAGTGGGAGAGTGACCGATTTGAGAGGGGCATCGAAGGGGATATTTTGAGAAGAGGATCAGGGGAGCTGCATTGTGCAAGGCCAGTGTGGAAATTAGGAGTAGTATTCATCGTACCTTGAGGAGTATAAGGTAAAACATAAAACCCATCCATGTTTTATACAAACATTGAAAGTGGATCCATATTATTTCTATATGTTAACGATACTTTACATAGGATTTGTATCATGCTTTTGGTGTTTCGCAGTAAATGAAAACAAAACACATTAACCATTACATAAACTATAAGTCATCCAAAAATGAATAATAAATCATCATATCCAAAAAAATTCATATAAAATATTAATTCTTCCAAAAATGAAAATCATTGTATCCTAAACATTCATTCCATGTAACATAAAGTTCAGATGTCAACATTGGGTCCATTCATTTTCAGAATATTTCTTTGCGACAATACCCTATATTTTAAACATAAAATTATACCATTTTAGAAATATATGATAATATTATGAAATCATTAAATGATCACATCATGAGGATTCATTTCCATTTCCTCTTCTCTATAACTTATTTACTGACGTCAGAGATTCTTACTCGTGATGGAAATCAATATGCCCTCTTTTTTTGGCTGATATATTGTTGGCCCCCACTAGATCTTTCTAAACCTCTGATACTATAACTTGAATAATCTTTCTAATTTCAAATCCATTTATCTAACTTCCAAATTGGTTATGTTAATTACCCCAAACAACTAAAAATAATCTCTTTATGTATTCTAAGAATCTTTCATCAATACCATAGTTCTACGTTTAAAATATTCCAAGGGAATTTATATATATATCCTAAAAAGAAAAATCCAACATAATTCTTATTTCAATTTTTAAAACATATGATACAATTTCAAATACTTAATAAATTACATACAATTTCAATTACTTAATAATACAATAGTATTTATATTACTTTAAAAGTATTAAAAATAAGGCCATACCATTGAATCTCAAACTTAGTAAAATAAATTCAATTCAATATTGTAATAACATCCCTATAAGGAAGGATACCAGAGTATGGTGTCCATAAGTGATTGGCCATAATTATCAAAATCCATACTATTTGAACTAAACATTCTTATTGTTGCAATTGCATATTGCATGAAACAAAATCAAATTATATCTCTCCAACCCATAGAAATAATCAAAATATTATTTTCAAAAACAGTCCAAATAAACAAAACAGAGTAAACAGAAAAAAATTACTACAAAACATAGTGTTATTTCACACTGTCCAGATAAAATTACTTCATGTGGAAGCTCCCGTACTGAGATATGGTGTTATGTAGAGTGCAATGTTAAAATAATAATAAATGATTTAAACTCATTCCAAAATCAACTATTGGTAAAGTGACCAAAGGTCCCTAGTGTATAAAACATTTAATAATATATTCCTTCAAAAATTATTCCAAACTCATACTTTTTACAAAAATAAAAACTTTAAATTACATAATGACAATGGATGAATCATAAAATATCATTTTCCAAGAATTCATATAAAAATTTACCAAGGTTAACCTCTTTCAAAAACAATTTGAGATCAACACACCAACACTTTTGACAACAATGAAAACTTCAAACTACATATTTCAAAAGGAGGAATCATAAACTCATATTTTCCAAGAATGTATAAATAGTAAAAGTTGCCACACTAATTTATCTTGTAAATTTTTATAGTAAACATTACAAAATATTACCACACTAATTTATCTCACGCATTAACCAAAGTAAACTTAACACACTGATATATACATCCATCAAGCTAAAAGCATTATCCACCTTTGCATTTAATGATACGACACTTTAAATTAGTACACTGACATTAGTAAACAAAAGATTAAGCAAAGATATAGGTTTTTCATTTCTGCAAAATGAATAGGCATTACATTTCAAAGAATATTTTCTTTTCTTCAAAAAGAATAAATATTATATTTCAAGATAAAAATTTTCCTGCAAAAAGAATAAGTGTTATATTTCCAAGAAAACATAGAGCAGGAACAATGTGCCCGATGCCTTCAAAACAATGATTGCTAACTCTGAAACAAGATTCAAGATTTTTGCATAAAACTATTATTAGACGAAAGATAGATATATAACTCTATGGGAAAACAACTAAACGAAGGAGGATGTCATAGAATAGGAATGTGAACATCATCTCTTCTAATTATAGTTTAAATGACATGGTTTATTTTCTTACTCTACGTGAATTAGAAGCTTAAATTGTAATCCTCATTTTTTTTCTTCCCCAACAAAAATTAACAAAATAGTAACTCTTCCTCAATATGGGCTTTCGTAAACATAAATGTATTAATGGTAACTCTTCTTCAACATATGATTTCATAATAAAAAAGTCATAATAAAGAAAAAATCCACAAATTGAAAATAAGAATAGTAAACTTATAATGGATAGAAGAGATAGAGACTACAATGAACACTACCTTGTTTTCATCTCACAACCCATTTAAATGAAAATTTACTAATGGGAGATGTTATTCACCATCAGTTAAAACAAAAACATATTCTTTCAGTTGTGTAATTTCAACATATGTATAACCAAAAGAAATAATGGTAAACCATTGGCTATGATCAGATATTTTATAACAACAAGAACTATTTTAAAGGTAAACTAGCTACATCTTCATCCAATAAAGGTTAATTAAAGAAAAATATAACAAAATTGAAAATTTACTTGATACTCAACCATTCTACTTTGTTTAGCAGCTCTCCTCGCCAACTCCATCAGACTAGTTAGATTTACCACCCAACCTTATCCAAAGCAAACTTTTTCCCTTGGAACCCCCGAGCTCTATGAGCCTTCAACAATAGTGAGAAATTTTAGGCAAACAAAGAATATATCTTATCTTCCTCTCACGCCACTTAGTCTCAATCAACCAAGATAAATTACTAAGCTTTTAATTTAGGAATTGGGTAGTCATTTTGGCAACATTTCCCTACTCTTTCTGGTCTCCCCCCATGGGGAAAAATCCTTCAATATTTATAAGCATGGAGTGGAGTGACACCTCACCCCCTTCATGCAAAAATTAACCAATTTTTGATTTATTAAAAATTGTATTATTCACCACCCCCTAAGTGGCACCTCTCCAAATTTTCCCCTTTTATCTTATTTTATTTAGGTACCTAAATTATGTAATATTCACCACCCATGTGTCTACTTAAGGATTTTTCTTATTATTTATTTTTAAAAAGTAGATAATTAATATTTTGCATTAAAATAATATTTATTTTGAATAATCCTCTAAAGTGGGTAAATTGGATTTAATTCAACTTAAAGTTTAATTCACTTGATTGATGTAAGCCCTTAAGTGGTGTTTCTCAGTTAGCAAATAGGGATTCCACACCCCTATTGTGCACCTATCCTGACTTGTTAGGATTCTGCACCCTTGCCCTGTACTTAGAACTCTACTTCCTAGTAGAATCAAGACTCCAGGCCTTGTTATATTCCAAATATCCAAGACTCCACCTCTTAACCATCCGAAAGTTAGGACTTCATGCCCTAATCTTTCCCATAGATGATCATATATTCCTCTTTGAAGCTAAATTGTTTTCCTCAAGGTACTTGATCTAAAAATGGGGCTCTTAGGATTCTTGTCTAACTTACAAGAACCTCTCCCACTTCCAAAGCTTTATATTTTCCCAAGTCTTAATGATTAACCAATGCAGAATTGAGAAATGCTTGAAAATATAGGTGTATGCTTGTATTTGTTTTTCACTGTTTGAGTGATTATGTTCATTTGCTTATGTTGATGTGAAACGAAAATAACAGTAAATAAAGCAGCAATTCAACAAACCCATAAGACAACAATATAATATGGAGTTCACCCTGATATCTTGGGCTATGTCTCCTTGAGCTCTAATCAACTCAATTAGGCTCTCTGGGATTATGGCAGCAGTTCTTTTACAAGTTCCACACTCAACTCCAATGTTTTACACAGAAACATTGGGCTCAGAACACCATCTTATCCCTTGGCTCTTGAAGCTTTTCAGCTTTCTGGCTCTGGCTCTTGGCTCTAGCTCGGGCTCTGGCTTTGGCTCTTGGCTCTGACTCTAGCTTTGGCTCTTTGGCTTGGGCTCTAGTTCTAGCTCTCAGCTCTCTCTCTGGTGCTTGCTCTGGCTCTTAGCTCTGGCTGTGGCTCATGGCTCTCTATTTTGGCATCTTTGAGCTCTTTATATCAGCCTCTGCATGCCTCTATGAGTTGCTTGACCTCCAAGAAACTCAAAAAACAATACACTACTATCAATTGATCTCTTTGGCTTTTCATTCGACCTCTAAGTGACTCCAAAGACTCTCTGCATGTTCAACTTTTGCTTGTTGTTTGCTCTCCTCTCTCCTTCTGTCCCCCCTGTCTCTGTCACTCTGTGGCTTTAAGCCATCTGCTTCCTGACTGTTCATTTCCGATTTCATCTCTCTCATTCCCTACCTCTATTCATTTGAATCCCTTCTTTTTGCTATTACCATCACTGTATCACGCCTCACAAGGCAGTGGCCACCTATTCCGTAACAGATGAGCGTGTCAGGTTCACCGGAAACACTCGATCGTTTGAAACGGCCATTATTTCCGTTTACTCCAAGAATTCTCGCGAAACACAAATCTATGCCAACTCATCATCCATGTCGAACTTTAAAATCTGCACAATCTGCTTTATAACTTCGTCAAATCTGGTCATCCATCGGGTCATCGCACATATCGGATGGATAACTTACTCGATGTTTACCCATTCGATGTGAGCAGTTTTCTCTCTCTTCCATCAGACGCATGTCACTCACTGTGTGGCATCGGGTGGGACTCGGTCTAAACCACTTACCACTTGAAGCCCTTCCGATATCCTACCGATTTATGTGGAATCCCACCTCGGACGGAACCGAAACACTTTTCGCTGCATTTCATGATTTTTCAGGTCCAGGCACATGTGGATCTCCTTCGAGGGGTTTGCCTCGTTATATGCAATAATCGCATATCAGATTCCTCCCCTGTTGACTCAAACCATCGCTAACTTTGCTAATTTGCGACAGTGTGCATTACCATGGTCCTCCATTCTGTGCGCTTGATCGATGACCCTCGTTGATCTGCGCTGATCGTAGTTAGAAATTGTCATGAGGATTCCTCTGATAAGCTTGATCTTCACAAGATTTTTAATATTTGGCATAAATTATAGAGAGTTCATGAAGACTTAGAGAGTTTCAGGATCCATTTTGGATTAGTACTGGTTGTGAGATCATATGCATCTGATGATCCATTGTCAAGGCCTTACTTCCCCAGACCTGCACATCATAACCTCATAGATTAAAATCATAAAAAAAACCCATAATGAATTTAATTCAATCACTTTACCCAAATGTATACATGACCTCAATTGCCATCTGAGCATCCTTCTTAGTAGTAACTAAGATCTCTGCCAAATCCTGCTAAATACAAGGTCAAGCATGTCTAATCATATACATCATAAACCATCAACAAGATTATGATCTGCTAACTACTCCACATAGTAACCTCCATTCATATGTCATAAGCTAGATATAAAACAAAAGGATATGTAAATCAACATATATATGATACACCTAATAAATCACATATCCACACATAAGAGGAAATATAACTATGTATATAATATATAAAACATTATTCCCCAATCAAGTGATTGATCCAAGTCCATAAAATATAAGTATGTTGTATATAATTCGTCAAAAAATCGCCCTCAGTAGGGGTCACAAAATGATACTAGGCAAAATGGGATGCTACATACCCCCTCTTGGAGAAAACTTGGCCTAAAGTTTGATCAAACAAAAAGGGAAATTCAATACGCATCCTCCCACGTAGCAGAACTAAGACTATACATGTCCCATTGCACCTTTACTTGGTCCACCATGCGACGTCTGAGTTGTCGAGTTTGATGGTCCAAATACAAACTAGCTCTACCTTCATAGCCCCCTCGATTGTTACCTGTGATTGATTCCAATCTAAAATGTGAGAAGGATCATGAACATACTTACACAATACTGAAATATGAAATACATCATGCATACGATGAAAAATTGGTGGCAGAGCAAGATGATATGCTACCGGTCCAATCCTTTCAATGATTTCAAAAGGCCCAACAAATAGAGGAGAGAGCTTGGATCATTTATAAAATTTAATAGATATTTTTTGAGGTTTTACTTGAAGAAAAATAAAATCTCCTTCTTTAAAACTACGAACTAGTATCTGCATATCAACATAGATCTTTTGTCTATCCTATGCCTCCTTTAATCTTTGCCTTATATGACACACTTTTTCTTCCATTTCTTGAATCATTTCAGGACCTACCAAGATCCTGTCCTCCAACCTATCCCAACTTAAAGGTGTTTGCATGGTCTTCCATATAATAGTTCATAAGGTGCCATACCAAGGGAGAAATTATAGCTGTTGTTGTACACAAATTCCACTAAAGGAAGATAATCTTCCCACTTAGATTGTTGATCCATTACATACATTCTAAGCATGTCCTCCAATACTTTATTTAATCTTTCACTTTGACCATCATTTTCTAGATGATGAGCTATGCTAAAGCTTAATTGAGTTTGGAGGGCTTCTTGAAAGCTAGTCCAAAATCTTCCTATGAAAACAAAGGCCATGTCTGATATGATTTTCTTAGGAAAACCATGAAGTATAACAATCTCCATGATAAATAATTGTGCAATTTCACATGCATTATAAGTATCTCTAACAAGTGTAAAATGGGTACTATTGGTAAGCTTGTCTACCACCACCAAAGTGGAGTTATGTCTCTTTCTTGTTAGGGTAATTCAACAATAAAAACCATAGATATTTCTTCCCATTTGGACTTAGGAATGTTATGTGGTTGCGACAAACCTGTTGGAATTCAAAACATTTGGCCACATAATTTGCTACATCCTTCTTCATGCCAACCTAAAAGAAAATTTTCTTTAAATCTGATTCATCTTTTGGACTCTTAGGTGAGCCATATACACTGCATGGTGAGATTATTTCAAAATGAGTTCACAAATCCCATGTCTATTTGGAACCACAATCTTCTTCATAAATCTCACCATACCATCGTCATCACAAGAGTACCCCTCCATCTTGCCTTTTTTAGCCTCTTTCCCACATAGTTCACATCTAACTTCCTTACACCAATCATCTACATATTTTGCCCTGAAGATGCATTCCCGTAAATCAATCTTCAATGGTATCACTGAAAAGATGCGAGGTCTTTGACTTAGTGCATCAACTACTTTGTTTAATCTACCCTTGATGTAGGTTATATCAAAATCATATTCACTCAGGATTTCTAACCACTATCTTTGTCTACCATTAATATCACTTTGAGTAAATATATGCTACAATCCTCCATGATATTTCAATTCAAATTTCTTGCTCACCAAATAATGTCGCCAAATCCTCAAGGCATGAACTATAGCTGCAAGTTCCAAATCATGGGTTGCATATTTTTCTTTATGCGACCTTAACTTCCTAGAGGCATAAGCAATCACCCTACCATATTGTGATAGTAATGCACCCAATCCATATTTTGATGCATTAGTTCATGCTATAAATTGCATGTCCATGTTTGGAAACTTCAATATTGGAGTTGTAGTCAAACATTGGTTGAGCTTGGAAAAACCCTTCTCACACTTATCTATCCAATTAAATCTTACCCCCTTTCCTAAGAAATGAAGTGATTGGATTGGATATGTTCGAAAATCCTTTCACAAATATCTGATAATATCCTGCCATACCCATGAAACTATGCACTTCATGCACATTGGAGGGTGTTAACCATTCTGAAAATTCATTAATATTTGTTGGGTCAACAATAGTGGCTTTGCTAGAAATAATGTGTCCAAGATAATGGATTTTTTATTGGAAAAAGGAACATTTAGATATTTTGGCATAAAATTTGTTTTCTCTTAAACATTGCAACACCAACCTCAAGTGTTGCTCATGCTCTTCAGGGGTCTTTGAATAGATTAAGATGTCATCAAGGAACACTTGTATGAATTTGTTTAGGTACTTATGAAACACACCATTAATCAGACTCATAAAAACTCATGGAGTATTAGATAACCCAAAAGGAACAACCACAAACTCATAATGACCAAAATGAGTCTGAAAAGCAGTCTTAGGAATATCCTCTTCCTTAACTCTAAGCTGATGATACCTCAATCGAAGGTCGATCTTGGAGAAAACAATGGCTCCCTTCATTTGATCAAATATATCATCAATGTGAGGCAAAGGATATTGATTTCGAATAGTTAATCGATTCAACTTCCTATAATGAATACATAGTTGAAGAGATCCATCCTTGTTCTTTACAAATATTACAGGAGCTCCCCAAGGTGAAACACTAGGTCTAATCATACCCCAATCCAATAATTCTTGCAGTTTCACTTGCAACTCTCGAAGTTCAACAACAAACATTCTTTGGATATTGGTTCTACTCCAGGCTTAAGCTCTATGGAGAAGTCAATCTCCCTCTTGGGAGGCAAACTAGACAACTAAGTTTGGAAAGACATCACAAAATTATGAAAGGATAGGATATTTCTCAAAGGATGAAAGCTATCCCTCATTTAGAGTCATTATATCATACAATTGAAATCTTTTTCTAAGACTTCACTTCAAATGCAAGGCTGAGATAAGCCTTAAAGAAACAAGTCTCTTTTCCCCATGGAGAACCATAGATTGGCCCTCATCACTCACAAATAGAAGGGTTATCTTTGACAATTAAGCACATCCCACTGGGCTTCGAGCCATTCCATCTAAATTATTACATCATAATGATCAAGTGAATTCACATGAAGATTCATATGTGTGACACACATTCCCATGTATAAAGGGCACTCTTGCACTAGGTATTCTACCTTTTGAGAATGTCCCGAGGCCATATCGACCTGATCAAAATTGTTTTTCTCTTTTGCCACCAATTTACATTTTAATAAAGAATTAGGAGAAATGAAACTTTTAGTTGCACCAGGATCAATTAAAATAGTAACGGCCACACCATTCAATTTTATGGATGCTTCAAGCACTGTTGACTGATGCTCAACTTGATGATTGTGAACAACTGCATGAATCTTATGGGCTCTACCCATACCTCTAACATTGGCCTGCTCTTGGTCTCATTGTCCCTCGATATTCCTTTCAGGGAAATCTCGCTTATAATGAGGTCTCCATAATCCAAACATCCATTAGTAGGAAATTTTCATCAATTTGACCCTTTTATTAGGTGATTGTACTGAACTCTGAACTGATTCTTGAGTGCGAGTACTACTTTGCTGAAGATGTTGCCTTGGATTATTTCTATGGTTCTTAAAAGTATGATTCTTTTGAAATCCTCGATGATGTGATCCACTTGTCTTATTCCTTATATCTAGGCCTCCCCTTCTAGGGGTTTCCCAAGGAATGATAGATTGGGGGCTTTATCCCCACTTTTTCTTTCCAACAATTCTTCCTCAGCTATAATTTCTTTTTGCACTACCTCATGTAATGTAGTAGACATCAAAATGCACACCTTTCCTTTATAATATGATTCAATCGATACAAAAACTTGTTTACCTTGAGAGATTCAGTATTGAGACAGGTAGCATATTTGAGAAACTCCATGAATCGGGCCTCATATTCAAGTACCATCTTAGTTCCTTACTTAAGATCATGAAACTCATTCAACTTCCTCTCCAAGTATTCAACAGAAAGGTACTTTGCTCAAAATTCCTCTTCAAATCGTTCCCACATCAAGGTAGAAATGGAATATCCCAATTGAGATTCTAAGTTCCTCCACCATAATAGTGCACTCTCCTTAAGTTGGTATATAACCAAGTTAGCTTTTTGGTTTCTAGAATAGTTCTGCAACTCAAAACATAGGTGCAAGTTTTCCAACCAAGCTTCTTCTACCTCGCCTTTGGTGGTACCTTTAAAGATAGGAAGCTTAACTTTTTCCAACTCTCTATGCACATCTCCATCAGATGGTACTTCCTGCCTCTCTGTTTGAGATGAAGAACCAAGCACTGAAGGATTCCCTCCAACCCTACTAATCAAGGCTTCAGTAATATTCTAGAAGGATAACATCATATCCCTTACTTCCCTCATAGATATTTTCTCAGATTATCTAGCTCGAGAAGGTGGAGGTGAGACTTCCCTCCTCCTTCATTGCCTTAACGTTCTCTCCATGATTACTTAACCTAATCAAGGAAAATTAAAATACGCAAATAAAAGTAATTACCTCTAAATATTAGAAGGAAAGTCCTAGGTCCTAGAGTTTTAACTGGCTCCGATACCATATGTAAAATCTCTCGATTACCAACTAGGCTTGTAACTCAAGTTACCCAAAAAAAAAGTGTGTGTGTGTGTGTTTTTTTTAATTAATTTGTATATATATTCATAAGTAGACCAAATCTCTCTCTCTCTCTCTCTCTCTCTCTCTCTCTCTCTCTCTCTCTCTCTCTCTCTCTATATATATATATATATATATATATATAGATATGGATATAAGTTTTTTTTTTTTTTTTAACATAAAACCCATCCATGTTTCATACAAACATTGAAAATAGATCCATACTATTTTTATATGTTAACAATACTTTACATAGAATTTTTATCATGCTTTTCTCCTTTCATAGTACATGAAAACAAAACATATTAATCATCGCATAAACTATAAGTCTTCCAAAAATGAAGAATAAATCATCGTATCCAAAAACATTGACATAAATTATTAAAATCTTCTAAAAATGAAGAAGAAATCATCGTATCATAAACATTCATTCTATGTAACATAAAGTTCATATGTCAACATTGGATCCATTCATTTGTAGAAAATTTCTTCATGAAATCATTAAATGATCACATCATGCTGATTCATTTCCATTTCCTCACATTTATTCCATGTAACATAAAGTTCATATGTCAACATTGGATCCATTCATTTGCAGAAAATTTCTTCATGAAATCATTAAATGATCACATCATGCTGATTCATTTCCATTTCCACTTCTCTATAAGTTATTTACTGATGTCATTGAAAATAATCTGCCCTTTTTTTTGGCTCATATATTGTTGGCCCCCACTAGAATACTTTATTTTTAAATCTCTAATACTATAGCTTGAATAATCTTGCTAATTTCAAATCCATTTATCTTACATCCAAATTAGTTATTTTAATTACCCCAAACAACTAAAATTAATCTCTTTATATACTCCAAGAATCTGTCATCGATACCATAACTGTACGTGAAAAATATTCCAAGTGAATTTATATATATCCTAAAAGGAAAAATCCAACATAATTTGTATTTCAGTTTTTAAAACATACAATACAATTTCCAATACTTAATAATACATACAATTTCAATTACTTAATAATATGGTAATATTTATATTACTTTAAAAGCATGAAAAAGGTGATGCCATTGAATCTCAAACTTAGTAAAATAAATTCAATTTAATATTCAAATAATATCCATGTCAAGGAAGGATACCAGAGTATGATGTCCATAATTACCAAAATCTGTACTATTTGAACTAAATATTCTTATTGTTGCCATTGCATATTGCATGAAACAAATCAAAGTATATCTTTCCAACCTACAGAAAGACTCAAAATATTATTTTCAATGACAATCCAAATAAACAAAACAGAGTAAACAAAACAAAGTGTTCTTTCACACTATTGAAACAAAATTACTACAAAATACACTGTTCTTTCACACTCTCCGAACAAAATTAATTCATGTGGAATCTCACTTACTGAGATTTGGTGTTATGTAGAGTACAACATTAAAATATTAATAAATGATTTAAACTCATTCCAGAATCAACTATTGGTAAAATGACCGAAGATCCCTAGTGTATAAAACATTTAATATTATCTTCCGTCAAAAATTATTCCAAACTAATATTTTTTACAAAAACAAAAACTTTAAACTACATAATGCAAATGGATAAATCATAAAATCTCATTTGCTAAGATGCATATCAAATATTACCAAGGTTAACCTCTTTCAGAAACAATTCGAGATTAATAATTTTGGAAATAATGAAAACTTCAAACTACACATTGCAAAGGGAGGAATCATAAACTCATATTTTCCAAGAATGTATATATAGTAAACATTACAGAGGATTACCACACTAATTTATCTTGTAAGGTTTATAGTAAAAGTTACAAAAGATTACCACACTAATTTATCTCATGCGTTAACAAAGTAAACGTAACACACCAATATATACACCCATCAAGCTAAAAACATTATCCACCTTTGCATTTAATGATACGACACTCTAAATTAGCACACTGCGATTAGTAAACAAAAAATTAAGCAGAGATATATGTTTTCCTTTTCTGCAAGATGAATAAGCATTACATTTCAAAGAATATCTTCTTTTCTGCAAAAAGAATAAATGTTATATTTCAAGAGAAATTTCTTTCCTGCAAAAAGAATAAGTGTTATATTTCTACGAAAACATAGAGCAGGAAAAATGTGCCTAGTGCTTTCAAAATAATGTCTGCTAACTCTAAAAGAAGAACTTTTCATAAAACTATTATAGATGAAAGATAAATATATAACCTTAAACGAAACAAACTAAGAGAAGAATGATGTGAGAGAATAGGACTGTGAACGTCATCTCTTACAGTTATAGTTTACATGACATGATTTGTTTTCTTTTACTCAGGTGAATTACAAGCTTAAATTGTAATCCTCTTTTTTTGTTTGTTCCCCAGCAAAAAATAACAGAATATTAACTCTTCTTCAATATAGGCTTTCATAAACAGAAATGTGTTAACATAATAATAACTCTTCAATAAAGCAGAAATCTGCAAATTGAAAATAAGAACAATAAAATTTTAATGGATAGAAGATATAGAGAATACAATTAACACTACCCTGTTGTCGACTTACAACCCATTTCAATGAAAAATTACTAATGAGAGCCCTTATTCCCCATTAGTTAAAAAAATAAAATATTCTTTTAGTTCTATAATTTCAACATATGTATAACCAAAAGAAATAAATAGTAAACCATTGAATATAATTAGATATATTATAAAAATAAGAACTATTTTAAAGGTAAAATAGCTACATCTTCATCCAAGAAAGGTTAATTAAGAAAAATATAACAAACTCGAAAGTTTACATGATACTTAGTCATTCTACTTTGTTTAGTAGCTCTGCTCACCAACTCCAACATACTAGTTAGACTTACCGCCCAACCATATCCAAAGGAAACTTTTTTCCTTGGAACCCCCCAACTCTATGAGTTCACAAACAGTGCCAACTTCAAAAATAGTGAGAAATTTCAGGAAACCATTTCCCTACTCTTTCTAGTCTCCCCCCCATGGGGAAAAAACCTTCAATATTTATAAGCATGAAGTGGAGTGACATATCACCCCCTTCATACAAAAATTAACCAATTTTTGATTTATTAAAAACTGTATTATTCACCACCCCCCTAAGGTGTCACCTCTCCAAATTCTCCCCTTTTATCTTATTTTATTTAGGTACCTCAATTATGTAAGATTCACCACTCATGTGTCTACTTAAGGATTTTTCTTATTATTTATTTTTAAAAAGTAGATAAATAATATTTTGCATTAAAATATTTTTTTTTAATAACCCTCTCAAGTGGGTAAATTAGATTTAATTCAACTTAAAGTTTAACTTATATTAATTCACTTGGTTGATGTAATCCCTTAAGTGGTGTTTTTCAATTAGAGAATAGGGATTCCACACCCCTATTGTGCACCTCTCCTGACTTGTTAGGACTCCGCGCCCTTGCCATGTACTTAGGACTCAACGCCTTGATCTTTCGAAAGTTAGGACTTCACGACCTAATCTTTCCCATAGATTCTCATCTATTCCTCTTTTGAAGCTACATGGTTTTCCTCAAGGTACTAGTTATGAGCTCATATGCATCTGATGATCTATTGTCAAGGCCTTGTTTCTCCAGACCTACACATCATAACCCTGTAAATTAAAATCATAAAAAAAAATAATTCATAATGAATTTAATTCAATCAAATTTTACCAAAATATATACATGACCTCCACAGTCATCTGAGCATCCTTCTCGGCAATAACTAAGTTCCATGCCAAAACCTGCTAAATACAAGGTCAAGCATGTATAATCATATACATCATAAATCATCAACAAGATTATGGTTCGTTAACTACTCCACATAGTAGCTTCCATTAATATGTCATAAGTTAGATATAAAACAAAAGGAGACGTAAATCAACGTAGATATGATACACATAATCAATCACATATCCACACATAAGAGGAAATATAACTATGTATATAATATATAACAATATTACCCAATCAAGTGATTGATCCAAGTCCATAAAATATAAGTATGTCATATATAATCTGTCAAAAAATCACCCTCAATAGGGTTCACAAAACTATGCTATGCAAAATGGGATGCTACATTTATTAATGGTTATGGAAATTGGAAAAGACATTCACAAAGGCAAAGTGGCATTAATTGACATTTTATTTATGAAAGTAATGAAAAATAGGAGAAAAGGGAGATGGAAGTCCACAAATTTGCATGAGAAAATTGGAGAAAAAATAAAGGAAAATGAAGAAAGTAGAGGCCTCAATGATAAAAAGGATTCTGAGGATCATTTCACAACATTTTGTCAATTTAGCTTGGAGTTCTTTTCTATTCTCTCTCTCTTTCATACTCTTGCACACTTAGAGAAATATTGGAGCATTCTTGGAGCATGCTTGGAGCAATATAGTTTCACTTGAATTTGAGAAAGAAGGCAAAGGAAAGAATGAAAATACAAGGGAATAGGTGGATCATCAGCTATAGCTAGATTGCTTTGCAGGTAACAGGTTGCATGTGTGAATTCCTTGCCGATTTATGGATGCATGGTATATGCATGTGATTATTTGGTTATGTTTTGTCATTGGCATGGAGGATTGCCTGGATTGAAAGTGGTTTTAGCCTTGCCTTGCCATTTCCTGGATAGCCATGGTGTTGTGGGTTTTTCCACTTAATTGTTTCTGGTTGGTGCTCATAATTACTTATGGTTGTGGGTTAGAACAAACGCTTTGGAAGCCTTGATACGACTTGGGTTTAGTCACTAGTCCTAGAGCCTAGGTTGGAAAAATGCTTTGGAGCCCTTGGTTGGTTGAGTTACTAGTCTTGGAGTCAGGTTAGACAAATGCTATATGGCCCTGGAAGGTTGTGAGTTGAGTTACTAGTTCTTGGAGCCCTGGACAACTTGGCTAGAGACCGATCTTGGTGGTGTTAGTGATGTCCGACTATGAGGTGGAATTAATGGTGAAGGTTTGAGGTGGTTTGGCCCCTGGAAGCCCTAGTTTGTTCCATGAGATCCCACATTCACGCTTGGAATATGGCGTGAGGGTGATTCGATGAAAGAAAGAATTGGTTCAACCCAATATATGGTCGGGTGGTACATGGAAGTCCCTAACTTGGTTATATTTTTCATATATTAATAAGATCTATTTATCTACTTTGATTCATGTATATTTGTAGCAATTATGTTGGTGATATTATGGCTGAGTTTCCATGGTTTATATGTTAGTTATATGTTGTTCATATGATGTGTACCTTCTATGATTTTGTCATGAATGGTTTAGCTATTGATTAGTTGATGAATGTATGGACTAATAAGTGTTGTTGGAACTATGTGGAGAGGGCATAGGGCCTTCTTGGTGATTCTCAGATGAATCTTAGACTTTTATGATCATATATGCATTCATGACATGTAGCTTACATGTTTTCCATGTGTTTGACAAAATGATTGTTATGTTCTAGGTAGTCTAGGTCAAGTTCTGCCTTTAAATCTGTATGTTTAACATTGTTTTCATGTCATTAATGACTATGATAAGTTTCAAGAAGTTATAGGAAGTGGTATGGAGACTAACCTGGAATCTAGGCTTAGATCGCGGGATCACACCATCTGAATTGGATAATTTGGGTCACAATTGCACCTAGGTAGGCTTGTTCATGTGGTTGGAGGCATATAATTGCATGTAGGCCTGGTCATGCATGCAATTGGGGGTTAAAGTGTGTGAAATGCAGCCCGACTTAGCGTTTGGTCACCTAGGGTGGTTCTTTGGCCCCTGAGTGTCCTATAGTCTTGAGGGATGAGGTGAGTTGTCAGTTATCAACCCCTTTCAAAGCTAAAGCTTGGAGGTCAGTTCATGTCATAGTATCTCTTCGTCTCATGTTACACTGGCAGGTCAGTGAAATTGGGTAAATGTGGGAGGGGTGGTTACAAATTGGTATCAAAGTGGGTTCCGTTCTCTTTAGGTGTTATCTAATACTAGATTTGGTACCAAAGCACCCATGTTCAAGCACCTGGACTAGATGGGCATAATGTATTTTCCATGCATGCATGTCAGTTGTCTATGTTTTTTTTATGCATGCATTGTGATAGTAATTGTTGTAGTAGTGTCGTCATGTAGAGGTTGATGATGTTGATATTGAGATGATTGATATGTTGATTTCAATATATATACATATGTTGTGCTAATCCAGATTGATTTTGCAGATGAGATAGCTCCCTTGAACTTCACTAAGGTATGCTTGATCATGTTTATATTTGGTTTAACTGACATGGTATGTTTGCAAGAAGTATAAGATCAAATATGACAAGAAAAATGGTGGAATATAGTTCACATGAATCTCCCTACAAATCAAATGAACAACATGGTGATCAATACTCCCCTGACATAACAGATACATTGAGAAGTTTGAAAGCAAATATCAGAAGTTGTAAGGCGGATAATGACAAGATCATTCAGTCACAGGAAAGACTTTCCAAGGAACAGGAAAAACAAGAAAAAGTTAGTGTAGTTATTCTTTACATTCTATCAAATTTGCAGAGACAGGGACCACTTAGGGTCAGTCAAGGATAGGAGGAAAGTACTAATGGGGAATATGGTAGTAGGTCTCAATCAGGATACAAGTTTGACATGGATGACACAATTAGAGATGTTAGGTTCTTGAATACACCTAATAGGAGGGATAATGACCATGGGTTCTATTATAGTTCAGGTTCAGAGATACAACATTGTCATCATCGTCACCATCCTTATAGGAGGAGTTGAAGAAAGAAAAGCCTCCTATATTTGATGGAGAAATTAAGAAGTCACAAGATGAAAAAGATTGGTTGCTTGGGATGAATACGCTTTTCAGATTGCATGACTATTTAGGGAATATGAAAGCTAGGATAGATACTTTCAGTCTTAAAGGAAAAGATGGCATTTGGTCGGAAGATGTAAAGAATTTTAAAGGCATTTGGGATGAGGAGTTGACTTGGAGTGAGTTGGAGAGACATTTCAAGAAGAAGTATCTATCTAAAAGATTCTATGATGACGGGGCAAAGGAGTCCTATGAGTTGAAGATGGGATCTATGACCAATGAGGAGTATACTAGCAAATTCTTGGAGTTGTTGAAACATGTGTCGTATGTTAAGGAGGAGAAAGCAAAGATTCATATATTCATCAATGGGTTTCCAGTATCATTCAAAGATTGGATTGAGTTTGATGACCCTAGATCATTGGAGGAAGCCATTCGAAAGTTGAACCAATGTTATGAGAAATCGAAGTGCAATACTGAGTCTAAGTAGGATTGGAAAGGTAATGAGAAGAATAAAGGAAAGTGGGCTAAGAAGAGAGGAAAACCTTAGGATACAGATGACAAGGAGAATGAAAAATTGTACAAGAAGTTCAATGCAACTGACAAATGATATGGATTTCGGTATATGGAGCAGAACAAGGGTGGTAACAGGAAGCCTTTACAATGTTGGATTGTGGAAATGATCATCGCAGGAGAGATTGTCCACAACATCCATATGTAAAACCAAAAATATACAATACTTGTGAGGAGAAAATAGTTAGGGATGCTGGACAAATTATTCCTCATATTTAGGCAACATTGGATAATAAACAGACTAATCATCATGCATATATTATCAAGATGGAGGGTAAGTTGTGTGAGGGTAAGATATTGCGCATTTGAGATAAACGATATGTCTACATCAATGCATATAAATGTGCTTTTGTTGGGATCATGAAATATGTTGTTGGGTATGGATTAGTTGTACATTCAGTACTAAGGTAGATTTCTATGACAAGGCTATTGAGTGCCTGGATGATGACATAGAAAAGAGAATCCTGCAGGGGAAAAAGAAGCCTGCATTGGTGAGAATGGTTACAACTATGCAAGAAAAATGCAGTAACAAGAGAGGATGTGTATTGTTTGCAATTCATAATTCTAGTGACAATGGGAAGGATGTTGAGGATGCTGAAGTCTTGAAGAGGTATATGGTTTTGCAACAATTTCAGTATGTGTTTCTAGCAAATATTTCAGAGTTACCACCTCATAGGGAAGTGGACTTTTCTATTGAGTTGATACCAACAACAACACCAACATCGAACACACCTTACAGGACGAACACTCCAGAGTTGGTGGAACTAAAGTTGCAGTTGAAGGAAATGCTTGATAAGGGATACATTAGGCCAAGTGTGTCCCCTTGGGGTGAACCAATATTTTTGTGAAGAAGAAGGATGGTACTCTCAGGTTGTGCATTGATTACCGATAGTTGAACAAGGTGACGATTAAGAATAGGTACCCTTTGCCACAGATTGATGACTTATTTGATCAGTTGAAGGGAGCAACAATGTTCTCGAAGATTGATTTGATGTCAGGGTATCATCAGGTACACATCAAAGAATATGACATCTGCAAGACCGCTTTCTGGACTAGGTATGGGAATTATGAATTTGTTGTGGTTCCTTTTAGTTTGACTAATGCTCCAACTATTTTCATGTGTTTGATGAATTGTGTGTTGCGTCCTTATCTAGAAAAGTTTGTGATATTATTCATTGATGACATATTGATATATTCTAAAAAGGAAGAAGATCATGCAGAACAATTAGAAACAATGTTAAGATTGTTGAGAGAGAATCAGTTGTATGCCAAACTTAGCAAGTGCAGTTTCTTTTTAGTCATAGGTTCATTACTTAGGGCATGTGGTTTCTAAGGAAAGTATAACAGTGGACCTGAAAAATATCCGAGCTAACATGGAATGGGAAACTCCTAGAAATGTGGATAAGGTCAAATCATTCATGGGACTAGTAGTTTATTATAGGCAGTTCATCAGGATATTTTCATGGATTTCTTATCATATTACATCATTGTAGGAAAGGAAATAAATTCGAATGGACAGAGGAATCTGCAACTAGTTTTGAGCCATTGAAACAATTGTTTACAAACACTCTAGTTCTAAAAATTGCATATCTAGATAAAACATTTTTGGTGTGTACAAATGCTTGCAAGAGAGAAATTGGTGGTGTCTTGATGCAAGAGGGACAAGTGGTATGTTATGAGTCAAGGAAATTGAATGAGTATTGTTGAGCCTTGAAATAGGTATGTATTTACTCTTGATTACTGTCTTTTTCCTCTTTTCTTATCCATTTTGTGCCATGATATAATAACATATTGATAGGATTTTGATAAGGAATGAATGAAATTTCTCTTGATACCATTTGACCATCCAAACTAACTCTCATTGCTTTTTATGTAGAAAAACAATAGATGGAACAGTTGTTGTTCCAAAATCGGAACAACAAAAGCTAATCAAGGGAAATGAGACATATCATGTGCAATCGAACCAAGGAACGAATCAAGAAGATCAACACAAGATGAAAGAATTGTCTAAAGATAGCATTTAGTTGTGAATCCCTCAGGATCTCCTGATCCTGAGGGATCAAATTTATCTTTTTCTTTTTTATTATAAAGGGGAAAAATGAAGAGGGATCTCTCGTCTTTTACTTCAATTGTAATTTTAATTTATAGAAGCGTGATCCTGAAGAATGAGATCATATTGTAATGACAAGTGACTTTGATGATTAATATATAACTTGCGGTGTTGTTCATTTGGATATTTGAAGTAGCTAAGCAGTATTCGCTGGTGGCTGGGGCCCGATCTCTGGTGGATCTTATTGTTGTTCCTTGTTTTGTACTTTTTTCTGTTTCCTGCAAGTTTATTCTACTTTACAGCTTTGCAGTTGATTTATTTTCGTTAATTCATATTTCTGGTATTCATTTCATTAATGTGCAATCCTAGTTGGTTTTATTTATTCATGCAATGGATTGAATTAGTTATCAGTTAAAGAATCATTTCTGGTTAATTAAAGAATTGAGCGTTATTGATTAAATTCTTTTCTTCTATCTAGTAGTTTAAGTCCAGCTGAAAGATCTCAGTTAATGCTACGGTGCTCTCGGTTGATTATCATTCGAGTTGGTTGATTAATATTGAATTATGGTTTTGTTTAAGATTAAGTCATGATGCTTAGATGATTTATTTCCCTTAGTTACAAGCTTGATATTTATGATTGCATTCGTTTACTCTTGTATTGAATTTAATAACTTATTTTAAAGCATTACTCTCTGGAATTATAGCTTGCACATATTGTGTACACTCTTGGAATAAAAATACTTACCCAAGTTGATAATTAATGTGAGGCAATTAGGAGTTTTAAAAGACACCTTTTAACACCCAACATTTTGGCGTCGTTGCCGGGGATAGTGTTTCCATTTTACAAAGAATGATGTATGTTTTATGTTTATCTACTGAGAGAGAATTGGGTATTAAAAATGGAAGGTAAGAACCTATGTAACGAACGAGTAAAATGCTTGCTCCTCCACATCCTTTCTATCAGAATTGCGTAGGAATTTAAAGTAGAAATGAACGTTTGTATTTTTGTATGAATGACTAAGAAGAAAAGACTAGAAAAAGATATAATTCCTCCCCCCAAACCTGAAAAATCTAAGGGACCAGTGACCCTTGGATGATCAACCTTTATTGGCGAAATCATAAGAAAGGTTGAGTCTCAGTCATCAGTAGTACCCGAACTGTTGCTACTAGACATCATACTATTTCCCTTCAGGCCACAGGATCACCATCTATAGCAAACGTTGAGATTCACAATAAGACTAAAGGGTTGAATAGAGTTTTCAAGATATTGAAAATTCACAACCACGCCCTTCACAAGAAGGGAATTCTTGCAACCTCCATGAAGGAGAAGGAGAAACAGGTAATCCTGAAATTAAATCATTAGAACCTAGATCTCCAGAAGTAGTGATTGAACAGAGGACACCCAGTGTTCCAAATCTAGGTAGCACTGTTAGAATCATTCCAGCCTCTTCTGGACATCCTAGGAACAACTCCCCAACTCCAGAAATCCTTGAAGGATACTGGCATATTTTTTACCAAATGGCCAATAATCAGCGACAACCCCAAACCTCTACGTTACAATACCTTTTTGTGGACACATCTGTCAATGCCCCCATTAAAGCTATCCCATTACAGAATATTCCTACCTTTCATGGGCTAACTTCAGAAGACCCCGATGCATTCCTTTTCGAATTAAATGTCCTATGTAGGGGTTATGATTACACCACTGACCCCCAGAAGCTGAAACTGTTTCCCTCTACTCTGAAGGGAGCAACCCTGTGTTGGTTTATGGGACTCGATGGAGGTACCATCAATGACTAGGAACAGATGAAAACATCCTTCCTTAAAAAATACCAAGATTATTACTAGACTAGAGAACTAAAAGATGAAATCTTTCAAATGATAGCTAAGCCTAACGAGACTCTGGAAGAATATGTGGAACATTTCCAATATAATCTGCAAAGATCTCTCTATGCAAATCTGTCTGATAATGTTCTAAAAACCACAATGATTAAAGGTATGAAAGACCAATGGGTAGAAACACTGAATATAATGGGTAAGGGCAATATTTATCAAGAAGATTATGACAATATTATAGATTTGTGCATTAGGTGCTCCAGGTTTAGTACAAGGTTGAAACCAGTCGGATGTGATGTGATCATCAAAGACAGCAAAGCCTCAGGAGGAAGCATTACAAGAGTTGAAATCGGCAATCTATTGGAATATTTCAAGACTGATATCGTGGGGACCCTAACGACACAATTGGATATCATGCAAGCTAAACGAAAGAAGGTCGAAGCAGAATAGAACCTGGCTATTTTCTGTCCCCATTGCAAAAGAAACAAAGTCATAAAGAATGCCCGCTAGATATGATACAAACATGTGCCATATGCACTAAGGAGCATGCCACGGAAATTTGCCCATCACTCCTAGGATTAAAAGCAGTGTTCAAGGAAGTAGAAGAAGAAGTGGAACTAGTATATCTACTGAACCAGCGTCATCAATAGCAAGCATGTTAGACAGGTATGCCTACCATTCTATCTTCATTCTTTCCTCCCTCGCAATATAATTCTTAGCAATATTCAGGGGCAGCATGGCAGAACCAACCACCTTTTTCTACTTGGCCACCTCAAACATTTTCTATGCCACCATGGCCCAACCAGTCAAATGTTGGGTTGTGTTATATTCTTTCCACGTAGTTAACAGGGGGTTTGAAGGGCACCCGTAACCCCACTTTATGGGGTCCGG
Organism: Pinus tabuliformis; assembly: GCA_031772625.1. Classification (NCBI taxonomy): domain Eukaryota; kingdom Viridiplantae; phylum Streptophyta; class Pinopsida; order Pinales; family Pinaceae; genus Pinus; species Pinus tabuliformis. Next base: position 411,760,462 of record CM062808.1, read on the forward strand.
GGCAGCGCCCTGGAAAATTTTGGTTTTGGACCCTATGTTAGGTTGGGCGGACCCACCTATGGTTTTGTGCATGATTTTTGCACATGTTTTTTGGACGCGATGGTTTTTGGTCCATGGTATTGGATGTTTCGGCATGTATAAATATGTATTGTAACATTGAAAGGAACATAATGAAAAATCAAGCCGGTAGTCCCGATTTTGGGATCCAGGGGAAATCTCTGTGTATATGTGTTTTATGTGTTATGATCTCGCATTGTTTATTTCTGTGTTTCCGAATTCATATGCAGGTAATTTCTGTATAGGGTTAAAACCTACATTTGGTATCGGATTTGTTTTGGCTTCAAGGGGACGCCTTTATTGCTGAGGGGTTTCGCTCGGGCTTGTGGTAGACCCTTTTCAGTGGGAGATCTACGAGATCGATTCTGGTGGTGAAAGAAGATGGCGAGTAGTGGAAAGATAGAGTTCGAGAAATTTAATGGTCATAGTTTTGAGTTGTAGAAACTAAAGATGGAGGATCGTTTGGTGGATAAGACTAGTGGATTGTGGTAGATCGGGGTACCAAACCAACGGGAGTGTTCGATGAAGAATGGAAGAAGTTGGATTGGAAGGCAAAGAGCACAATACGATTGTGTGTCTCAGATTCAGTATTGCTGAATGTATCAAGGGAAGCTACAGCAAAGGCTTTGTGGGATAAGTTAGGGACTTTGTACCAATCTAAGTCTTTGGTGAATAAACTGTTCCTATGGAAAAAGTTGTATAACCCGAGGATGAAATATGGAGACTCAATGACAGAGCATCTGAATGCATTTAATACTGTGATAAGTCAGTTAGCATCTGTTGATATTAAAATTTCATATGAAGATAAGTGCATCAGTTTGTTGTGTTCTCTACCAGATTCGTTGGATAGTTTGGTTATTACAATAAGTAGCAATGCAACTGCCTTGCATTGATGAAATAGTCTCATCCTTGCTGATGGAGGAGATGAGACAGAAAAATATGGAAAGCCAAAATGGTGATGCCTTGTCTGTACGAGGGCGGACCCAGAACAAAAATAACAATAAGTCATCGAGTAGGAGATCTAAATCTAAAGGGAGATCTAAATCTCCAAGAAAACCTGTAAAGGTGGTGTGTTGGAAATGTGGAAAGGAAGGGAACTACAAAAGGGACTGTAAATCTAAAGCTCTTAACAAAGGAAAGGGATCTGATGAGGCTCCTTCTGCAGAGGTGAAAACCACCTCAGATGAAGGTGGGGATGTGTACTTGGCTTCTTCAAGTACACATGTAGATCATGAGGCATGGTTGATTGACTTAGGTGCATCCTTTCACTTCACTCCCCATAGAGAGTGGTTTTGTGAGTATGAGAAATATGATGGTGGTGATGTCTTCTTAGGGGATGATAGGAAGGCTAGAATCATTGGTCGCGAAAAAGTAAAGTTGAAGTTGCAAGGTGGAAGGGTTAGAACGCTTATAGGTGTTCTACATATTCCTGCATTAGCCAGAAATCTAATTTCTGTTAGCAAGCTAGATGATGCAAGTGTTAAAATAGTGTTCGAGAAAGACACCCGTAATATGGTTCAGGGAGCATTGGTATTGATGTGGGGAGTTTGAATTGGAACTCTGTACAAGCTACAAGGTAGAACTGTTATTGATGGGTGCAATAGTTCTGTGGTTCCTTAAAGTGGAGCAGAAAATCTAGTGGTCTCTAGAGAGAAGACCATGCTGTGGCATCAAAGGCTTGGACATATTGGAGAAAATGGCCTTCAGATACTTCATGGTAAATATATGGTAGAAGGTATGAGTAATAGCTCTCTGGATTTTGATTTTTGTGAAAATTATGTATATGGGAAGCAGAATCCAATGAGTTTCCCCTTTGGTAGTAAGAAGACGAAACATATATTAGAACTTGTGCACAATGATGTGTTTGGACCTGTGAAGGTTCCATCACTGGGTAAGTCTGTGTACTATGTATCATTTATAGATGACTTCTCAAGGAATACATGGATATATTTCCTTAAGAAGAAATATGAAGTCTTTGACAGGTTTAAAGAATTTAAGGCTCTGGTGGAAAACCAGACAGAGAAGAAGATAAAGGTGCTGAGGACAGATAACGGTGGAGAGTTTTGCAGTAAGGAATTTGAAGAATTCTGTAAGAAGTGTGGTATAGCATGACAGAAGACTACTCCATATACACCTCAGCAAAATGGAGTTGCAGAAAGAATGAATAAGACATTGATGGAAAGGGCAAGAAGCATGCTCAGTGGTGCCAGGTTAGGATAAGAATTCTGGGCAGAGGTAGTGGATACTGCATGTTACCTGGTCAATAGGTCACCTTCATCAGTGTTGGAGGATAAGACTCCACAAGAGGTATGGACTGGTAAGAAACCCTCTCTTTCACATCTAAGGGTATTTGGATGTGATGCATATGTACATGTTGCAAAGGAGAAACGAACCAAGTTGGATAGTAAATCTGAAAAGTGCATTTTTATTGGGTATAAGGATGGTTTAAAGGGTTATAATCTTTGGAACCCAGTAACAAGGAAGGTTGTGTACAGCCGAGATGTGGTGTTCAGAGAGGTTAAAGATGTTATTAAACATGAATTCAAACCAAAGGAACCTGAGAAGATAGAGTTTGAGCTAAAGGAGGAAGAATCAGACTCTACAGTAGAGGAGGAATCAGAAGATGAAGAGCCACAAACTCCGGCTGTGAGAAGATCAGTTCAAGAAAGAAGGTAGCTAGAAAGGTATAGTCCATCTACTTTCTGTTCAAATTTTTCTTTGTCTGTTACTGATGGTGATCCCAGAAATGCGAAGGAAGTAGTAGATTCAGAGGATGGAAAACTCTAGAAAGAGGCCATGATTGATGACATGGCATCTTTGCGCAAAAATGAGACTTGGGATCTGGTGGAGTTGCCGGCTGGAAGGAAACCCACTGGCAGCAAATGGGTGTTAAAAAAGAAGACAAATTCATAAGGAAAGGTGGAGAAATACAAAGCTCGGTTGGTAGCAAAAGGTTATTCCCAGGTACCAAGAATTGATTTTGGTGATATTTTTTCTCTTGTTGCCAAGATAACTTCTATTAGATTACTTTTATTTGTTGTTGATGCTTTTGATTTTTAGGTAGAACAGATGGATGTGAAGACAACATTTCTTCATGGGGATCTGGAAGAGGAAATATACATGAAGCAACCTGAAGGCTTTGCGGTGAAGGGTAAGAAAGAACTGGTATGCAAGTTAAAGAAGTCTCTGTATGGGTTATAACAGTCACCAAGGATGTGGTATCAGAAATTTGATACATTTATACGGAAACTTGGCTTCACCAAAAGCAAAGCAGATCACTGTGTGTATTTTAAATTAATTGGTGACCGTGTTATTTATCTGGTCTTGTATGTGGATGATATGTTGCTAGTTGGAAATGACAAAGAAATTATCCAGGATTTGAAGACCCAATTGTCCTCCAAATTCGACATGAAAGATCTTGGTGCTGCAAACTATATTTTGGGCATGGAAATTAAAAGAGATCAGGCAAAGAGGAAGCTCCGATTAAACCAGAGGAAGTATGTCGAGACAATACTGCAAAGGTTTAATATGCAGGATAGTTAACCGGTGAAGGTTCCTATTCTTGTAGGTGTGAGGTTATCTGCTGAAAAATGTCCCAAGACACAAGAAGAGGAAGAGGACATGTCCCATGTTTCGTATGCAAGTGCAGTCAGTAACCTAATGTATGCAATGGTATGTATTAGATCAGACATTGCACATGCAATGGGAGTATTGAGTAGGTTTATGTCAAAACCATGGAAGGAGCACTGGACAGCAGTGAAGCGGGTTTCAGGTATTTGCGTGGCACTAGTGATTATGGTTTGTGCTACCAAGGAAGACCAAATTGGACAGAGTTTTGGATATTCATGGCTTTGTTGATGCAGACTGGGCTGGAGATCTGGATCAGAGAAGATCTACAAGTGGGTATGTGTTTAACCTATTTCGAAGTGCAGTCAGCTGGATGAGTAAGAAATAATCTGTAGTGGCACTATCAACTATAGAGGTAGAATACATGGTAGCCACTCATGCAAGCAAGGAAGCAGTTTCATTGCAGAGATTGTGTTCAAGTATGGGGTTAGTACAGGAAGCTATAAGGATAGACTGTGACAGCCAAAGTGCAATTTTCTTAGCAAAGAACCCTGCATATCATTCAAAGACAAAGCACATTGATGTTCTGTATCACTTTGTGAGGGATATGATAGAGGACAAAAAGGTGTTGCTGGTAAAGGTGGACACTTTGAAGAATACTGTAGATGCATTGACAAAATCTGTGAGCTTTGAGAAGTTCTCTTGGTGTAGAGAGACAATGGGCATTTCAGGACTGGGAAAATGACTAAGCTCTCTTGTGACCCCCTGTGGAAAGAAAACAACAAGTGGGAGAATGTTGGGTTTTGTTATATTCTTTCCACGTAGTTAACAGGGGGTTTGAAGGGCACTCGTAACCCCACTTTATGGGGTCCAGGGAAACGCCCCAGAAAATTTTGGTTTTGGACCCCATGTTAGGTTGGGCGGACCCACCTATGGTTTTGTGCATGATTTTCGCACATGTTTTTTGGACGCAATGGTTTTTGGTCCATGGTATTGGACGCGATGGTTTTCAGTCCATGGTATTTGACGCGATGGTTTTCGGTTCATGGTATTAGATGCTTCGGCATGTATAAATATGTATTGTAACATTGAAAGGAACATAATGAAAAATCAAGCTGGTAGTCCTAGTTTTGAGATCCAGGGGAAAATCTCTGTGTATATGTGTTTTATGTGTTATGATATCGCATTGTTTATTTTTTGTGTTTCAGAATTCGTATGCAGGTAATTTCTATACAAGGTTAAAACCTACATCAAATCCAAATAATAATTGGCCAAATCCCTCTTACCCTCCACCATTCTAGCAGAACAACCCCTATTCATCTCAATGGTCCCCTTCCACCTCACAAAATCAGAACTGGCAATCAAATTGGCAAAGATCCACGAACCAGCATATGGGGATAGTTCCTTTGTCTCAACCAACTTTACCAGCACCCTACACGTTGCGGAAAAATCCTCAATCTAATATACGACTGCAACTCCCAGCTCAGCCAAACCCAAATCCTAACAACATACTAGTCTGGTTAGTACAAATCATTGAGGGTCTGGACCCTGAAACTAAGTTGAGAGAGTGTAATGAACTCAAGTTAAGATCTGGACGCATAATTGCTCCAGACAAGGATAAAAATATGCAACATGAAGAACCGCACCCTAATAAGCCTTTGACTGTAAATGATCAACAAACAAAACAAGGGGAAGATACAGTTAGGCAGAAAACTCCCAAACAGATCATAACTACTTCCCCCCCATTCCCAGAAAGATTGATGATATCGCGCCCAATTGAATATCCCGACTTTGATCTTCTAGGTGAACTCAAGAATATCTGTATAAAAATACCCCTCCTCTAGGCTATTCAAGACATTCCAATATATGCCAAAACTATTAAAGGATTGTGTAAGAAGTCTGTGAGGAAAACAAAAATAACCCTAACTGTCCATGTTGTCGACACTTTGTTTGATTTATTACTAGGCAAAGAGACACCTGTAAAATATGAGGACTCGGGAAACCCCATTATCACAGTACAGATAAATGGTCGCTCTTTTCCCAATGATTTAGTTGATTTAGGGGTATTTATTAACATTATCACAACAACAACTTGTGAAATTCTTGGCATCACAGCCTTAGAACCAACAACTACCTTGCTGGAACTTATTGACCGCTTAGTCATTAAGCCAGAAGGAACATTACTAGATGTGATGGTTTTTGTAGACACTTGGGAATATCCAATAGATTTTTTGATTATTAACCCTAGGAACTGGCTAGATGGACATCCCTTAATATTAGGAAGGCCTTGGCTAGCAACTATTGATGCTTATATCAGCTGTTAGACAGGCAGTATGACCATAACCAGAGGGAATGATGTGAAGAATCTAGCTTTATACCCTCCTGCTTAGCCAAGCCTAACCATTGTAAAAACTAGGAAACAACCTGTCACATATTTAACATAAAATATTCGGTCACCATTGATTGTGGCAGATGCCCTTGAATTTAAAAACCAAACAAAAGACAATGTCATTAATACTTTTATCAATCACCCTGCTACAATGTCTAGTTTGAAATGTCACATGATTAAAGTAGTCCTTGACAATGAAATTGAAGAAGATTCCCTCAGAGATATCAATGACCAACCAATACCAACAACCACTGTCTATAATATCAAACCTATCGAAATCAAGCCAGGGAAGATCCTGAACATTAACAGTAATCTGAGTGATGACCAGCAACAGAAACTTATTCAAGTCCTTAGGAAATATAAAGGGGCTTTTGCTTGGGATTACCCAGACATGAAATGGGTTGACCATCAACTATGCATGCACCACATCTACACTGAAAAAGATGCAAGACCCATTCGACAAGCTCAGCGTAGATTAAATCATCACCTAAAGGATATTGTTAAAGAAGAACTTCAAAAACTATTAGATGTGAATTTTATCTATCCTATATCCGACAGAAAATGGGTTTCTCCATTAGTTGTGGTCCCAAAAAAGAATGGGAAATGGTGGATATGCGTCGACTACAGAGAACTCAACAAGGTAACGCAAAAAGACCATTTTCCCCTTCCATTCATTAATCAGGTCCTAGATACACTGGTAGGGAAGAAATTCTTCTCTTTTCTGGATGGCTTCAGTGGCTACAACCAAATTCAGATTGCCCCTGAAGACTAGGATAAAACTACTTTTACCTATCCGTGGGGAACATTTTCTTATAGGGTATTACCTTTTGGATTGTGCAACACACCTGCTACATTCCAAAGAGCCATACTCAGTATTTTTGTAGACTTGATAAATGAAGGATTGGAAGTGTACATGGACGATTTCACACCCTATGGAGATGACTTTGAATAGGCATTACAGACATTGGAGAAAGTCCTGGAGTGGTGTATTGCTACTAGGCTATGCTTAAGCCACGAGAAGTGCCATATGATGATGACAGAGGGCCTGATCCTGGGTCATTTCATTTCAGCAACTAGAATTTAGGTAGATCCAACAAAAATACAGGTAATCCTCTTATTAGCTACTCCCTACACTCAAACATAGGTATGTAGTTTTCTGGGATTTGCTGGATATTATTGTAGATTTATAAAAACTTCTCATAGATTGTTGCACCATTATATGACTTAACAGGAAATATTTATTTTATATGGATTGATAAATGTGACATTTCCTTTACAGAGTTGAAATGGCTACTATCAACAACACCAGTATTACGAGGCCCGAATTGGGATATACCATTCTAGATTTCATCAGATGTGTCAAATTCAGCCATTGGAGCAGTTCTTGGCCAAGAAGAAGACAAGAAACCCTACTCTACATATTACATTAGCAAAAACTTAACTCCTACTGAGTTGAATCACATAGTAACAAAGAAAGAGTTTCTAGCTGTTATTTATGCTATTAACAAATTCAGACACTATATAACTGGATACCTTATAGTTCTATATACTGATCACTCTGCTATCAAATATTTAGCTAAAAAACCATTACGAATTGAAGAGTGACACATTGGTTACTACTTTTGCAGGAATTTGACATAACTATAAGGGATCGACCAGGGAGGGAAAACCTTGTGGCAGATTTCCTCTCCTAAGTGCCAAGAACAGATGATGCAATGGCGGTAGAAGACCAGTTCCTGGATGAACACCTGTTTGCTATGGGCGTAAAAACACCATGGTACATAGATGTGGCAAATTACTTAGCAGTGGGAAAAATCCCCAAACCTCTGACACCCAGAGAAAGGAAATTAATTTTGTAGCGCAACACTCAGTTATCTTGGATCGGAGGATACCTTTTTCACATAGGGGCCGATATGCACATCCACAGGTGTATCAAGGAAGACAAAATTTATGATATCTTAAAAGCTTGCCACGATGGAACTTGTGGTGGAGATTTTTCAGACCGCAGTACTGAACATAAAATTTTGCAAATGGGCTACTACTAGCCCACGATTTTTAAGGATGATAAGAAATTTATCCATGCATGCGATAGTTGCCAAAGGATGGGCCACCCTGGCCAATCTGATGAGATGCCCTGCATCCACAGCTAGTAATAAAACCCTTTAAGTGAATACGTTGCAACAAAATACGTGACTAAATGGGTGGAGACAGTAGCGTTACCAAGAGCAATAGAGGAAACAGTGATTAATTTTCTTTTCGAAATTTTTGTGCAATATGGCTTACCCAGAGAAGTAATTACTGATGGGGGCCCACAATTAGTAGGCCACAAGAAAGTTGCTACACTGAAGAATCATCACATTATGCATAGAATTACCTCTCCGTATCACTCACAGGTGAATGGGCAGGTGGAGAGTACCAACAAAGTAATTGAAGCTATTTTAACGAAGACAGTGTCCTCGCATAGACGAGACTAGGCTACTCGACTGCCAGAGGCCTTGTGGGCATATCACATGACTTGGAGGAACACTACTGGACACTCTCCATATCAGCTGGTATTTGGTAAGGAACCCATTTTCCCCATAGAATTTGAGATACAAACACTAAGGATAGCCCAGGAAGTAGGACTAGATTTAACTGAAGCCCAGATTAACAGACTACAACAAATAAATGAATTAGATGAAATTCGTCTATTAACTATACAACATACTGCACTCATTCAACAACAAAGAGCCAAATGGCATGATTCCATGATTAAGAAAAAGACGTTTCATGAGGGTGACTGGGAACTTCTTTACGATTCTAGGTTTCAAGACTTCCCTAGTAAATTGTAGACTAGGTGGTTAGGCCCCTATGAAATAAAGGAAGTGCATGACAATGGCACTCTTACATTGGCCACCATTGATGGGTCTAGTTTTTCCTTTAAAGAAAATGGGCAATGGGTGCATCTCTACCAAAACCCACTTACAAGAGAATATTTTTACCAGCAGATATGTGAGGACCCCACCATGCAAGTTCTAGCTGCAGAAGGCAATCCTTCGACAGCTTGATTTTTGTAAAAAGTTATTTCTTTTTGTAAAAACTGTAAAAATGATTTCTGATTTGATTTTCTGCATTTTTTTCTCTGTTTATTTGTTGTTCCAACTTTGGAAAAACACTTTTTCTTTTTTGTTCTTCCCACTTTGGAACAAAACTTTTTCATTTTTGTTGTTCCCACTTCAAAACAACATTTTTTCATTGTTGTTGTTCCCACTTCGGAACAACACTTTTTCGTTTTTGTTTTTCCTACTTTGGAATAACACTTTTTCGTTTTTGTTGTTCCCACTTCTGAACAACACTTTTTGGTTTTTGTTGTTCCCACTTCGGAACAACACTTTTTTGTTTTTGTTGTTCCAACTTTGGAACAACACTTTTTTGTTTTTGTTGTTCCCACTTTGGAACAACACTTTTTTGGTTTTTCTATTCCCACTTTGGAACAACACTTTTTCATTTTTTCTGTTCCCACTTTGGAACAACACTTTTTCGTTTTTGTTGTTCCCACTTTGGAACAACACTTTTTCGTTTTTGTTGTTCCCACTTTGGAACAACACTTTTTCGTTTTTGTTGTTCCCACTTCGGAACAACACTTTTTCGTTTTTGTTGTTCCCACTTCGGAACAACACTTTTTCATTTTTTCTATTCCCACTTTGGAACAACACTTTTTGGTTTTTGTTGTTCCCGCTATGGAACATCACTTTTTCGTTTTTGTTGTTCCCAGTTTGGAACAACACTTTTTCATTTTTGCTATTCCCACTTTGGAACAACACTTTTTGCGTTTTTTTGCTGTTCCAACTTTGGAACAACACTTTTTGCGTTTTTTTGCTGTTCCAACTTTGGAACAACACTTTTTGTGTTTTTTTGTTGTTCCAACTTTGGAACAACACATTTTGCGTGTTTGTTTTTCCAACTTTGGAACAACACTTTTTGTTGTTTGCTGTTCAAACTTTTGCACAACACCTTTTTCTCTTAGCATGTTTTGTTGTTCCCACTTTTGAACAACTACTGTTCCATCTTTGGAACAAAATTTTTGCTTCTTGAAGTCGTGTGTTTTCTAAACAACACCTTTTTCCTTGCATTATTTTGATGTTGAACAATACTTGCGGGATTATTCCTAGCTCATCTCAGCCTCATTTTTCTAATTCCCTTTCATAGCATGAAGTACAATACTTTTATGAGGACAAGAATTACGGATTTTGTTGAAGCAAATGAATACCCTTAGCGTTATGATCTTTAACAAGACAGCTTCTTGATGATAGATTTAAAAAAAAGGGGACACAATTATTTATATATTACTTTACTGTATTGATTTCTGTTGTATATGATACTGATTGATCATCTTTACCATGATGGTTCCACCCCTCCTGGTTATAATCCTCTCTGTCTATTATAAGTGAGATTATGGGTATATTTTTTTCTATTGACATGTTCAACTTCTTCCATCATCCCTGCTCTTAAGGAGTACTGAGCCTCCCTCTATTTATTATAAAAATGTGTAATAACAACAAAATTTTGCCTACAGATAGAGCATAGGGGGTTTCATTAAGAGCCAACCTACCATGTTCATAAGGATGTAGCAATGTGACATTCCCACTATGGCCACCACACCAAGGTTATGATCCATTGGATGGCTAAAATATCCTTGGAACAAGAGGTCTCATCACAAGCCGGCCTGATCACTTTTGCTACTTCCTAGTGAATGGCAGTGTGGTCATCTGGTTACCATGCCAACACATTGATCTCTTCTGTAGAAATAACAATGGAATTATCCAACTATAAATTGAGGATCCTGGCTCATATGGGTTAAAAAGCAACTCTATCGAGGCTATGGATGCCTGCTGGCAACAGAAGCTCTGCTTATGGTATTGAAGTTCTATTTTCAACATCAATAATTATTATAATACCCTCTTCTTACTTTTCCTTTTATCAGAGTGATTATTTCCCTAATTTCTCCCTACCTTGAACCTTTATGCATGAGTTAATGTTTTTAATCAATCATATCATTTTCAGCCAGAATATCGTCAGCAAAGCATCTTTTTCTTGCATATTGTTGTCCTTTTCCTTACTGCATAACCTATCATCAACCAAAGCATCTTGTCTCTTATCAATAAACATCATTACACACCTCGCCTTCATTATATCCATGCCTTTTATAGTCCTTTCATTAATATACATACTTTCTCTCATTTATTGCCATATCTTTCACCCTTGTACATTACCGTCAGAACAACATTTCCCCATCCATTCGGTCGTAGGCGACCTCTCATCTTGAAGGAGGGAGGGGACCTCCATTACACTCGTGCATGCATTATAATTGTTTTATTGGACTTCATAGGTTGATATGGTATTCCATGATCACGTGGCATGTGGCAAAATAATAGTCCTCGAATTAATTAATTCTCATAGAAATATCATTTAACATTGTAAAACTTAGTTGTTACAACTACTTGTTGTTCTATCTCTCTGTTGTTGTTTGTTGTTGTGTTTTCTCCACTGCACTAATCCTTTGCAATAGTAGGAAGAGCTCAAGCATTATGGGTGGTAAGACAGTGCGCTGAGAATCTTTAGTGCTAGAAGTCTCCGACAGAGCCAAGGAAATTTTGGTTCGCACAGGGTGGATATCATATTTCATAAGATTTTAGCCCCCTAGTGAAGAAAACACTATTGAGTTTCTACAATATCTACTGAATGGGCAATGCTTGGTGAGAGGTAGAAGAATCAAAGTATCAGATGCTGTAATAGCTGAAGTATCTAGGCTTCCAGTGGAAGGAACTATATGGCAAAAAAAACACGTAATGTTGCAAGACGCGGTGGACATTTTTAGAGATGCAGGCGAGGAATTAACCAAGAAAGGCAAGGGCATCCAACCATCTTCTCTAGAAGAACCATGGCATGAGTTGGCAAGTGTTGTCTAGAGGTACATTACCTATGATGGACGACGAGACGTGGTAAGACCATGACAACTCAAACTCTTAGTTGTTTTAAAACTAAAACTCACTGGTAATCTACCATCTTTCTTGAATTCATTACTGCATGATACCGCCGATAGAATAAGATGAGCTAGGCACCCTAAAACCGTAGTTAGCCACCATGGATTGATTAGACTAATTGTTAGCCATAACCTTGTTCAACAAAACTTAACTTGGGACAGTCTCATAGCGCCTCTAGAGATTAGTCAAAACCCTATAATCCAAAATTTTGCAATCTTGGAGATGAGCCAGCAAAGCCCTATTCCAAAAAGGAAAAGGACTACCCACTCAAACATTGAACCCCACAAGCACAAGTGGTCTGCAAGGTTAAATATAGCCTAGAGAATGTCTATAAATCCACAAGATAGTACCGAACAACCTACGGAGCCATCTAGACTAGTTAATATACAGGACTCTGAGTTAGAACCAGAGGAACAATGCAATTCTAAGCCAGAAGAAAAGGATAATTCAAAGCCCGATTCAGAGGAAGAACCTGAACAAGGGGAAGGATGTCATTCGGAATCAAAACTCGAGGAAGAGGCCAATTCAGAGCAAGAACCTGGGGAAGAGGCCAATTCAGAACAAGAACCCGAGGAAGAGGATAGACCGGACTCAGAGCAAGAACGGGCACAACACTTTGATGATGAACTGGAAAATGAAAAAGGGCCTCCTCAAACATCAACCATGAGCCCCCAAAATGATCTTTTGCAGGATTTTGAGACAGGGATGGCCCAGGTCCTGGCAAATCTGAATTCATACATGAAGCTTAGAGGATCACTTGATCCTAACCTAATGGAAGCCCAATCCCCAGAGAATTCTGGGCATACATAAATTCTGCCTTCTTTAGAGGCTATAGACCATGAAAAGGAAGCAGACACAAAATTTATTCATGAATCCGACAACCAGTCTGGTGACACAGTTCTATTGGAGCACAACCATGATAAATAATGGGAATCTTTAGATACAAAAGCTATTGAGAAGCCCATTAGTGTAAAAGATGCTCCTCAGAAGAGGCGAGTAGCCTGAGAAAAACAAAAGAAGCTGAGACAAAAATACCAAAAGCTTCAAAAGACAGTTAAAAGGTTACGTCGGAATATTACAGAAATTGCAAATGGAAAAGCCCAAAACACTACTCCTAAGGTAGTCATTGTGGCTACACAAATGGAAATATGTAAGGGTAGGGAAACAGAAACCCAAACCGAACTCATTCCTACTCAAACAATAGCCACCCAGGAAAATTTTCATGCAAACTTAGTGGATGCAGCCATTTAGATAGAGGGTTGGTCCTCCCACAATAAGGAAGTACAGACCGAGGAAATATCTTCTCGTAGCACAGGCACTTAGACAGAAGAGAAAGCCAAGGATATCCTGTCAATCAAAGACCCTATTCTTCGAAATCTACAGGAAGAGCTAACGCAAGCCCAACTTGCTTTAGAACGATGTGAATAGGAGATAGTTCCCTTGCAAAAATATCAGGAGTTACATAAGAAGTTTAGGGAATTACCATAACTGAGAATGGGACTTTTGATAGATTTAGACAGGAAGAAGAAAAGCTGAAGAATGTGAATACCAATCTGGACAGAGTCAGGAATAAAGTCGTAAGAGATGGAAAGCCAATCGAATTAAAGACAACTGAAGATTTTATAAGTTGTTGTAAGGAACATGGGGAAAAAGTCCAAAGGCTTCTTTGCGAATTTTATCTGCATAATTTCATATTAGAAGAAGAAGTGGATAAGAATCCTAGCCCTTTTGTTGGATATATTCAATTCCAGGCTTTTATCTCTTTTGCAGTTAATCAACTTAAGTGGTTTAAGGCTTATAATTCATTCCAAAGACAAGAACACGGATTGGATATCTGGGTAAGGAGTGAGCCTACTCACCCTTTGCAACTGTTTGCTAAACATAAAAGGTTGATGACATAAGAAGGCATGATTCAAATTTTAGGGCCCATACATAAGGAAATTTTACAGAAAGGAACAACATATTTCCTCTCCATTCAGGAAAGATCCCTGATTACATCCAAAATGAGATGGATGGTCTCAACTAACATTGTTAAGGAAAGAGAACCATTTGATTATGGGAATTTCAAAGTTTTTGCGAGCCGGTTAATCACATACAACAATATTTTCTTGAAGGAAGGGCCTTACTCGTTGGGATGTCAATTTAGGTGTCCCATTATTTGGTATCCTCCTGAAGGGTATCAATTTGACTATGAGTTACTTGAAGGACATGAAAAGACAGCCTTTGCAAATCTAGCACAACATCACGGTTTTAGGCCTGATAAAGAAACCTTTTCTCCAACTTACTCCTTAACTACATTAAATAGGAACTATTCATTTTTCATGAGGACATGAAAAATGGTAAGCAGGGGAGTATGTTGAGCCTTGTAATAGGTATGTATTTACTCTTGATTACTGTCTTTTTCCTCTTTTCTTATCCATTTTGTGTCATGATATAATAACATATTGATAGCATTTTGATAAGGAATGAATGAAATTGCTCTTGATATGATTTGACCATCCAAACTAACTCTCATTGCTTTTTATGTAGAAAAACAGTAGATGGAACAACAATTTTTCCAAATTTGGAACAACAAAAGCTAATCAAGGGAAATGAGAAGCGTCGTGTGTGGTCAAACCAATGAACGAATCAAGAAGATCAGCACAAGATGAAATAATTGTCTGAAGATAGCATTTAGTTGTGAATCCCTCAGGATCTCCTGATCCTGAGGGATCACATTTATCTTTTTCTTTTTGACTATAATGGGGAAAACTGAAGAGGGATCTCTCGTCTTTTACTTCAATTGTAATTTTAATTTACAGAATCGTGATTCTGAAGAATGAGATCGTATTGTAATGACAAGTGACTTTGATTATTAATATATAACTTGCATTGTTGTTCATTCGAATATTCTGAAGTAGCTAAGTAGTATTTGCTGGTGGCTAGGGCCCGGTCTCTGGTGGATCTTACTATTGTTCCTTGTTTTATACTTTTTTCGTTTCCTGCAAGTTTATTCTACTTTATAACTTTGCAGTTGATTTATTTTCGTTAATTCGGATTTCTGGTATTCATTTCATTAATGCGCAATCCTATTTGGTTTTATTTATTCATGTCGTGGATTGAATTAGTTATCAGTTAAAGAATCATTTTTGGTTAATTAAAGAATAGAGCGTTATTGATTAAATGCTTTCCTTCTATCCAGTAGTTTAAATCTAGCTGAAAGAGCTCAATTAATGCTACGGTGCTATCAGTTGATTATCATTCGAATTGGTTGATTAAGATTGAATTATGGTTTTGTTTGAGATTGATTCATGATGCTTGGATGATTTATTTCCCTTAAAGTTACAAGCTTGAGATTTATGATTGCATCCTTTTACTCTTGTATTGAATTTAATAACTTATTTTAAAGCATAACTCTCTAGAATTCTAGCTTGCACATATTGTGTACACTCTTGGAATAAAAGACTTACCCAGGTTGATAATTAATGTGAGGCAATTAGGAGTTTTAAAAGACACCTTTTAGCACCCAACAAGTATGTGAATAACTATGTGACTCATGATATTGAATTGGTAATGGCCATTCACGCATTGAAGATGTCGAGGCACTATATTCTTAGCAAGAGGTTTGTGTTGATGAGTGATCACAGTGGGATGAGATACTTGTTTGAACAACCTAACCTAAATGCCAGACAAGCAAGATGGTTGGCTACGCTGAGTGAGTTTGACTTCGAGATTAGGTAAATTAAGGGTAAAGAGAACATGGTTACAAATTCTCTTAGCAAGAGAGTGTAGGTAAATTACATTGCAACTATGATTTCATATGGGACAGACTTGTAGGAACAGATCTTGTAGGTAGGACATCAAGATGACAGGTACCAAGAGGTTTGGGGACAGATTTTTCCTTCACTATAACTTATCATCTGTAGACAGATGGGCATACAAAGAGGGTTAACAGGATTCTTGAAGACATGCAGAGGATGTATGTCATGCATCAACAATAGAAGTGGGAAGAATATCTTCCATTGGTATAGTTTTCATACAATAATGGGTATCAGGAGTTTTTGAAGATGAGTATATTTGAGGCACTTTATGGGTAGAGTTGTACTACTCCCATCAGTTGGAGTGATCCAGTGAACATGGTATTGATTGGACCAGACATGTTGGTAGAGATGGAATAAGAAATGCAGGTTATCAAGAAGAATCTAAATGCAACATAGGATAGGAAGAAGAGTTATGCAAATCAACGCAGGGTATTTAAGGAGTTTAAGGTTGGGGAGAATGTGTAATTTCACATCAAGCCCAAGAAGATTTCCTTAAGGATTGGATCATGTGCCAAGATGGAAGCTCAGTATTACAGGCCTTTCGAGATCCTTGAGAAGATTGGACTAATGGCCTACTGACTTGCACTGCCTCCAACAATGAAAGTCCATGATGTTTTCCATGTGTCATTACTTAAAATGTATCTAAAATATGTTGATCGTGTGATTGAATTGTATGTATATACATATGATGTGCTAATCCAGATTGATTTTGCAGATGAGATAGTCTCCCTTGAAGTTCACTCAAGTATGTTAGATCATGTTTATATTTGGTTGATCTGGCATGGTATGTTTACGGGAAGTAGAAGATCAAATATGACAAGCAAAATGGTGGACTATAGTTCACATGATTCACCCTACAGATTAGATGAACAAAATGGTGATGAGTACTCCCATGACATAATAGATACATTGAGAAGTTTGAAAGCAGAGATTAGAAGTTGTAAGGCAGATAATGATAGGATCATTCAGTCATAGGAAAGACTTGTCAAGGCACAGGAAAAACAAGAAAAGGTTAATGTAGTCATTCTTTAGATTCTATCAAATTTGCAGAGACAGAGACCACTTAGGATTAGTCATGGACAAGAGGAAAGTACTAATGGGGAATATGTTAGCAGGTCTCATTCATGTTGATACAAGTTTGACATGGATGACACAATCAGAGATGGTAGGTTCTTGGATACACTTGACAGGAGGGATAATGACTGTGGGTTCTATTCTAGTTCCGGTTCAGAGAGACGACATCATCAACACCATCACCATCCATATCAGAGGAGTGAGAAGAAGTACTTTCCAGAGTTCAAGAAAGAAAAGCCTCCTACATTTGATGGAGAAATGAAAAAGTCACACGATTTAGAAGCTTGGTTTCTTGGGATGAATACATTTTTCAGATTGCATGATTACTTAGAGAATATGAAAGTCGTGATAGATATTTTCAGTCTTAAAGGAAAATATGACATTTGGTGGGAAGATGTAAAGAATTTCAGAGGCATTTGGGAAGAGGAGTTGACGTGGAGTGAGTTGGAGAGACCTTTTAGGAAGAAGTATCTATCTGAAAGATACTATAATGACAGGGCAAAGGAATTCTATGAGTGGAAGATGGTATCTATGACTGATGAGGAGTGTACTAGCAATTTCTTGGAGTTGTTGAAATATGTGTCATATCTTAAGGAGGAGAAAGAAAAGATTCATATATTCATTAATGGGTTTCTGGTATCATTCAAAGACAAGGTTGAGTTTGATGACCCTAGATCGTTGGAGGAAGCCATCTGAAAGTTGAACCAATGTTATGAGCTATTGAAGTGCAATATTGAGTCTAAGCAGGATTGGAAAGGTAATGAGAAGAATAAAGGAAAGTGGGCTAAGAAGAGAGGAAAACCTCAGGATATAGATGACAAGAATAATGCAACATTGAACAAGAAGTTCAAGGCAACTGACAAAGGACAGGGATTTAGTCTAAGGAGCAGAACAAGGGTGATGATAGGAAGCCTTTACAATGTTGGACTTGTGGCAACAATTATCGCTAGAGAGATTGTCCACAACATCAAGATTATAAATAAAAAATATACAATACTTGTGAGGCACAAATAGTTGGGGATGTTGGACAGAGTATTACTCGGATTTATGCAACATTGGATAATAAATAGACTGATCATCATGCATCTATTATCAATTTGGAAGGTGAGCTTTGTGATCAAGTTGTTTCTATTTTTATTGACCTTGGATCTAACTATATTTGTATCAGTTCTCACCTGGTGGATAATTGTTGCTTGAATAAAGAAGTGCATGCTGAGTCTTGGTTGGTGCAGTTGGCTATAGGTACTAAGGAAAGATTTCATCATTGGGTAAGATATTATGCATTTGAGCTGAACGGTATGTCTACATCAACACATCTAAATGTGCTTCCATTGAGATCATGTAGTATGTTGTTGGGTATGGATAGGTTGTACATTTAGGACTAATTTATATTGATATTACAAGGCTATTAAGTGTTTGGATGATGACAGAGAGAAGATAATATTGCAGGGTAAAAAGAAGCCTACATCAGTGGGAATGGTTACAACTATCCAGGCAAAATGCAGTAGCAGGAGAGGATTTGTATTATTTATAGTTCATAATTCTAGTGAAAAAGGAAAGGATGTTGAGGATGTTGAAGTCATGAAGAGGTATCTGGTTTTGTAACAATTTCAAGATGTGTTTCCCGTATATATTTCAGAGTTACCACCTCATAGGGAAGTGGACTTTTATATTGAGTTGATGCCAAGAGTAGCACCAACATCAAAGGCAACTTCCAGGATGAACACTCTAGAGTTGGTGGAACTAAAGTTGCAATTGAAGGAAATGATTGATAAGTGATACATTACACCAAGTGTGTCCCCTTGGGGTGCACCAATATTGTTTGTGAAGAAGAAGGATGGTACTCTTAGGTTGTGGATTGATTACCGACAATTGAACAAGGTTGTTGGGCGCATATAAGGTATATTTTAGAACTTCTAAATGCCTCACATTAATTATCAACCTGGGTAAGTCTTTTTGTTTCAAGAGTGTACAAAATATGTACAATTGATGGAAATCGTTATATCTACAGAGAGTAATGTTTTAAGATATCTTATTGATTTCAATACAAGAGTAAATGGATCAAACCGTATCTATCAAACTTGTAACTTCAACGAAATGAACCTATTCAAGCACCAAAACTCAATCTTAATCGAAACCAAAACTCAATCTTAATCAAAAAGTTCTAATTGCAATTACATCAACCGAGTGCACCGTAGCGATAATAGAGCTCTTTCAGCTGAATCTAAACTTCTGCATAAAATTAATACACCTAATCTAACCAATAACATTATAGCTTTCAATTAACAAGAAATGATTCTTACCTAATAATTAAATCAATATATGACATAAATAAATGAAGTCAATCAACAAAAACAAGAATTAATGCAATGAATACGCAAACTCAACACTGGTGAAAGTAAATCAATCGTAAAGCTATAAAACAAAGTAATTAAACTTGAAATAAAAGAAAGGTAAAACTATAAAACAGGGAACAACAGTGAAATCCACTAGTGACCGGGCCCAAGCTACCAGTGATTACTACTTAAATACTTCAGAATATTGTGAATAAACAGCAACACGAATTATATATTATTCATCAAATCCAAATGTCATTACAACATGATGTATTCTTCAGAATAACTTTCTATATATTAAAATTACAATTGAAGTAAAAAGGCAAAAATTTGTTCTATTCTATTCATTTTTCCCCTCTTATAGTCAAAGAGGAAAAGAGATAACTGTGACTCCCTAAGATCAGGAGATCCTGAGGAATTCACAACTAAATACTATTATCAGACAATCTTCCATCTTGCGTTGATCCTTCTGATTCTCTTCTCAACTTGACCATACAAGACATACTCTTTTCTCCTTGTTTAGCCTTTGTTGTTCAATAGTTTGAACAACAGTTGTCCCATTCGCTAATCTCTGCATAAAAAGCAACGAAAGTTAGTTTTGATAGCCAAATTGCATCAAAAGAAGTTTCGTTCACTTTCTATTGAAATTCTATCAAAACCTTATTACATCATGGCACAAATGCATAAAAAGGAGTAAAAATATAGTGTAATCAAGAGTAAATTTATACCTATTGCACGACCCAACATAATCCCCTGCTTACCTTGTTTCATGTCCTCATGAAAATAAGTAGTTATTATGTAATGTAGTTAAAGAGTAAGAAGGAAAGACTTTTTATTTATTCAACCTAAAACCATGCTTTTGTATTAAATTTGCAAAGGCTATCCCTTCATGACCTTCAGGCAACTCATAATCAGAACGGTATCCGTCAAGAGGGTACTAATTTTGGCATTATGACACAGGTTTGGCTCGATGACATAAGTGTTGTCCTTGATGGCAACTCACTCAAAGTGCAGATCACAAGTTCAAGCTCTCAAAATAGTAGAAAATGAGATACCCGCAGGTTCTTGTTCACAAAGCCGTGGACATACGCAAGTGCGCCGAACAAACGCTGCGGACATGTACGCAGGTTCTTCGAACAAAAAGTGCGGACGTAAAGTTCATGCACTTTCATGCAGAGAAAAGCACGCACGTGGGAAATCTTATGGTTGGTCCATGGTATTTAGTCTGACATTTTTGATCCTATGGTTTTGGTTCGTGGTTTTGCATCTAAAGTATTGAACCTAGGTTTTGGGTCCCTAGTATTGGATCTCTATGGTTTTGGACCATGGTTTGAGTAAGGCCTATACAATAAAAAGTAAAGGAGATCATTTGGTTGGGAAACTAATGTGTTGAATATCTTGAGAGGAGCAAGATCTGAAATACTGGTGATCGGTTGGTGAGTTATAGCTGGACCTGAATCAAGGAGAAACCTGAGCATTACAAGACAGATCTACTGATGGGTCGAGATCTCTTTGGCGCATGATTAGATCTATAAATCTAATAATCTGGGGTATAATTGAAGTCTGATAAATTATCTATACCCGCAGGTTTGACACGACGCAGGAGTGGATACCCGCAGGTTTGACACAGTGCAGGCGCGGATACCCGTAGGATTGACACAGCGCAGGCGCGGATACCCGTAGGCTCAACACAGCGCAGGCGTGTATACCCATAGGCTTGACACAGTGCAGGCGCAGATACCCACAGTTTTGACAGAGCGCAGGTGCGGATACCCGCAGGTTCGACAGAGCAGAGGTGCGGATGCCCGCAAGTTAAAGAAGTGAATACTGCGGACGTACGCAGGTTTCTATTGGTGAAGTTGTGGACCTTTTCTTGAAATATGTTTTAGCTACTTTTGTCTATTACTGCAGTGTTCAGGGTTCTAAATTGGTGTCTGGTTACTGGTACTGTGTTCTGAGAAGTTATTGATTCAGTATTTATACAAGGAAGTTGGTTGATTGCAGATCTATTTGATGTTTGATTGATATTCATGGATCCAGTTTGAAAATTTATGAAAAATGGTCCCTGGAAGAAAAGAGAAGTCTTCTGTAGGTCAGCACCTATGTACTAGTACCTCAGCTAGTACAAGAGCTAAGGGGGTTGTAGCTCCCTTCTAGAAGAATTTGGAGAACGAGAGAAGGTTGTAGCCTTCTGCAGGTTGAAGCCTGTGTACTGGTATAAGACTGCACCAGTATAGAATCATTGTAAAAAGAAGTTTCTAATTGGAAAAAGATAGAGACATATTGCGGCAGGTGGTTTTCACCCACATTGGGTTTCCACCTTATATCTTGTGTTCTTTTGTGTGACTGTTTGCTCTACTTTTCCGTTCCTGCTTACTGTTATATGATTCTGACACATATATTAATGATCAGCATCTGAAGAATAAATTAAATTATAAGTCTGGGAAGTATACGCAAGTTTCATTAGTCAGATATACAAATTTTTGTATAAATTGAAAAAGAGTTTGATAATACTAATTCACCCCCCCCCCTCTCAGTATTATTTCCAACAGTTGGTATCGGATCAAGTCCTTCAGGAAAAGCATGATCGCTTGAAGGAAGATCTATCATCATGAGCAACTACGAAAAGGAAGCATCTATCAGGCTTCCGATTTTTTATGGGAGCAACTTCGTCTATTGGAAGGTAAGAATCACTGTCTATCTTCAATCTCTTGGTACAGAAGTTTGGGATATTGTGGAAATGGGATACACATTTCCATCAGCAACTCCTATAGATGCAGCTAGTAAGAAGCAGTATGAAACAAATGCAAAAGTTGTCAATACTCTATTAGGAATTCTATCTCAATCAAAATTCGTCAAGGTTATACAGCTCAAAAGCGCAAAAGAAATATGGGACAAGATCGTTCTGAGCTATGAAGGAGATGAACAGGTAAAACAAGAAAAATTACAAATTCTTAGAATTCAATATGAAAGTCTCAGAATGCATAATTATGAAAGTGTGGCTAGCTATTTCCTACGTATAGATGAGGTCGTAAATTGTATGAAAAACTTGGGTGAAGAAATAAAAGAAGTTATTTTGGTTGAAAAGGTTCTAAGATCTTTGTCTCCTAAGTTTGATTCAAAAATTTCTACCATAGAAGAAAAGCAGAATCTACAAAACCTTACCATGTCACAGCTGCACGGAATTCTAACTACTTATGAAATGAGAAAAGGAGGACCATCAGACAGGAGAGAAGTTGCATTCAAGGCTTCAGGAAAAGGAGATTACTATGAGTCGGGACTTATGTTAGAAGAAGAGGAAGAATCAAATTTTGTCAAGAACCTTCAATGGGGAACTGGAAGATTCAGAGGTAAGCCGCCTTTCAAATGCTTTACTTGTGGAAGAGTCGAACATTATGCTGCAAAATGTCCTCATAAAGATAAAGTACACAAAGCTAAGGAACCTGTTAGATGGAACAAAAAACAGAATGTAAATAAGAAGAGCTATTACACGCATGAAGACAGTGATGGACTGTCAAATAGTGATGGGGATGAACAAGGTAATGATGATAGACTTTTGATGGCTTTTGAAGATGATGATTTCTTGGATGCTATAAATGAAGAAGGTCTTTATGAAGAAATTTCTAAACTTAAAATTTGTTTAGAGGAAAAGAATATGATTATAGATACTCTATCATTCCAACTTGCTGAAAAGGATAAACATAATGAAGAGTTAGAATGTGAAATTGTGGAACTTAGAAAAGAAATTGAGAAAACAAAAGCCCTTAATCTCATATTTGCTAAAGGATCTGAAACTCTAGATGAGATTATCAAAATGCATCGTTCTCCTCTAATCAAGACTGGTCTTGGATTTTCCGAAGAAGCATCTCAAGCTCAGAAGCAAGTGCAGAAGCCATCCAGCTCCAAAAGTTATCTTGATGCAGCAAGGAGAAGTGAACAAGTTGACAATCGACAGCAAAAGCATAGTGAAGATCACCAGGTAAATCATGGACAGTTTGCTTCAAGAATGATAAAAAATTATCAAGTAAATCGGGGGCAATCTACGTCAAGGATGAACAGAAGCCTCAACCGACCACAGGTAAATCATTCTCAAATTGGCTCAAGAATGGATGGAAACTACAATCATATGGTTGGTAGATTTGATAATTGCAGGGATTTCTTCAGTGGCCAATGTTTCTCTTGTCATAAATTTGGTCATAAAGCTGCTCAATGTGTTGCTTACAAGACCATTATGACTAGGGAAGCTCGAAAACAAAGGAGTATGACAGGAATCATGAAAATAACCTACAATAAATTCTCTGCTCTTGAAAATGAAATAGAATGTTCTATCTATAACAACCTCGGTCATGAAGATTCTGAATGCAGAAGCAGGTTTCGGCAAACAACTCAGAAGGAGCAAGCTTCATTGAGTTCCAAAACATGGAAAAAGAAAGAAATGCAACCGGAAAGATGTGGGATAGCCTTATATGCGGAAGGATAGGAAAATCAATGGTACATCGACAGTGGATGCTCGAAACATATGACAGGTAATAAAGAAAAACTTCAGTCATATAGTGCCTTAGAAAAGGAAAAGAAGGTCTCATTTGGAAATGACACCCCTGTATTCATAAAAGGTAAAGGCTCTGTTCATTTGAAAGAAAAGGTCAAGATTGGAAATGTTATGTATGTTGATGGCTTAAAGCATAATCTATTGAGTGTCAGTCAGATGTGTGATCAAGGAACTAAGGTAATATTTCGATCAAATGGATGTATTGTTCGTGAGCTTGATACAGGAAAAACAGTGATCAGAGGCATAAGAACTCCAAATAGCTTATACATACTCAAGGGATAACAAAAACAATGCTATTTAAGCAAGAATGATGAACACTGGCTATGCCACAGAAGACTGGGGCATCTTAGCTTATCTCAGATAAGGAAAGCATGCAAATATCAGGCAGTTCGTGATCTTCTTGACATCAGAATTCCAGACAATACAATATGAAAATCATGTCAATTTGGTAAGAAAACCAGAACTAATTTCCCTAAGAAGGAAGGATCATCTCGCAAGCCACTTGAACTTGTTCACATTGATATATGTGGTCCAACTAGGAAGAGGTCACCTCGAGGAGAAGAGTATTTCATATTGTTCATTGACGACTTTTCAAGGATGTGTTGGATAGGACTCATGAAGTATAAAGATGAAGCTTTCGAAAAGTTCAAGTCATTCAAAGCCTTGGTTGAAAACGAATCAGATCGCAGAATCAAATGCCTCAGATCTGATCGAGGAGGGGAATTTACCTCAGATGAATTTTTTGATTTTTGTGAAGAACATGGAATAAGAAGGGAATTTTCTACTGCAAGGACTCCTCAGCAAAATGGAGTAGTGGAAAGGATGAACAGAACGGTTCAACAAATGGCTCATGCTATGTTTTATGAGTTTGGAACTCCCGCAACTTTCTGGGGTGAAGCCGCATTTGCTACTGTTACTATTCTCAACAAGACAAACGTATGGGTAAACAGCACTCAGACTCCTCATGAACTTTGGTACAGTAAGACTCCCATAGTAAAATACTTCAAAATTTTTGGAAGAAAATGCTACATTAAAAGGACTGATGAAAATCTTGGCAAGTTTGAACCTAGAGCAGATGAAGGCATTTTACTTGGCTACTCTCCCCACAAAAAAGCTTACGAACGTTACAATAAAAGACTTGGTAAAATTATTGAAAGTATTGATGTAGTGGTTGATGAAGAAGGAAACACTCCTAGGCAGGTAAAATCTGAAGATCTCGAAGATGGCGAAGACTATCCGTCAACATCAAATCAGATTCATGATGAAGAAGAAACCCATGAGGCACCAGAAGAACAGATAAGGATAGAAGAAAAGACTCCATCCAGATACGTTCATAAGAATCATCCAGAATCTCAAATTTTGGGGCAGAAAGAGGCAGGTGTACAAACAAGAAGAACCATTTCAGAAGCTTCAAGCTATCTAGCATTGCTCTCCTCCACTGAACCACAGAATGTAAGAGAGGCTTGTAAAGATGAATGTTTGGTCAAGGCCATGGAAGAAGAACTCAAACAGATTGAAAAGAATAACACTTGGGAGTTGGTTCCTAGACCAAAAGATAAGAATGTCATAGGGACAAAATGGATTTTCAAAAATAAGCTGAATAAAAATGGGGATGTGGTTAGAAACAAGGCAAGACTTGTTTGTAAAGGATATGTGCAACAAGAAGGAATAGACTTTGAAGAAACTTTTGCTCCAATTGCTAGACTTGAGGCCATAAGAATGTTCCTTGCTCTCTCTAGATTTCAAAAGTTCGAAGTATTTCAGATGGACGTAAAATCTGCCTTTCTGAATGGAGACTTAAATGAAGAAGTACATATTGAACAACCAGATGGGTTTATTCTTGGAAATGATCCAAAACTTGTATGCAAACTCAAAAAGGCTCTCTATGGCCTTAAACAGGCTCCAAGGGCGTGGTATTATTGATTGGATAAGTACCTCCATCAACAAGATTTTATAAAAGGATCAACTGATAGCAATCTATATATAAAAATTGACAATGATAAGCTGTTGATACTGGTTGTGTATGTTGATGATATCATCTTTGGTAACAATGAAGAAGACATGAGTCAAAATTTTTCCTTGGTGATGTAGAAAGAGTTTGAAATGTCCATGCTTGTTGAGCTCACATATTTTCTTAGTTTACAAGTCCAACAAAACAAAGATGGCATCTTTCTATCACAAACCAAATATCTCAAGCAGATCTTGAAGAAATATGGGATGGAGGATTCGAAACCAGTATGTACCCCTATGGTGACAAGATGCAGCCTCAGCGCAAATGATGAATCAGCAGTTGTACATCAACCAACCTATAGATCCATGATTTGTAGTCTGCTCTATCTAACAGGTACCCAACCAGACATTATGCATGCAGTGGGAATAGTTGGAAGGTTTCAGGCAAATCCAAAGGAAACTCATCTACAGGCAGTTAAGAGAATCTTCAAGTATCTTCAAGGAACTCAAAACTATGGTTTATGGTATCCTAGAGGTATAGATCTCACACTTCATGCATACACTGATGCGGATTGGGCAGGAAGCATGGATGACAGGAAAAGCACTAGTGGTGGTGCATTATTCATGGGTCCTAGATTAGTATCTTGGTTCAGCAAGAAACAAAGCTCTATTGCATTATCTACAGCTAAGGCAGAATATGTAGTTGTTGCATCTTGCTGCACACAACTCCTTTGGATGATGCAAACATTGCAAGATCTTCAAATCACTTGTACTCCACCTATCTCCATCTTTTGTGACAATACAAGTGCAATCAGTATTGCAAAGAATCCTGTCATGCATTCAAAGATGAAGCACATACCGATCAAGTATCACTTTCTCTGAGAACAAGTGCTTGAACAAAAGGTCAAATTAGAGTATGTTCCCTCTAAGGAACAAGTTGCTGATATTCCCACCAAACCACTGCCCAGGGAGACCTTTGAATACCTCGGCAAAAGCTGGGGGTAGTTGATGCATCATCCTGCTGTTGAATCTTGTCTATTTCCGACATTGTTGGCTGTACGTGAGATTCATATGGGCTATACGCGTACATACGCTAGTTTATGTGGGTGCAGTCAACTTGAAGAAAAGCAAGGATGAGAAGAGTCCGATATGGGTCTGTCAAGAGACCATCTGGCATAGGTTCAGGGGGAGCATATATTCTTCTAATAATGCATTGTTGGCATTATCAAGAGAAGCAAGTGCAGAAGGAGAACATGGATTCTAATCTGAATAATGATTGACAGATGTTGTTGATATTTTGTCTCTATATTTCTTTTGTCAAGGTCATGTAACGACCTATCTTGGTTGCCCCACTATGCCTAGGATGGATAATGTAATATACTTATTCTATCATGTATCCCCACTTGGTTGGGAGTCGTATGTATGAGTCTTTGGTGATAGGAAGGTCAGTTATGATGTATAAAGTCATATTTCTTTTGTAGAACATCTTCTTGCAGATCTTGCCTATATGTCAGGGGGAGCTTGGACAGCACAGTAGAGCAGAGATTTTAGCATGTACTCAGGGGGAGCATAACCCTTTGCCCTTGATGTCAAAGGGGGAGAAAAGACTTTGAGTGACTTTGGGTTGCCATCAAGTCCAAAGGGGGAGATTGTTGGCATTATGACACAGGTTTGGCTCGATGACATAACTATTGTCCTTGATGGCAACTTACTCAAAGTGCAGATCACAAGTTCAGGCTCTCAAAATAGTAGAAAATGAGATACCCACATGTTCCTATTCACAAAGCTGCGGACATACGCAGGTGCGCTAAAGAAAAGATATAGACATGTACGCAGGTTCTCTGAACAAAAAATGTGGACGTAAAGTACACGCACTTTCATGCAGAGAAAAGTGCGCACATGGGAAATCTTATGTTTGGTCCATGGTATTTAGTCCAACATTTTTGATCCTATGGTTTTGGTCCATGGTTTTGTATCTAAAGTATTGAACCCAGGTTTTGGGTCCCTAGTATTGGATCTCTATGGTTTTGGACCATGGTTTGAGTAAGGCCTAGACTATAAAAAAGAAAGGATATCATTTGGCTAGGCAACTAATGTGTTGAATATCTTGAGAGGAGCAAGATCTGAAATACTGGTGATCGGTTGGTGAGTTATAGCTAGACCTGAATCAAGGAGAAACCTGAGCATTACAAGACGGATCTACTGATGGGTCGAGATCTCTTTGGTGCATGATCAGATCTGTAAATCTGATAATCTGGGGTATAATTGAAGTCTGATAAATTATCTATACCCGCAGGTTTGACACAGCGCAGGTGCGGATACCCGCAGGCTCAACACAGCGCAGGCGCGGATACCCGCAGGCTCAACATAACACAGGCGTGTATACCCACAGTTTTGATAGAGCGTAGGTGCAGATACCCGCAGGTTCGACACAGCGGAGGTGCGGATGGCCACAAGTTAAAGAAGTGAATACTGCAGACATACGCAGGTTTCTATTGGTGAAGTTGCGGTCTTTTTCTTGAAATATGTTTTAGCTACTTTTGTCTATTACTGCAGTGTTTAGGGTTTTGAATTGGTGTCTAGTTACTGGTACTGTGTTCTGAGAAGTTATTGATTCAGTATTTGTACAAGGAAGTTGGTTGATTGTAGATCTATTTGATGTTTGATTGATATTCATGGATCCAGTTTGAAAATTTATGAAACGTGGTCCGTGGAAGAAAAGAGAAGTCTTCTGTAGGTCAACACCTACATACTCGTACCTCAGCTAGTACAAGAGCTAAGGGGGTTGTAGCTCCCTTCCAGAAGAATCTGGAGAATGAGAGAAGGTTGTAGCCTTCTGCAGGTTGAAGCCTACGTACTGGTATAAGACTGCACCAATACAGAATCATTGTAAAAATAAGTTTCTAATTGGAGGAAAGATAGAGACATATTGCAGCAGGTGGTTTTCACCCACGTTGTGTTTCCACCTTATATCTTGTGTTCTTTTGTGTGACTGTCTGCTCTACTTTTCCGTTCCTGCTTATTGTTATATGATTCTGACACACAGATTAATGATCAACATCTGAAGAATAAATTAAATTATAAGTCTGGGAAGTATACGCAAGTTTCATTAGTCAGATCTGTAAATATTTGTATAAATTGAAAAAGAGTTTGATAATATTGATTCACCCCCCCCCCCTCTCAGTATTATTTCCAACAACTAAATATTAGGGCTCCTAAATCGACATCCTAGCCAATATGGTCCTTCCCTCAAGATAATATCACTGTATGTGACAAAACGACCTGCGGCAACTTTAAAATTCCTGTAGCCAAACGGTTCTATGTTCCTAACACTATTGGTAGAGACCACCCATCTTTGTTTGGATGCAAGTAAGGACCTTTCCTGTATGGATAAGAAATACATCCTTACTACTTGCACGATTTCTTTGTGTATAGGCCCCTGAGTCTTAATTACTCCCTCCTGTTTCATGAGCCTCATGTGTCTAACAAAAAGATGCAAGGGTTGAGTAGGCTCACCCCTTACCCACAAATCCAATCCATATTCTTTCCTTTGAAAGATGTTATAAGCCCTAGACCACTTGAGTTGGTTCGTTGCAAAGGAAATGAAGCACTGGAGCTAAATGTCCCCAACAAAAGGGCTAGGATTATTATCAACCTCCCCTTCTAGTAAAAAATTATGCAAATAAAGTTCACAAAGAAGACGTTGGACCTTTATCCCATGCTCCTTACAGCATTTTATAAATTCTTTAGTTGTCTTCAATTCAACTAACTTGTAAGCCTTAACAGCTTTAATCTTCAATAGTAAATATCTTTCCAACAAAAATAGAGCATAATTTGTAGTAGGAGATCTGCAAGATAAGACATCAAAATATAAAGAGCAAATAGCATCAATCTGACCCACGACCTTATCTAGCTTGGCTTTTACTTTCCTCAGCTTTTCTTCATCCTGCCTTGACTTATCAAAAGTTTCACTCTCAATTATGGTCAAGTCATTGAATTGCTTCTGCAGCTCTTGATACTTTTGCAGAGGAACCGTCTCCTTCTTACATTGCGCTAAAGCAAGCTGGGCCTGTACCAGCTCCTCCTGTAACTCTAGAAGAATAGGATCACTGCTTGATTGTGTGTCATTGACTATCTCTTCTGTTTGCGTGCCTTTATTATGATAGGATAAACCCTTCGTCTGAATAGCCATATCTATTAAATATATATGAGAGCTTGTTTGTGTGGCGACCGTCTGAGTAGAAATAGATTCAATCTAGGTTCCTATTGCCTTACCTTCACATATTTCTGTTTGTGTGGCCACAGTGACTAATTGGAGAGTAGTGCTCTAAGCTTTCCTATTTTCAGTTTCTTTTAATTTTCGATGTAGCCGCTTAACCGTCTTCTGAAGCTTCTGGTATTTCTTCCTTAGCTTAACTTTATTTTGGCTACCCACTTCTTTTGAGAAGCATCTTTTATAGGAACAAGTTTATTGGTGGGCTCCAGTATTGTAGCAATAATGCTACAACTCCTGGAGCTTCCTATCTCTAACTTTATCAACCCGGTAGTTCGTAACAAACTTGGAAGCGACGGTGCTGTATGCACAAGTACTAGCTCTTGTCGCAGCTGTCACTTGGTCAACTGGCACAAGTCCGCTAGGGCTCAAGCCAACTTCTATATGTTCTCAGAAGAAGCTTTCTAAATGATGGACGAAGGCTATCTCAAAGGAAATTAACCTACTTTGCAAGAATGAACTGAAAGCCAACCAAAACATGGAAACCCTAGTAAACCCTAATCTGACTAGTTTAATCTCGATGATGCAATGGTGGGAGTGAAAACTTATATAAATGATGCCATTACTTCTAGTGAGATGAGATGCATGAATTTAAACTACTTTCATTGAAGAGAACACATTTTTGTATTTTTTCTCAAGTGGGTGGAGTTATTGTGATTGTGCTTCTTACTAGGTCTTGACTGTGCAGGGGTAGTTCAAAGGGAGGAAGGCTTGGGAAAGGTCAGGAGGGCTCTGAGAGGTTCCAGGGGATCCATCACATCATTCCACAGAAGTCCACAACGTTCAGGTGCTTGGCAACCGTGTTTGCAGGCTTCTACAGGATGTCTACAGGGGATCCTACAGGAAACTCGGGATTTCTACAGGAAGTCTGCTAACTTCTACAGGATGTCCTACAGTCGGAGTTTTGGGTAATGGAGGAGTGAAGGAGCTGTATGGATGGATGGGTAAGATGAAAGAGGAGCTTGAGATGGCCTATGGACAGAGAGATGAGGTGGAAAGAGAGTGGATAGAGCTGGTTGGTCGATAGAAGGGTAGAGGCAATGGAAGGTTAAAAAGATTGAGCAACGTGGACAATAGAGGGGTTGGAAGGAAAATGAGTTGAACAGAGGATGAGTAGGTGGCTTAGGCACGGTTCAGAAGGATAAGAACACGATGAAGTGGTGCTGCGCAGTGTAAATGAAACAAATCACCCTTATCTTGCATGTAAACGAAAGTTCACCAACCTATTCTAACTGTTTTATTAGGAATCAGAGAACAGCAATGTAAGTTGAAAGGAATTCGTGCATGATACTGAACCAAAGAGTCATTACTCAAGATAAAATCGCATGGACAACTCTTCAATCGAAAACATTACAACAATACTTGCATGCATATGTTGAAACAGTGTTTTTTTGGCAGTTGGCACGGTCTACACTTCCGGTCCCCAAACAGAGGTGAAAGTGAGCATGCATTCAACCTTTTTGAACTCAATGTAACTTCAATCTCCCTAAGCTAATTCTGAACTACTGAAACAAATGCATTCATGAAACTAACCTACATAACAAAACTGAAACAATCAACTCAGCAAACTGTGTTTTTCAAGTGCATGTAAGGGAAAGAAATGCAATGATAAAATAAAGACAAGTAACAATACAAAGAAAAGGAGGTCTATTGCTCTCAGGTTGGGCCCTTAACCTGAGAGCTATAGCTCCCCTAAGAACTTAGAATCGAATCCAAATCTGACTGCCTTTATTAAAATATCATGATCATGAGTCTAACAACATGCCAAAATTGGCTTACAAAGAGCAAAAACAGAGCTACAGCTCGTAATCCAAAATCTATAACAAAAGTTCAAGAGTCTCATCGAAGGCTACAGCCTTAATATTTATACATGATGAGGGCCAAGCTGGCCTCCTCAATTAGTGGAGCTTGGATGTCCAACTAAAAGTAAACTGATGTTCCTGTAGAATCCGTTGGCTGCCTTCTAGCTCGGTGGTGATAGTTGTTGGGGCTCGGAGTTGGGGTGGAGATCACGAGGGAGGTCATTCAAAGCTGTGGACAACCTCCCTATAGACTCACAATGCCACCTTGGTTGTCTCCTTGTCCCCATCTGTGTGGTCTTTGCTCCCTTTAATGCCAAAAAACCTGAAATCATCATGTATTAGCCACATAGACATAATGCCTACCCTTTTTCCTAGAAATAACACGAATATACTAAGAAATGATGCATAAGTGATAAAAAAGGAAGGGTTGAGCAAGGTAAGTAGGCCAAATGAGCCCAAATTGTTACCAAAAATTGGGGCTCATCATCACCCCCCAGCTAAAATATTTGCTCATCCTTGAGCAATTTTGCTCCGGCTCCTTGTCCTTGGCCGAGAACTAGGCTCCGAAACACGCTCTTTCTTTCCTACCCTTGGTAGCTCTGCCTGTTCTGCCCTTGGTGGTGATGAGGGTGCCGCTCCTTCCCTCTTCTCTGTTTCCTTGACCTTGAGCCGGGCTTTTGAAGCCGATTGGTCTAACTTTCCCTTCCAAGTAGTTGTTTTTGGGCTCCCCCTCTCGTAGGTGACCGATATCTTCGAGGGGGACCTCTCACTGGGTGACGTAGGGGCATCCCCTGTAGTGATTTGGCTGTTGGATGTAGGCTGTGGCTTGCCCGTCTTTATTCTCACACTTCTTCGAGCTTTAAAGTATAGAGGGGTCTCCCTCTTTCTCTTCTCCTTTGGCTTAGGAGGTGTGCTGAGACCGGCCAGCACAGCTGCTGCCTCCCTTTCACGAATATCAGCTTTCTTCTCCTTGGGTTTCACTTTTTCAGGGCTTCCTGTAGAAGACCCTGTTTTAGTCAATTTCGGGCTTCCTGTAGAAGACCCTGTTTTAGTAATTTTCGGGCTTCCTGTAGAAGACCCTTTTTCAATAATTTTCGGGCTTCCTGTAGAAGCCGGTTTCGGCTTTCCTGTAGAAACAGGTGTCGCCGCCTTGGTCTGCTTTGCTACATGAGTTTTGCTTTTTGACTTGGTTGCGGTCACTGTCGAGGCACTCTTGCTGATGTGGACCTTCTCAGCCTTGTCCACTCTGCCTTGCAACCTTTTCTCTCTTTCTGTCAAGATGGGTGTGTCATCTTTCTCCTTGTCATCCTTTTTCTCTTGTTTCTTTTCTTGATTTTTCTTCTGCTCTGTGGTCGGAGTCTTTTGGCCTTTTTCTTTCTTTACTGCGGCCACTGACTCTTTCTCCTCACTTCTAGAAGAACCGAGCTC
Organism: Pinus tabuliformis; assembly: GCA_031772625.1. NCBI lineage: Eukaryota > Viridiplantae > Streptophyta > Pinopsida > Pinales > Pinaceae > Pinus > Pinus tabuliformis. The sequence continues at coordinate 411,793,710 of CM062808.1, forward strand.
TTTGGTTAGCATCTTTATGTCCCCGTCCTTTGTCAAATTCCTGAAGGCTTCCCATGAGAGAGGAACCTTGTATGTGTGGAGCGCATCCTCCACAAGGAGTTTGATCAATCCATGGTGGGCTACCTGGTCTGGTATGCCTTCTTTCAGCTTGGTTGCACACTCAATTAGAGACTGTAGTAGAAAGTAAGGAAGATTGAGTTTGTTTTCTACAGGTAGCTCCATCTGGTGTCGTAATTCATTGAGTAACCGAAAGTGGTACCCGTATACAATGCTAAAACGGCCTTCGCAGGTGATGTACTTCATAATTTGCAGGCTCACTTCATTCCATGGTGGCAGTAAACTGGTTCTACGAACCCCATTTTTGTCTTCTGAAAATTCCTCCTCTAGTGGAAAGAATTCTTTCTTAGCTTGTTGGCTCAATTTCCTTTCTTCTTTGTCCCATGGTAATCCCATTGGGAGCTCCGTAACTCGGCTGATGAATTGTGGGGTGAGTTTGAGGCTCAGACCCCTGAAGGTAATGGTGGCCAACGTTTTAGATTTCGGCCTCAGAGCTTGCAAAAATTCTTCTGCCACTTCGTCGTCATAGCCCTGCAATTTGTCACAGAAGGATATCCATTGTGCTCGTGTGAAGAGCTCCACCACCTCAGGATTTTCCCTTAACTTCGTTGAATCAGTGGGCTCCCTTCTGATGAACCCACCCGGCATGGTGAAAACTGCTGCGTTAGCTGGGGGTGGCAAACGCGGAAGAAATTCGGTCTACTGGGACAGAGCGTAGAATTACGCCTCTGTCATGCACGTAATTCACAAAGCTTACCCCCTGAGAACTTTTAACACAGCCAACTATACTGACATCCTGTAGGACGACAGTTCATGCACGATAGACAACAATTACAACAATTTTCTACGACCAGACTGTAGACGACGATTCTGCCACCTTCAAAAACCAATTGCATGGAGAGTTCAGGCTTACCTTTTTAATCCACCACCTTTTGACGTGAGGAACCCGACTTCCTGTAGAAACAACTTTCCTGTAGGAGCAACTTTCCTGTAGGAGCAGCGCGCGATTTCCGGGGGATACTGCAGTGGGTCTGCGCTCTTTCTGTAGCTTCACAGGTGTTCTGATGGCCAAAGACTCGGAGTATCGGGCTGCAGAGGGATCCGGATGATTACTCGAGTCGCCAACTGTGAATGATAAATGCATGAGGTTGATAATCTAGCCGATTAGATTTGAATCGGCGGAATCCGTGGCACGGGGGTGAGCTATCCCTGCCGGACCGTTGGGCGACGTCACACCATCATTCTTCTGCAAGTTTACTTACTGCCGCATCCTTCCCGCAGATCCGCCACCGCCATTCTCGTTAGAACTCGTTTCTCCCCGAGTGGACGGTTCTCACGTGTCCACTACCCGTTTTTTCCACGGCCACCATTCACACATCCAGCTCGACCAGCTGACTGGTCGACGTGGCCAATCGATTGACCATACAACCGCTCAACCCATCCATTTCACACTTTGCAAACATTTTCAAAGTAAAATTCATGCAATTCATCGAAAGAAAGGGTCGAGACACTTACCTGTGCGGCCGCAACACGATTGTTCAGGCTCTTGGATGACGATGAGTGGATTTATTTGCTGCTGGTGGATTTGCACAGGCCCGGAGGTTCACATTCATAGGCCGCTGACGATGGATTGGATGCTTCAGCTGCATGCGCCCGCGTTTTCCTTGTATATGGTGTGCACTCTAGCGGGCTTAACTGTTATGGGACTCCTACAGGATGTCCTGTAACAGTTTCTTCCTCCTCGGGTGCATGCTGCACGACGAAGGCAATGGCCCCACGATCACGCTCACAGAGCTCATGGACGGCTGGGATGGATATGGTATGACATCTCAGCGTTTTTTCCATCTCAAAAATTGCTTTTCTCTTGATAACTCAATGATCTGCTTTGATGGTGCAGGTAACTTCATTGCATGTCGACGGGGATGGTAGAAAGAGGTGACAGTAATGTATAAGGGTGCCAACAGTAGCTTGCATGCATCCAAACCGACCCTTGGTCGTTAGATCTCCTCATAAAATGAATTCTGGCCCGTCCCGAACTTCTACAGGAAGTTTCCTGTAGAAATACAGAACTTCCTGTAGAAAGGTTGCGTTTCCTGTAGAAAGTCTGCACCTTCCTGTAGAAAGTCTGCATCTTCCTGTAGAAAGTCTGCATCTTCCTATAGAAGACTCAAGCCATGATGAAATTGTGCACATACCTTGGAGGAAATGAGTATTCTTGGAGGAGGTGCTGGTGAGGTCTCCTGGCAGCATGATAAGGATCTTTGGCTTTGCATTAAGAGTCCTCCTCACCTTCATGGAACACCTGCAACTTGCATGCATTTTCACATTATAAACTTGCTGTCCCTATCTTTTTGCTTATTGTTTTTTTTTTTTTTTTTTTTTTGAAAGATAACAGGGGTGCCTCAATGAGGTTTTCACCCTTGCCATCTACCTTAAGCGCCTAAGAGAGGTTTTCACTCAAGGATCTTTTTTTTTAAATCTCTCTTTTTTTTTAAAGACAATAGGGGCGCCTCAATGAGGTTTTCACCCCTACCACCTGCCTTGGGAGCCTCAGAAAGGTTTTCACCCAAGGATCTTTATTATTTATTATTATTATTATTATTTTTTAAATCTTTCAGGGTATGCCCAAAGCAGAGGCAGAACCCTTCTCTATGACCAATACAGATTTCTCCATAGTTTTGATGAACTCTTGTCTTGAGAGAGGTTTCCTGTAGATCTTCAATCGATGCCCATTGACAAGCATGGGGATGGCTTCCTCATCAATGGTTCGAATAAGAACAGATCCATTGTCATGGCATTTTTCCACTGCATATGGTCCTAGCCATCTGGTTCTCAGCTTCCCCTTGAAATCTTTGTATCTGGAGTCATACAACAGGGCCCAATCTCCCGACTGGAATTGCTTGTCATGGAGATGTTGGTCATGCCACACCTTTCTCTGAAGTTGAACCACTTCTGAGTGAAGGAGGGCCTGCATCCGGTGCTCGTCCAGTCCATTCAGCTGCAATAACCTTTCTTGTTGTGCATGGCTGAGATCTAGATCTAGCTGAGCTACCATCCTCAAAGTGTTGTACTCGAACTCAATGGACAGCAAAGCTTTCTTCCCATAGAACAACTCATAAGGTGTGAAGCTGGTGGTGGTCTTCCAGGTGGTGTTGTAAGCCCATGTGGCCTCAACCAGGCGATCTGTCCAATCTTTCCTACTGCTGCTCACCACCTTAGTCAAAATCCCTTCCAATGCTCTGTTGGTGACTTCCACTTGCCCATTTTCCTGTGGATGATAGGGCGTGGAAGTCCTATGCTTGATCTTGTGGTGAGCTAGCAGGTATTCAATCAAGTTGGATGTGAACTGGCTCCCTTGATCGGTGACCAGCTCTCTTGGGTAGCCAAATTTGTAGAAGATGTTTTCTCTTAAGAACTCGGCCACCTTTTCTTCTGTTGCTGCCTTGATTGCTTTAGTCTCTGCCCACTTTGTCAAGTAGTCAGTGCACACAATGATGTAACACCTTTGCCTTGAAGGAGGGTTGATTGGACCCACAAAATCCATACCCCACTTCTCAAATGGCTCAAGAGTCACTTGAGGTTGGAGAGGCATCTCATCCCTTGGAGTCGGTTTCCCCATTCTTTGGCATCGGTCACATTGGCTGATATATCTTCTGACATCTTGATGAAGTGTGGGCCAATAGTAGCCTGCCTGCAGGATTTTGAAGGCAGTCCTCTTTGCTGCAAAATGTCCTCCACAAGGCCCATCATGACAGGTGAGGAGGATATCAAAGACTTCCTCCTCCCTTACACAACGCCTTAAGATCTGATCAGGGCCAAGCTTGAACAGATTGCCCCCGATCCAAGTAAACGAGGCACTTTTTCTGATGATTCTGCTCTTCTCTCTTGAAGATAGGTGCGGAGGGAACTGTGCGGAAACAAGGTAGTTTGCTATATCAGCAAACCATGGAGAGAGTACTGAGATAGCAAACAGATGTTCATCGGGCATCTGGTCATCCACTGTTCCATCCTCATCTGCAGACAAATCCAATCTAGATAAAAAGTCAGCAACAACATTTTCTTTACCTGGTTTGTCAACAATGGTCAAATCAAACTGCTGCAATAAAAGTAACCATCTAATAATACGAGCATTCACATCTGGTTTATTCATTAAATATCTAATTGCAGCATGATCCATATGTACAAAGGTTTGATAGCCAGTAATATAATGTCGGAACTTGTTCAATGCATGGACCACAACCAAGAATTCTTTCTCAGTTACAGTGTAATTCAGCTCGGCTTTGGACAAGTTTTTGCTAACAAAGTAAATGGCATATGGAAGTTTCTGTTCAACTTGTCCTAAAGCTGCCCCTATGGCTTTGTTCGAGGCATCAGTGTGGATGTGGAAAGGTAGGGCCCAGTTTGGGCCTCTCAGGATTGGGGCTGACACCAACTTGTCCTTTAATTCATTCAAAGCCCTCTGACAATCGTCAGTCCATTTAAACTCCACAACTTTTGCCAACAGGCCAAACAATGGCGAGGCTAGCTTGCTGAAGTCTTTAATGAATCTCCGGTAATACCCTACTAATCCTAAGAAGCTCTGGACATCCCTTACCTTTTGGGGAGGTGGAACCTTCTTGATGAGAGAAATTTTGTTAGGATCCACTTGTAACCCTTGGCAAGAAATGGTATGGCCTAGCACAGTCCCTTTAGTCATCAGGAATTCACATTTTTCAGGACTAAGGGACAAGTTCATCTCAATGCATTTGGTTAGGACCTTTCCTAGATTGGACAATTCTTCCTGGAAGTTGGACCCATAAGGAGTGAAGTCATCCATATAGATTTCCACCGCATCATGGACCAGTTCTGAGAAAATGCTCAGGACAGCTCTCTGGAAGGTAGCAGGAGCATTGCATAGCCCAAAGGGAAGAACTCGGTAGGCAAAGGTACCCCAAGGACAAGTGAAGGTGGTCTTATCTTGGTCTTCCGGGCTGATTTGGATTTGGTTGTACCCGCTAAACCCATCTAGGAAAGAGAAGAACTTCTTTCCTGCCAGTCCATCCAACACTTGATCTATGAAAGGTAGAGGGAAATGGTCTTTCTTGGTAGCTTTGTTCAGTTCTCGGTAGTTCACACAGATTCTCCACTTCCCATTTTTCTTGGGAACCAACACCAGAGGGGACACCCATTCACTATCTGAGATGGGGTAAACGAAACCGGCATCCAACAATTTTTGCAATTCTTCCTTGACAATGTCCTTAAGGGCTGGATTCATTCTCCTCTGAGGTTGCCTAACTGGTTTACAACCCTCTTTGATGTATATGTGATGGGTACAGACCGAGGGATGGACTCCTTTCATCTCCTTATAGCTCCAAGTAAAAGCATCTAGGTGACTGGCCAACAGGCTACACAGCTCCTTTTCCTGGGAAGGAGATAGGGAGGAGCTGATCTTTAACGTTCTCTCAGGGCTGAACTCCACATTCTTGACTCTGGGAGTGATAGGGTTGGTGGCACAAAGGTCCACTAAGGTGCTGGCTTGGGCATCCTCCACCAATTTCTCTAAGGATAGTGCACTGGAAGGTGGATTCTGGATCAAAGTCTCAATCAAATCATCCTCGGTTGGGGGGTCTCTTCTAGTGGTATCTAGGGTGCACAAAGGTGCTGAGTACACCTCATCTTCTTCTCCTTCCTCCAACCACAGTGGTAAGTCATGCTCTAAGGAGGGTTGGGCAGGAGGATATAGGACTAGCTGCTTGGACATAGGACCGTTTTTGATGGTCATGTTTCCTGCATGGCAACTGATGTAAGCATCTGCAGTGGCTAACCAAGGCCTTCCCAAAATGAGAGGATATCCAGTAAGCTTTGCCTTGGGTTGCAGAACCAAGAAATCTGCAGGGTATTCCCAAGAGTCGACAGAGACCAAGACATCCTCCACAATCCCTTCGGGAGTCACAGCGGAGCGATCTGCTAGTTGCAGTACTGTCGAGGTCTTCCTCAAGGAACCCTGAAGATTGAGTTTGAGCATGGTATCCCTAGTCATCACATTAATGGCAACCCCCAGATCAATCAAGGTGTGAGGTATGATGGTGCCATTGATGTGGACATCTACTACAGGACTCCCAGGATCTAGGTACTTTGGGCAGATGACTTGTCCTAACATAAGGTTAGACAATTGTCCTAAGACATTGATGGTTGAAGCATCTCTCTTTCGCCTGCCTGGGTGTTTAAAACACTTTTCCTTAACCATTTTGTTGTATATTGGCACATCCTTGATGGCTTGGAGAAGTGGTATTTTCACACACAACTGCTTGAGCTCTCCCAGAAGCTCATCCTCCTCTGGGTTGGGTTGTGTGGTGGCTATTAGTCTCTCAGGAAAGGGTTGAATAGCCTTTGGTTCACTTTCCTGTTTATCCTCCTCGTCCTCTGGGGGAGGAGGTTGGCGATCTGGAAGAGTCTTTCCAAATCGAAGATTGATCTCCTGGATCTCCACAGCATAGGTAGGACATGATGTTTCCCTAGTGTATACTTGTTGGGCCTGTCTATTGTTGGGGTTCAGGTTCGGTTGAGCAGGCATTTGAGGTTGCCTTGGAGGAGCAAGAGGTAATGGTTGAGGTTGAACTGGTGGTGGAGGCAAAATGGCGGGAGGAGTGTTGTACTAGGGCCTCCACCCCGACTGAGGTGCATTCCACTGAGGCTGTGGCTGGGCATGTGAATGATATGAATGAGTAGTAGGTTGAGTAGGGTACTGAGGTGGATAAGACCATGGAGGAGGCATAGACCAGGAAGGATGAGCAGGGGGACCCCAGGAAGGCATAGGAGTCGATTAGTTGGGGCTGTAATAAGCTTGGGGTGCCCCTTGCATCCCCTGCTGGTAAGGTCTAGGTCCTTGTGGCCTCCTTTGGTTGAGGTAATAGAGAGGTTCAGTGGGAGCTTCTGTCCCTTGGTACATAGCTTTAAACCCAGGTAAGGTTGGACATTGATTTGTGGGATGGTCCTCCTCACAAACGAAGCACACCTCAACCGAATGCAATGGGCATTCGTTCTTAGGGTGTCTCCTTGTACATCTAGGGCAGAAGATAGCCAAGGCCCTCTCAGCTTCTTCCTTCTTCTGCTGGATCCTGAATGTGTCCAGTTGCATGGCGATGGTCTGTCTCCCCTCACTCTTAAGATCTTCTAATTGATTTGCGAACGCATGCTTGGAGAAAGGGATACCAGCTGAGAGGAGGTTTCCTCTACCTCGTTTCCGGGCTGCCCTAGAGTGGTTTCTGAACACAGTCTTGATGTCCTCATAAGGCAGCTGGTAAATATCTCCCCCAGCTAACATGTGAAGGGTATCTAAAAGGTCTTCAGGGACTCCTCAGAGCAGGACCAACTTGAGGGATTCAGGGTCAAGTGTGCACCTGGCCCGCTTATAGCTAAGTTGGAACCTCTCCTCATAATCCTCTAAGGACTCATCATTTCCCATGGTCATCCGAAAGATTTCTCCCTTGGTTTCCTTGGACCTACAGTAGTCCCCGTACCTGGTATTGAAAGCTTGCTGCATTTGAGCCCAAGTGGTGATACTATTCCCAGGTAAGCCCATGAACCAGCGTAATGCTACATCCTTAAGAGTGGAAGGGAAGAGTTTCAGCTTCTGCTCATCTTCAGTATAGTCATAGGTTCTACAAAGGACAGCAAACTCAAACAGGAAGGTATCAGGATCTTCAGTAGTCAGTCCATGGAAGTGAGGTAGAGCGGAGGGACTAATGTTTTTCATTTTCATGTCTCCATTGGTCTCTCGGATGGGGAAGGCACCTTCTATTCTCTCATCTTCTCTTTTATTGTCAGCCATAGCTTCAGATGGGATGGTCTCTAATTCTTCTTCTGCTATAGGATCTTCGTATATCTCAGGAGGTTCACCTATAGGTTCTTCTGGATCACTGTCACCTAAGAAGAGAGAAGGGTGACTCAGTGATGTGGTGGGGGTATTGGGTAGGAATTTGCCTGTTTTATCTCGGTTCCTACGAGGCATGAAATGGAAAGACTTTTTGATTGCTTTTGTTTTTTTTTCCTTTGGTACCTGCAAAACTGAAACAGATTGATCTACAACTAACTATCTTGCTGAAATAAAAATGCAGAATTGAAATGACAACAGGAAAGGACTAATCTATTTTTCTCAAATGAAATTGCAGGAATGGAAATGCTAGTCTACGCTTGCAGAATTGAAAGGCTAATCTATGCTTGCAAAATTGAAATTGCGGAATTGAAATTCTAATCTATGAAAGCAGGAAATGTCTATGCTACTTTTGCAGAATGGAAATGAAATAAACTACTTGGCAGAAGGCGAGAGTAAGAAAATAGAAGAAAAGCAACAATTACTAATACTCTGACGCTTCCCCGGCAACGGCGCCAAAAAGATGGTGGGCTCCAGTATTGTAGCAATAATGCTACAACTCCTGGAGCTTCCTATCTCTAATTTTATCAACCCGGTAGTTCGTAACAAACTTGGAAGCGACGGTGTTGTATGCACAAGTACTAGCTCTTGTCGCAGCTGTCACTTGGTCAGCTGGCACAAGTCCGCTAGGGCTCAAGCCAACTTCTATATGTTCTCAGAAGAAGCTTTCTAAATGATGGACGAAGGCTATCTCAAAGGAAATTAACCTACTTTGCAAGAATGAACTGAAAGCCAACCAAAACATGGAAACCCTAGTAAACCCTAATCTGACTAGTTTAATCTCGATGATGCAATGGTGGGAGTGCAAACTTCTAGAAATGATGCCATTACTTCTAGTGAGATGAGATGCATGAATTTAAACTACTTTCATTGAAGAGAACACATTTTTGTATTTTTGCTCAAGTGGGTGGAGTTATTTTGATTGTGCTTCTTACTAGGTCTTGACTGTGCAGGGGTAGTTCAAAGGGAGGAAGGCTTGGGAAAGGTCAGGAGGGCTCTGAGAGGTTCCAGGGGATCCATCACATCATTCCACAGAAGTCCACAACGTTCAGGTGCTTGGCAACCATGTTTGCAGGCTTCTACAGGATGTCTGCAGGGGATCCTACAGGAAACTCGGGATTTCTACAGGAAGTCTGCTAACTTCTACAGGATGTCCTACAGTCGGAGTTTTGGGTAATGGAGGAGTGAAGGAGCTGTATGGATGGATGGGTAAGATGAAAGAGGAGCTTGCGATGGCCTATATACAGAGAGATGAGGTGGAAAGAGAGTGGATAGAGCTGGTTGGTCGATAGAAGGGTAGAGGCAATGGAAGGTTAAAAAGATTGAGCAACATGGACAGTAGAGGGGTTGGAAGGCAAATGAGTTGAACAGAGGATGAGTAGGTGGCTTAGGCACGGTTCAGAAGGATAATAACATGATGAAGTGGTGCTGCGCAGTGTAAATGAAACAAATCACCCTTATCTTGCATGTAAACGAAAGTTCACCAACCTATTCTAACTGTTTTATTAGGAATCAGAGAACAGCAATGTAAGTTGAAAGGAATTCATGCATGATACTGAACCAAAGAGTCATTACTCAAGATAAAATCGCATGGACAGCTCTTCAATCGAAAACATTACAACAATACTTGCATGCATATGTAGAAACTGTGTTTTTTCCACTTCCGGTCCCCAAACAGAGGTGAAAGTGAGCATGCATTCAACCTTTTTGAACTCAATGTAACTTCAATCTCCCTAAGCTAATTCCGAACTACTGAAACAACTGCATTCATGAAACTAACCTACATAACAAAACTGAAACAATCAACTCAGCAAACTGTGTTTTTCAAGTGCATGTAAGGGAAAGAAATGCAATGATAAAATAAAGACAAGTAACAATACAAAGAAAAGGAGGTCTATTGCTCTCAGGTTGGGCCCTTAACCTGAAAGCTATAGCTCCCCTAAGAACTCAGAATCAAATCCAAATCTGACTGCCTTTATTAAAATATCATGATCATGAGTCTAACAACATGCCAAAATTGGCTTACAAAGAGCAAAAACAGAGCTACAGCTCGTAATCCAAAATCTATAACAAAAGTTCAAGAGTCTCATCGAAGGCTGCAGCCTTAATATTTATACATGATGAGGGCAAAGCTGGCCTCCTCAATTAGTGGAGCTTGGCTGTCCAACTAAAAGTAAACTGTTGTTCCTGTAGAATCCGTTGGCTGCCTTCTAGCTCAGTGGTGATAGCTGTTGGGGCTCGGAGTTGGGGTGGAGATCACGAGGGAGGTCATTCAAAGCTGTGGACAACCTCCCTATAAACTCGCAATGCCACCTTGGCTGTCTCCTTGTCCCCATCTGCGTGGTCTTTGCTCCCTTTAATGCCAAAAAACCTGAAATCATCATGTATTAGCCACATAGACATAATGCCTGCCCTTTTTCCTAGAAATAACACGAATATACTAAGAAATGATGCATAAGTGATAAAAAAGGAAGCGTTGAGCAAGGTAAGTAGGCCAAATGAGCCCAAATTGTTACCAAAAATTGGGGCTCATCATTTATCAATACCCTTTATATCTAAGGGTTCTTGGTGCTCGTCTTGGCTATGTTCCACTATAACCGTGTCGCCTGACTAGTTATCAAATTCATGAATTATTTCTGTGTCCACTTCCTCTTCCCAGTTTGCAGCTTCTAGGGAAGGCAAAATTTCCGTATGACCAGAATCTCCTGAGGATTGAAATTTGTTCAGGTTCTGGTCAAGTGATCCTCCAGGTTGCATATATGCATTCAAATTTGCAAGAACCTGAGCCATCCCTTCCTCAAAATCCTATAAGAAATCATCTCAGGGGCTCATAGGTGGTTTTTTAGAAGGCCCTACTTCATTTTCTGGTTCACCATCATTTTGAAAAAAATATTTTGCTTTCCTTTGTTCTGGGTCATAATCATGTTCTTCCCCCTATTCTGGTTCAGAATTGTATTCTTCCTCCGGTTCTGATTCAGAATTACATTCTTCCTCTGGTTCTGGTTTATAATCCTGTACAGTAATTGGACTAGATGGCTCTGCCAGGCATTCGATGCTACCCTGAGGATCTACAAAATTCCTCTGAACTGGGTTTAGCCTCACAGAACACCTGTGCTTAGGAGGTCATATTACTGTATGAGCAGTTTTTTTCCTCTTCGAAATAGGGTTCTACTGTCCAATTTCCAAGGTTGCAGAATTTTGGACTACAAGGTCTGGCCTAATCTCTAGTGGCGCTATAAAATTATCCCAAGTTAAATTTTTCTAAGAAAGACTATGACTAACAATCAGTCTGATCAAACCATGATGACTGACTACAGTATCAAGATGTTTAGCCCGTCTTACTCTATCAGCTGTATCATGCAATAATGAATTTAAGAAAAATGGAAAATTGACAATAAGCTTTTGCTTTAAAATGGCTAAGAGTTTAAGTTTCCATGGTTATACCACATCCCATTGACCATCACAGTTAATGTACTTCTGGATGACACTTGCCAATTCACACCATGGTTCTCCCAAAGAGGACAGTTAAATGCCCTTGCCTTTTCGGGTTAGCTCTTCACCTGCGTCTTTGAAAATCTCCACCATGTCATGCAACATTACATGTTTTTTAGGCCATACTGATCCTTCTACAGACATCCCAGAAACTTTAGCTATCACATCTTTCGATGTTGTTATTCTTACACCTTTTACTATGGACTAATAAAAATTCAAGAGTTATTTCACTACTAGGGGCCTGAAGCCTGGTGAAATATGAAATCCATCCTGTGCGCATGAGAATTTCCCTGGCTCTATCAGAAATTTCCAACACCAAGGGTTCTCGACGAACTGATTTTCCACCCATAATGCTCAAATTCTTCCAATATTCGCCCTACAATTTTCAAAGATTAACACAACAAGAAAAATGCAGTAGAGAACAACAATTGCTTTGGTAAAATGGAACAACAAGTAGACGTAACAACTAAATTCCATAATGTCAAGCAGAATTTCCATGATAATTAATAATATTAATTCTCAGACTATCATACTGCCACATGTCATTTGATCATGGGATATCATAGCAACATATCAAGTCCAATAAGCGGAATAAATATAGTGCATGCAAAGGTGTAATGGGAATCCTCCCCCTCCTTAAAAAGAGAGGTCACCTACGACCGAGTAGACAGGGAAAGTGTTGTTCTGATGGCAAGGCAAGGGAAAGAACAATACGACATTGAATGAAACAGAGTATGCATATAAATGATAGGACGGCAAGAGGTATGGTTATAATGAGAGCGGAGTGTGTAAAGATAGTTATGAATAAGAGATAAGACGCTTTGGATTGATGATAAGTTATGTGAGAAAAAAAAGGAAAACAATATGTCGATGCTCGGTTGATGGTATTCTAGCTGAGAATGATACGATTGATCGAAAAGTAGTACCTCATGCATAAAGGTTCTAAACAGGGAAAAATTAAGGAAATAATTTCTTCGATAAAAATAAAGAATAGGAAGAGGGTATTATAGTAATAATTGACGATAATAAATAACTTCAATACTTGATCTGATAATCACCCTATGAGTGACATCATTTCAAGATTTATTGAACAAAGGTATTACAAACTCATGTGCTAGTGTGTGTCTATGTTATTTAAGCAACGGATCGATCAGATTGCCAATACACAGACAATTAAATGGAAAGACAACAGAGAAATACAGTAAGCAATACAAGAACACAAGAAACTAATAAGGAGTTCACCCTATTCTCCAAGGCTACATCTCCAATCCAGCTTTCAGTGGTGGAATTATTTTATTGTGTCTTTAAGCAGAGAATTACAATGCAGGAGCTCAATATGAGTCACCTGAAGCAGATTTGCTTGGCAGGGTGGTTCTTGGATTCCCCAAGCCACTGGAGTACACAGACTCTGTCGCCTACCAGCTCTGTGACCTTCTGGTCTACAATGGAGAGAGCCCAATGTGGTGCTCAGTTCGGACAGATCCTCTCTGGGTTGGCTTGAATCTTTCAAGCTCTCGAATGCTCAATGCTGCCTTTGGTCAGCTCAGCCCTCTATCTTCTATTGTTTTTGCTTCACTGTCTTTTTCTCTCTGTATTCCATCCTCCTCTCGGGATTTTGGTCTCTCTATCTCTCATCCTCCTCTTGAGATTCTCTCTGACTATGTATTTTGTCTCCGTTCATGGCTTTTAGGCCATCCATTCCCATGTTTGTTAGGTTCCTCTTCCGCCTTCATCAAATCACCTCTTGCAGTTGTGCTTGGAGTTCCATGTTCGGCGTCATCATCATCTCGCTGGGAATGGCCACATGTCCTCTTATAACTCATGCCAGCCTGCTTCGTCAATTGAGTTCTTCAGTTACGTTGTGGAGTGAGTCTTTCTCCACCGTGGCAGTCAAACAGACCTCAAATCTTTACAAACCATGACTTATTTCCTTGTCGATTCTACTTCCTCCATCCAGGCATGATCTCAGCCGTCAGATCTGGGTCGCCCAGATCCAACACCATATGCACGTTTCACGTGGTTGACTTTCTTGATCGTTAGTGCACGATCAACAATGGTTTTCTCTCTCCTCTGCTTGCCACACGTTGATCTTTGAGTGGAATCACTCTGTTTTCGTCCAAAACCACTTACCATTTAAGGAGCCCCCGATCAATACCGCCAGTTTTGGAGCGGGTCCTACCTTTTTCCTTTAGTTCTTTTCGCCTTTTTCTCGCGGTTCTCCAGCTCCCAACGCGACCAAGTGCTCGAGGCTTCTCCATTTCGGCCATTTTCACCCAGTGATACGTGATTAGTGCTAATCGCGCATCAAAATCCACCTCTGTTTCCCGATTCAGGGCTCCCAGGGGCTAATTCGACCTCCCGCACAGTCTCCATGGGCCTCGGTCAGCGCACTTTGACCGAGGTCCTCGTTGTTCCACGCTGGCTTCCATTGCCACTGGTTCAGGGTTTTTTTGATCACTGTTTTGGAATTTTTGATGTTCGTCTCGACCTGATATAGTCATTGTTCTTTGACAGTTCGTTATGGATCCAATTCGGATCATGGCCTTCCCACTGAAAAAGCTTTTGGACCACCAAAAGTTGGTTTTCAAGAATCGACTAAGTGAGGGTATTTCTTTCTCACTTGTCCAATCTCAATCCACTTTGCACTGCTTGGCTTTGAACCTTTTAGCCCAATTCTAAGGTACTCCACATCTCCCCTGTGTGTTGTCCTCACCTTCCTGTCTAGCATTGTGTCTTCCTGCAATTCATTAAGATATTCAAGTAGCAGGTCATCAATAGAAGGCAATTGACTCTGCTCTTTAGGGTCCTCAATCATTGAAGGTTCAAATAATCTCAAGCCATCTACATTTACGACTAAGTAGATGTGCATGTAAGCTGGTAGATCAAGGTGAAAATCATTTTCACCAATCTTCTCAAATATACTAAAGGGTCCATACCTGACAGGCTTTAGCTTTTTACCTTCACCTTGCATCCTGTCCTTGCGGATATACAGCCAGACTTGGTCACCAACTTGACAACTATGCTCCATCCGATGTTTGTCATGCCTAGCCTTGTATTTGGCTTGGCTCTTTTCTAGTTGTTCCTGTACTGCCTAGTGGATCTCTTGGATCTATTCAATGAACCTAGTTGCCCTGTCCACATCACTATGTCCATCAACCATGGTATCTTTACCAAAGACAAAATCCAAAGGAGACCTTAGTATGAAACCAAAACAGGTCTCAAAAGGAGATCTCTGTGTAGAAGAATGATTTGCTCTGTTGTAAGCATGTTGCACATAACACAAATGTTCATCCCAAAGCTTAGGATTTTTGCTACAATATCCCCTCAGTAATTGGATCACTGTCCTGTTAACTACTTCTGTATGGCCATCAGTTTGTGGATGAAAATATGTACTTTTCTTCTGTTTGTGTCCATCAATTCCCACAGACTCGACCAGAACTTCCCCACAAATTAGGTGTCTCGATCAGATACAATGGAAGTGGGTAATCCAAAATGAAACCATACATGCTCAAAGAATAACTTTGCAATCTGTTCTGCTGTAATCTATTTATTACAAGGTATCAAAATACACATTTTGCTGAACCTATCTACAACAACATATAGATAATCATGACCTTTCCTAGATTTAGGCAATCCTCCAACAAAATCCATGGAAACACTTTCCCAAGGGTGAGAAGGAACTAGTAATGGAGTGTACAAGCTAGTTTTCTGTTACTGGGCTTGCTCTTCGTACATATAGCACACCCTCTTACATATCTAGAAACTGTCTCATTCATTTTCGACCAATAACAGAACCTTTTCAGCTGTGCAACTATTTTACTTACCCCAAAGCGACTTGATATCAGAGAAGTGTGTGCTTATCTAATTATCTTTATCCTCTCAGTTTGTGGAATGCAGAGTTTCCCACAATGATATAAGAGTCGGTCCTTCACATGATAGTCCATTTCTTCTACTCTTTTGCCTTGACTCAAAGTTGCATATACATCTTTAAAGTCCATATCCTGAGCATATTGTTCAATGTAGCTTTCATGTAGCACATAATTATGCTTAAGTATGGTAGATGCATTTATAATGGGTCTAGATAACATGTCTGCAACCTTGTTATGTATGCCCTTTTTATATCTGATGACTAAATGAAACTATTGTAGAAAACCCATCCACCTGTAATGTTTGGATTGCTGCAACTTAGTTTGGGAGTGCAAACATTGAAGTGGTTGATGATCAATATGTATTACTGTCTCTTTGCCCATTAAGTAATGTTTCCACTTTTTCACACTTTGAACTAATGCATACAATTCTTTATCATATGTAGGATAGTTAACTACTACAGGATTAAAAGTCTTAGAATGATAACATATGGGTTTACCGTGCTATGTCAACATTGCTCCCATGGCATAGTCACTGGCATTAGTTTGGATCTCAAATGGTCTTTGTAGATCTGGCAGTGCTAGGACAAGTGTTGTACTAGTCTTTTCTTTCAAGGTGTCAAAGGCTTTTTGATGTTTGCCTCCCCACTGAAACACCTTATTCAATCCTGTTAAAGCATGTAAGGGAGCTGCAATTGAGGAAAAGTTAGAAATGAAATTCCTCCAATATGTGTTGCTCCAAAGAAGCTTCTCACTTCTGTAGCAGACTTGAGTTTAGGCCAATTTACAATGACTGCCACTTTAGAGGGATCTATTTTCAATTCACTTCCCCCTGCTATATGACCCAAGTAGTTTAGAGATGTTTTTCCAAATTTACATTTCGAGAGTTTAACATAATTTTTTTATCTTTTCAAAACAGCTAATGTCTGCTTAACATGCTTTAAATTTTCTTCCCACGTTTTACTAAAAATTAGAATGTCATCCAGGTACACAATAACAAAATCATCAAGAAAAGGTCTCAGTACATCATTCATTAATGTCATGAAAGTATTAGGAGCATCATTCAAGCCAAAAGGCATAACCAACCATTCATACAATCCCTGCTTTGTTTTGAAAGCAGTCTTCCATGCATCTTGTTCTGCAACTCTGACCTAATGGTATTCAATGTGAAAATCCAACTTGGTGAAATAAACAGTTTCCTTTAATTGATCTAAAAGATCATCTATGCGAGGAAGGGGATAACGATTTTTGATTCTTACCTTATTCATTGCTTGGTAATCAATGCACATTCTCCATGAGCCATCTTTCTTTCTCACCAAAACGATTGGCGACCCACATGGTGATGTGCTAGGCCTGATAAACCTTTTCTCGAGCAACTCCTCACCTGCTTCTTGATTTCGGCATTCTCTAAAGCAGACAACCTGTACATCCCAATGTTAGGCAATGGAACATCTTGCTGCAAAATAATATCATGTACTATTCCCTTTTTGGGTGACAGACCTTTAGGTTCTTGAAATAAGACATCATAATCTGAAACAACCTTTTCTATATCAGCTTGTTGTTCAGCATTACAACCGCCAAATACATTGGTTTTATCAGGTTTCTTTTCCTTTACAACCATTAGTAAGAATTGTTTGCATGAATTTATCATTCTTTTCATCTGCCTTGAGTTTATGAGAGTATAATTATTCTCGAGCTTGTGAGCTCTTACAAAGTATTCGATTCCATCTTTAACAAGTAGATACTTGTTCTCAGCTCTATAGAAAATAACTTTTCTATCATACAAGTAAGGACTTCCTAAAACAATTCCATATCCAAAGGAATTATGTCTAACTCAATTTCATCTACAAATGCTAACCCAAAAGAAAACTTGAGTTTGCACTGTCTAGTCACTTGTAGTTGTGCTTTATCATTCAACCATCCTAATGGGTATGGTTTCTTGTGAGGTGTAGTTGCTAATCCCAATTTCTTTACAATTGCTTCAGAAATTAGATTTACTTGTGAGCCACTATCAAACAAAGTATCAATCTTTTGATTTTTGGAAATAACTCGAATATGGAAAATATCATGTCTTTTTCTCTCATTTTCTTTATCAATAATAGATTGAGCAGAATTACTAGTAGATGCTTCAGAATTCTTACCTTTTATACCTGTGGCTGCAATAGTTGTTTCATCTCATGAGTCTGACCCCAAATCTTTCTGAATAGCTACAGCGGTCTTCTTCTTCTTGCCCTCAGACTTCTTAGGTCTCAGCTCTGGATGCAGAATCCAACAATTCTCATCATCATGCCCCTCCTTTTTATAGTGAGTACATGAAGCTTTGCTTTTCTATGCAGTGTTTTCCTTCCTTGCTTTCCACTTCTGCTTTCTTTTCTCCTTGCTCTTGCTTGCAGTGGGTTGGGATGGTCCCCCAACTTCTAGATTTCCATTCTTTCCTCTAGCTTCTAGATGAGTAGCTTGTACAGATACCTCATCTATACTAGTGGGATTAAACATGAGGATGGTATGCCTCATGTAGCTATGTAGACCACCAATGTACTTCAAAAGAGTCTTTGGTGAGTCTAATGAGATACCCAACATCAATGCTTTCTTTCTAAATTCTTGAGTATACCCTTGCACACTTTTCACCTTCAACTGTCGAAGAGTTTTCCAACTCATCATGGCTTGTTGCATGTAGGCCAATGGATAGAACTGCTTTTTGATTGCAGAAACAAATTCATTCCATACAGAGATAGTCTTACCATGTCTTTTCATATTAGCTTGGGTTCTGCCTTCCCACCAAACCAAGGCAGTGTCTCCTAAGCGTAGGCTTGCCAGCTGAATCTTATTCTTGTATGAGTCTATGTTTTATACTCTGCAATACACATCAATTTTTCTGATCCAATTGTCCAACTTTTCAGCATTTAGCTCTCCATCATATATAGGCAAATAAAATTTAACATTTAGCTTAATCAAAGATGCTTTCTTATTATGCATAGGGCTATTAGGAGGTGTGAGAAAGCTTTCCTCTTTCCCTTTTCCTTTGGAGTGGTCATGGAAGTGAGACTCATCTTCTTCTTTATCTTGTTTAGAACCTAATCAATCTTCAACCTTGTGCTTTCTAAAGTCCCTATACATTTCTTCTACCATAGACTTTATAGCTAGGAAACTCTCTATGAATTGAGGGTCTGGTCCCACAGAACCTTCCTCTGATATTGTCTTTCGAGGATAGACTCTCCCAATTTCAGGATTAGTTTCCACCAACTCTCCTTCTCCTAATTTGAGCTTTGATCTAGTGAGCATTCACAGCTAAACCAACACAAGATTATCTAACCTTACAGCCTAAAGCTCTGATACCACTTGATCTGATAATCACCCTATGAGTGACATCAGTTAAAGATTTATTGAACAAAGGTATTAAAGACTCATGTGCTAGTGTGTATCTATATTATTTAAGCAACGGATCGATCAGATTGCCAATACACAGACAATTAAATGGAAAGACAGCAAAGAAATACAATAAGCAATACAAGAATACAAGAAATTAATAAGGATTTCACCCTATTCTCCAGGGCTACATCTCTGGTCCAGCTTTCAGTGGTGGCCTTATTTTATTGTGTCTTTAAGCAGAGAATTACAATGCAGGAGCTCAATATGAGTCACCTGAAGTAGATTTTCTTGGCAGGGTGGTTATTGGATTCCCTAATCCACTGGACTGCACAGACTCTGTCACCTACCAACTCTGTGACCTTCTGGTCTACAATGGAGAGAGCCCAATATGGTGCTCAGTCTGGATAGATCCTCTTTGGGTTCGCTTGAATCTCTCAAGCTCTAGGATGCTCGATGTTGCCTTTGGTCAGCTCGGCCCTTTGTCTTCTGCTACTTTTGCTTCACTATCTTTTTCTCTCTGTATTCCGTCCTCCTCTCAAGATTCTGGTCTCTCTGTCTCTTGTCCTCCTCTTAGAATTCTCTCTGTCTATGTATTCTATCTTTGTTCATGGCTTTTAGGCCATCCATTCCCATGTCTGTTCGGTTCCTCTTTCGCCTTCGTCAAATCACCTTCTGCAACTGCGCTTGGAGTTCCCTGTTCGGCGTCATCATCATCTTGCAGGGAGTGGCCACATGTCCTCCTATAACTCACGACAGTGTGCTTTGTTGGTTGAGTTCTTCGGTTACATCATGGAGTGGGTCTTTCTCCACTGTGGTCGTCAAATGGACCTCGAATCTTTACAAATCGCGGCTTATTCCCTCGTCAATTCCGCTTCCTCCATCGAGTGCGATCTCAGCCGTCCGATCTAGGTCTCCCAAATCCAACGCCATACACACGTTTCACGTGGTTGACTTGCTCGACCATTAGCGCATGATCAACGGTATTTTTCTCTCTCCTCTGCATGCCACACATCAATTGTTGAGTGGAATCACTCCACTTTCGTCCAAAACCACTCACCATTTGAGGAGCCCTCAATCAATACCATCGGTTTCGAAGCGGGTCCCGCCTTTGTCCTTTATCTCTTTTCACCTTTTGCCCATGGTTCTCCAGCTCCCAATGTGACCGAGTGCTTGGAGCTTCTCCATTTCAGCCCTTTTCGCCCAACGATGTACAATTAGTGCTAAGCACTAATCACGCATCAAAATCCACCTCTGTTCCCTAATCCGAAGCTCCCAAGGGCTAATTCGGCCTCCCGTGTACTCTCCATGGGCCTCGGTCAGCGCGCTTTGACCGAGGTCCTCGTCGTTCCACGCTGGCTTCCATTTCCACTAGTTCAGGGTGTTTTTTATAGCTATTTTGGAATTTTTGATGTTTGTCCTGACCTGATATAGTCATGGTTCTTTGACATTTCTTTATGGATCCAATTCGGATCAATACCATAAGTAGAGCCTCTATTGCCAACAGGCGTCCATAGCCTCGATAGGGTTGTTTTTAACCCATATGAGCCAGGATCCTCAATTTATAAATGGATAGTTCCAGTGCTGTTCTACAGAAGAGATTAGTGTGCTGGTGTGGTAACTAGATGACCACATTGCCATTCACTGGAATGTAGCAAAAGTGATCAGGTTGGCTCGTGATGAGACCTCTTGTTCCAAGGATATTCTAGCTATCTAATGGATGATAACCCTGGTGTGGTGGCCATAGTGGGAATGCCACTTTGCTACAACCTTATGAACATGGTAGGTTGGCTCGTAATGAGACCCCCTATCCTCCATCTGAAAACAAAATTTCGTTGTTATTACACATTTTTATGATAAATAGAGGGAGGCTCAATACTCCTTAAGAGCTGGGATGGTGGAAGAAGTTGAACATGTCAATAGAAAAAGTATACCCATAGTCTTATTTATTACAGATAGAAAAGACTATAACCAGGAAGGGTGGAACCATCATGGTATTAAGATGATCAATCAATATCATGTACAACAGAAAATGATGCAGTAAAGTAGTATATAAATAAATGTGTCCCTTTTCTTGAAAAGAATCTATCATCAAGAATTTGTCTTGTTAAAGACCATAACATTAATGATATTAACTCCCTTCAATAGAATCCATAAATTCTTTTCCTCATAAAAGTAGTGTACTTCATACCATGAAAAGAAAACAAAATGAAAAACTAAAGAAAAATGGCACTGATATAAGTGAAGAGCAATAACACAAAAGAAAATTTTTTATGTTCAATTGGGTTGAACAACGACTATTCAAAAGATTGAATAGCAGTTGTTCAATTAAATGAACAACAAAACAACACAAAAAGAAAATAGGTGTTGTTCAATAGATTGAACAGTAGTTGTTCAATAGATTGAACAACAGTTGTTCAATAGATTGAACAACAACTGTTCAATTAAATTAACAGTAAAACAATGAAAAAAGCAAAGAAGTGATGTTCAATAGATTGAACAGCAGCTATTCAATTAAATGAACAACAAAACAATGCAAAAAGAAAAGAAGTGTTGTTCAATCAACTCTTCAATATATTTAATCGCAGTTGCTCAATTAAATGAACAACAAAACAACGCAAAAAGAAAAGAAGTGTTTTTCAATAGATTGAACAACAAAACAACAAAAAGAAAGAAAGTGTTGTTCAATTGGATTGAACAATGACTGTTCAATAGATTGAACAACAGTTTTTCAATATATTGAATAGTAGTTGTTCAATATATTAAACAACAGCTGTTCAATTAAATGAATAGCAAAACAATGCAAAAAGAAAAGAAATGTTGTTCAATAGATTGAACAACAACTATTCAATAAATTGAACAATAGTTGTTCAATAGATTAAATAGCACTTGTTCAATTAAATAAACAACAAAACAACACAAAAAGAAAAGAAGTGTTGTTCAATAGATTGAACAACAAAACAACAAAACAACAAAAAGAAAGAAAGTGTTGTTCAATTGGATTGAACAGTAGCTGTTGAATAGATTTAACAACAGTTGTTCAATAGATTGAACAACAATTGTTCAATTAACTGAACAGAAAAACGACGAAAAAAAAGAAAGTGTTGTTCAATAGATTAAACAACAATTGTTCAATAGATTAAACAGCAGTTGTTCAATTAACTGAACAATAAAACAACAAAAATAAAGAAAGTGTTGTTCAATTCGATTGAACAACGGCTAATTAACTGAATAACAAAACAAGCAGAAAAAAAGAAAAGAAGAAAATCAAATCAAATCAGCAATCATATTTACTTATTTTACAAAGAAGAAATAAAATGTATAAAGATGAAGCTACCGAAGGATTTCCTTCTGCAGCTAAAATTTTCATGGTGGATTCCTCATGTATCTGCTGGTAGAAAGATTCTCTAGTAAGTGGTTTTTGGTAGAGACACACCTGATGCCCATTTTATTTAAAAGAAGAACCAGACCCATCAATGGTAGCCAGCGTAAGAGTGCCATTGTCATGTACTTTCTTTATTTCATAGGGGCCTAACCACCTAGTTTGTAGTTTGCCAGGGAAGTCTTGAAACCTGGAATCATAAAGAAGTGCCCAGTCGCCCTCATGAAATGTCTTTTTCTTAATCAGGGCATCATGCCATTTGGCTCTTTGTTGTTGAATAAGTGTTGTATGATGTATAGCCAGTAGCTGAATTTCATCTAATTCGTTCATCTGTTGTAACTTGTTAACCTTGGCTTTAGTTAAATCAATTCCCACTTCCTGGGCTGTCCTTAGTGTTTGTATTTCAAATTCTATGGGAAAAATGGGTTCCTTACCAAATACCAATTGATACAGAGAGTATCTAGTAGTGTTTCTCCAAGTTGTGTGATATGCCCATAAGGTCTCTGGTAGTCGAGCAGTCCAGTCTCATCGATGTGATGAGACTATCTTTGTTAGAATAGCTTCGATAACTGTTTTGGTGCTCTCCATCTGCTCGTTCGCTGGCGGGTGATACGAAGAAGTAATTATGTGTGTGATGTGATGAATTTCCAGTGTAGCAACAATCTTGTGACCCACGAATGATGGCCCCCCATTGGTAATTACTTCTTTGGGTAAGCCATACCGTACAAAAACTTTGAAAATAAAATTAATAAAATTTTCCTTTGTTGCGCTTGGTAAAGCCACTGCTTCCACCCACTTAGTTACGTAATCTGTTGCAACCAATATATATGATTTCTAGTTGGATGGTGGTTTGAATGGCCCAACGAAGTCTAATGCCCAACGCTCAAAGGGTTCTATCACCAGCTATGGATGTAGGGGCATTTCATCAGATTGGCCAGGGCGACCCATCCTTTGGCAACTATCACATGCCTGGACAAATTTCTTAGCATCTTTAAAAATAGTGGGCTAGTAGTAGCCCATCTGTAGAATTTTATGTCTAGTTCTGTGATCTACAAAGTGTCTACCACAAGGTACATCATGGCAGGGTTTTAAGATATCATAAATTTCATCCTCCCTAATGCACCTGCAGATGTGCATATCAGCTCCCGCGTAGAAAAGGTGTCCTCCAATCCAGGAGAAACGAGTGCTACACTGCACAATCAATTGCCTTTCTCTAGGTGTCATATGTTTGGGAAATTTTCTCGTTGTTAAGTAATTCGCTACATCTACATACCATGGTGTTTTTACGGCCATAACAAACAAATATTCATCCGAGAACTGATCCTCTACCGCCAATGTATCGTCTATTCTTGGTACTTAAGAGAGGAAGTCTACCACGAGGTTCTCCTTCCCTAGTCGATCCCTTATAGTTATGTCAAATTCCTGCAAAAGTAGTAATCAACGAGTCACTCTTCCATTTGTAATTGGTTTATTGGCTAAATATTTAATGGCAGAGTGATCAGTATACAAAAATACAGGGTATCCAATTATATAGTGTCTAAATTTGTTGATAGCATAAATAACAGCTAGAAAATCCTTTTCTGTTACTGTGTAATTCAACTCAACAGGAGTTAGGTTTTTGTTGATGTAATATATAGCATAGGGTTTCTTGTCTTCTTCTTGGCCAAGAACAACTCCAATAGCTGTATCTGATGCATCTGATGAAATCTGGAAAGGTATATCCCAATTTGAGCCTCGTAATACTGGTGCTATCGATACTAACTGTTTCAAATTTGTGAAGGCAATGTCACATTTATTATTCCATATAAAACCAACATTTCCTATCAAGGCATATAAAGGTGCAGAAATTTGTGAAAAGTTCCTTATAAATCTATGATAATATCCAGCAAACCCCAAAAAACTACATACCTCTATTTGAGTGTAGGGAGTAGGTAATAAGAGGATTACCTGTATCTTTGCTGCATCTACCTGAATTCTAGCTGCTGAAATGTAATGACCCAATATCAGGCCCTCTGTCATCATCATATGACACTTCTCATGACTTAAGTATAACCTAGTAGCAATACACTATTCTAGGACTTTCCCCAATGTTTACAATGCCTGATCAAAGTCATCTCCATAGGGTGTGAAATCATCCATGTACGCCTCCAATCCTTCATTTATCAAGTCTGCAAAAATACTAAGTATGGCTCTTTGGAATGTAGCAAGTGTGTTGCACAATCTGAAAGGCAATACCTTGTAAGAAAATGCTTCCCAGGGGCAGGTAAAAGTAGTTTTATCCTGGTCTTCAAGGGCTATTTGAATTTGGTTGTAGCCACTTAAGCCATCCAAGAAAGAGAAGAATTTCTTTCCTACTAGTGTATCTAGGACCTGGTCAATAAATGGAAGGGGAAAATGGTCTTTTTGCGTTGCTTTATTGAGTTCTCTATAGTCAACGCATATCCGCCATTTTCTATTCTTTTTGGGGAAAACTACTAATGGAGAAACCCATTTACTATCAGATATAGGATAAACAAAATTCATATCTAATAGTTTTTGAAGTTCTTCTTTCACAATATCCTTTAGATGAGGATTTAATCGACGTTGTGGCTATCGAATAGGTCTTGAATCTTTTTCAGTGTACATATGGTGCATGCATAACTGAGGGTCAATCCCTTTCATGTCTGGGTGGTCCCATGCAAAAGCCCCTTTATATTTCCTAAGGACTTGGATAAGTTTTGATTGCTAGTCATTACTCATATTACTGTTAATGTTGATTTTCCCTTGCTCAATTTCAATAGGCTTGCCATTATAGACAGTGGTTGTTGGTATTGGTTGGTCATTAATGTATCTCAAGGAATCTTCTTCAATTTCGTTGTCAAGGATTGCTTCAATCATGTGACATCTCAAATTAGACACTGTAGCAGGGCGATTGATAAAGGTGTCAACGACATCAGCTTCTGTTTGATTTTTGAATTCAAGCGCATCTGCCACAGTCAATGGTGAATGAATGTTTTCTTTTAAATATGTTGTTGGTTGTTTCCTAGTTTTTACAATGGTCAGGCTTGGCTATGCAGGAGGGTATAAAGTTAGATTCTTAATAGCATTCCCTCTGGTTATGGTCATACTTCCTATTCGACAACCTATATAAGCATCGACTGTTGCTAGCCAAGGCCTTCCCAATATTAAGGGATGTCCATATAGCTGATTTATGGGGTTAATAATCAAAAAAATTGCCGGATATTCCCAAGAGTCCATAGAAAACATCACATCTTGTAATGTTCCTTCTAGCCTAATGACTTAACGGTCAACTAATTCCAGCAAGGTAGTGGTTGGTTCTAAGGCTGTGATGCTAAGCACTTTGCAAGTTTCTGTTGTAAGAATGTTAATGGCTACCCCTAAGTCAACTAAAGCATTGGGAAAAGAGTGGCCATTTATTTGGACTGTGATAATGGGATTCCCCAAGTCTTCATATTTTACTGGTGTCTCTTTGCCTAGTAATAAATCAGACAAAGTTCCCACGACATGGACAGTTGGTGCTATTTTTGTCTTCCTCATAGACTTCTTTTCACATAACTCTTTAATGGTTTTAGCATATATCAGAATATCTTGAATGCCCTAGAGGAGGGGTATTTTTATACATATATTTTTGAGTTCACCTAGAAGATCAAAGTCAGGATATTCAATTGGTCTAGGTATTATCAATCTTTATGGGAACAGGGGAGAAGTAATTATAATTTTCTCAGGATCTTTTTGCCTCACTGTATCTTCTCCCTATTTTATTTGTTGGTCATCTACAGTCAAAGGCTTATTCAGATGCATTTCTTTAACTTCAGGTTGCATATTTTTGTCCTCATCTAGAGTAATTATGCATCTAGATCTTAACTTAAGTTCATTACATTCTCTCAACTCAAATTCAAGGTCGAGACTCTCAATAATTTGTAATGACTGGATCGGTCTGTTGTTAGGATTTGGGTTGGGTTGAGATGGAAGTTGCGATCGTATATTAGGTTGAGGATTTTGCTGCAATGTGTAAGGTGCTAGTAAG
The DNA here is from genome assembly GCA_031772625.1 of Pinus tabuliformis. NCBI lineage: Eukaryota > Viridiplantae > Streptophyta > Pinopsida > Pinales > Pinaceae > Pinus > Pinus tabuliformis. Next base: position 411,819,812 of record CM062808.1, read on the forward strand.
GTTGGTTGAGGCAAAGGAACTGTTCCCATAGGTTGGTTTGCGGTTCATTGCCAATTTGGTTGCCAGTTTTGATTTTGTGAGGTAGAATGAGACCATTGAGAGGAATAGGGGGTTTTCTGTCAAAATGGTGGAGGGTAAGAGGAATTTGGCCAATTATTATTTGAATTTGATTGGTTGGGCCATGATGGCATAGAAAATGCTTGAGATGGCCAAGTAGAGAAAGGGGGTTGGTTCTGCCATGCTACTCCTAAAGAATGAAGATGGTTCTGTAGGCATACTTGTCAGACGTGTTTGCCATTGACAGCACTAGTTCAACATATATATTGGTTCCACTTCCTCTTTTTCTTCCTTAAAAACTGCTTTTAATCCAGGAAGCGATGGACAACTTTCGGTAGCATGATCCTTAGTGCAAATTGTGCATGCTTGTATCATATCTAATGGACACTCTCTATGATTGTGTTTCTTTCTGCAACATGGACAGAAAATAGCTAGATTTTGTTCTACTTCGGCCTACTTTTGTTTGGCCTGCATGATATCCAATTGTGTTGTCAGGGTCCCCAAGATATCAGTCTTGAAATCTTCCAGTAGATTGTCGATTTCAACTCATGTAATGCTTCCCCCTCATGTCTGGTTGGTTTCAGCCTTGTACTGCCTCTGGAACACCTGATGCACAATTGTACAATATTGTCATAATATTCTCGATAAAAATCACCCTTCCCCATTAATTTTAGTGTTTCTACCCATTGGTCTTTCATACCTCTGATCATCGTAGTTTTAAGAACTTCAGGAGGCAAATTTTCATAAGGAGATATTTGTAGACTATATTGAAAACATTCTACATATTCTTCAAGAGTCTCATTAGTCTTAGCTACCATTTGAAATATTTCATCCTTCAATTCTCTAGTTCGGCAATAATCTTTGTATTTTTTTAGAAAGGTTGTTTTCATTTGGTCCCAGTCATTAATGGTACCTCCACCAAGCCCCATAAACCAATGTAGAGCTGCTCCCTTCAGAGTAGAGGGGAACAACTTCATATTCTAGGGTTTAGTAGTGTAATCATATCCCCTACATAAAACATCGAATTTGAAAAGGAATGCATCAGGATCCTCTGAAGTTAGACCATGAAAGGTAGGAATATTCTATAATGGGATAGCTTTCATGGGAGCATTGACAACTATATCAACAATAGGGTATTGTAATGTAGAGGTTTGAGGTTGTTGCTGATTATTAGCCATTTATCAAAAATATGCCATATTCTTAAGGGATTTCTAGAGCTGGAGATTTGTTCCTAGGGGATTCAGAAGAGACTTTTAGAATGATTTTAACAACACTACCTTGGTCTGGAATACTGGGTGTCCTCTATTCAACTACTACTTCAAGTGATTTGGGTCCTGATGATTTAATCTTTTCAGCACTACCTATTTCTCCTTCTCCTTCACGAAGGTTGCAAGAATTCCCTAGACCCTTTAGTATTGCCATGAATCTCAGCGTCACCTACAGATGGTGATCCTGCAGCCTGAAGGGTTATAGTAAGATTTCTCGTAGAAATAATTCAGGGTCCTATTGATGACTAAGACACAACTTTCCTTATGATTTCGTCGATGAAGGTTGATCATCCAAGGGTCACCAATCCCTTCGGTTTTTCAGATCTAGGTGGAGGAATTAAATCTTTTTCTACTCTTTTCTTCTTATTCATTCATACAAAAATTCAAACATTTATTTCTACTTTAATTCCTATGCAATTTTGCTGAAAAAGCGGGCGAAGGAGCAAGCATTTTACTTGCTCGTATGCAGGTTGTTACCTTCCATTTTTAATACCCAATTCTTTCATAGCAAACAAACATCAAACATCTATTTCTACTTCAATTCCTACGCAATTGTGTTGAAAAGCGGGCAAGGGAGAAAGCACTTTACGTGCTTGTATGCAGGTTCTTACCTTCCATTTTAATACACAGTTTTTTAACAGCAAACAATTATCAAACATACATCACCTTCTGTGAAATGGAAACACTCTCCCCGGAACCGATGCCAAAATTTTGGGCACATATAAGGTGTCTTTTAGAACTCCTAAATGTCTCACATTAATTATCGACCTGGGTAAGTATTTTTGTTTCAAGAGTGTACAAAATATGTGCAAGTGACGGAAATCATTATATCTACAGAGAGTAATGATTTAAGATATCTTATTGATTTCAATGCAAGAGTAAATGGATCAAACCATAACTATCAAACTTGTAACTTCAAGGAAATTAACTTATTCAAGCACCAAAACTCAATCTTAATCAAAATCAAAACTTAATCTTAATTAAAAAGTTTTAATTGCAATTACATCAACCGAGTGCACTGTAGCGATAACAGAGCTCTTTCAGCCGAATCTAAACTTCTGCATAAAAGTAATACACATGATCTAACCAATAACACTCTGGCTTTCAATTAACAAGAAATGATTCTTAACTAATAATTAAATCAATCTATGACATAAATAAATGAATCCAATCAACAGAAATGAGAATTAATGCAATGAATATGCAAACTCGACACTGGTGAAAGTAAATCAATCGTAAAGTTATAAAACAGAGTAATTAAACTTGTATTAAAAGAAAGGTAAAACTATAAAATAGGGAACAATAGTGAAATCCACTAATGACTAGGGCCAAGCCACCAGTGATTACTGCTTAATTACTTCAGAATATTGCAAATAAACAGCAACACGAATTATGTATTATTCATCAAATCCAAATGTCATTACAACATGATGTATCCTTTAGAATAATGCTTTGTATATTAAAATTAAAACTGAAATAAAAAGGCAAAAATTTGTTCTATTATATTTATTTTTCCCCTCTTATAGTCAAAGAGGAAAAGAGATAACTGCGATTCCTCAGGATCAGGAGATCCTAAGTAATTCGCAACTAAATACTATTATCAGACAATCTCCCATCTTGCACTGATCCTCCTAATTCTCTTCTCAACTTTACCGCACAAGACGAGCTCTTTTCTCCTTGTTTAGCCTTTGATGTTCAATAGTTTGAACAACAGTTGTCCCATTTGCTAATCTCTGCATAAAAAGAAATGAAAGTTAGTTTTGACAGCCAAATCACATCAAAAGAAGTTTCATTCACTTTCTATCGAAATTCTATCAAAACCTTATTACATCATGGCATAAATGCATAAAAAGGAGGAAAAAGATAGTGTAATCAAGAGTAAATTTATACCTGTTGCACGGCCCAACAATGGTGACAATTAAGAACATGTACCCTTTGCTACAGATTGATGACTTATTTGATCAATCGAAGGGATAAACAATGTTCTCGGAGATTGATTTGAGGTTAGGTTATCATTAGGTACACATCAAATAATAGGACATCTACAAGACTTATTTCCGGACCAAGTAAGTGAATTATGAGTTTGTTGTGATTCCTTCTAGTTTGACTAATGCTCCAACTATTTTCATGTGTTTGATGAATAATGTGTTGCATCCTTATCTAGACAAGTTTGTGATATTATTCATTGATGACATATTGATATATTTTGAGAATGAGGAATAGCGTGTAGAACACTTAGCAACAGTGATAATATTGTTGAGAGAGAATTAGTTGTATGCCAAACTTAGTAAGTGTAGTTTCTTTTCAGTCATAGGTTCATTACTAGGGGCATGTAGTTTCCAAGGAAAGTATAACAATGGACTCGAAAAAGATTTGAGCTAACATGGAAAGGGAAACCCTAGAAATGTGGATAAGGTCAGATCATTCATGGGACTAACAGGTTATTATAGGTAGTTCATCAAGAATTTTTCATAGATTTCCTATCCTATTACATCATTACAGAGGAAAGGAAAGAAATTTGAATGGACAAAGGAATTTGCAACTAGTTTTGAGCCATTGAAAAATTTTCTTACAAACACTCCAATTCTAAAGATTGCAAATCTAGAGAAAAAAAAATTTGTGTGTACAAATGCTTGCAAGAGAGGAATTTGTGGTGTCCTAATGCAAGAGGGAGAAGTGGTATGTTATGAGTGAAGGAAACTGAATGAGCATGAGCATAACTATGTGACTCATGATACTGAATTGGAAATGATCATTCATGTATTGAAGATGTGGAGGCACTATCTTATTGGCAGGAGGTTTGTGTTGATGAGTGATCACAGTGGGATGAGATACTTGCTTGAATAACCTAATCTAAATTCCAGACAAGCTATAACGTTCACTATGCTCAGTGAGTTTGACTTAGAGATCAGGTACATCAGGGTTAAAGGGAACATGGTTACAAATTCTCTTAGCAGGAGAGTGTAGGTAAATCACATTACAAATATGAGTTCATATGGGACAAAATTGCAAGCAGGACATCAGGATGACAAATACCAACAACTTAAGCACAGGTTACGACAATAGGGTACAAGTGAACATGATGTGGATTATCATCTCATGGCAAATGGTTTCGTCAAATTTAGGGACAAGATCTGTGTTCCGGACAATAGTAAGCTCAAGAATCTTATCTTGCGGGAATTTCATGCTAAGATGTATTCAGGTCACCGGGGATATCAACAGACATTGACGACGGTTAAGAAGTATTACCATTGGCTAAACCTGAAGAAAGATATGGTTGAGTATGTTGCAAGATGTTTGGATTGTCAGCAGGTAAAATCAAAATGTAAGCATCTAGGTGGTTTATTGCATCCAATTTCAATTCTAGAGTGGAAATGGGAGGTCATTTCCATGGATTTCATTACCGGTTTGTCGATGACATCTAGACAACATGATTCTATTATGGTTGTGTTTGACAAGTTGAATAAGGTAGCTCACTTCATTCTAGTGAAGTCTATGAAATCAGCTAGTGAGGTAGTCGAGGTCTTTTCAGGGAAATAGTGAGGTTACATGGTATTCCTAAGAAGATTGTGTCAGACAAAGATGCCAAATTAACTTCCAAGTTTTGGAAAGAGTTGTTTGTAGGTTTGGGGATGGATTTGGGCTTCACTATAGCTTATCATTTGCAGATAGATGGACATACAAAGAGGGTCAATAGGATTCTTGAGGACATGTAGGGGATGTGTGCCATGCATCAACAGTAGAAGTGGAAAGAATATCTTCCATGGGTAGAGTTTGCATACAATAATGGGTATCAAGAGTCTTTGAAGATGAGTCTGTTTGAGGCACTTTATGGGTGGAGTTGTAATAATCCCATTAGTTGGAGTGATCTAGTGAATAGGGTATTGATTGGAATGGACATGTTGGCAGAGATGGAATAGGAAATGCATGTTATCAAGAAGAATCTAAAGGAAACACAGGATAGGAAGAAGAGTTATGCATATCAACACAGGGTATTTACAAAGTTAAGGTTGGTGAGCATGTGTACTTGCACATCAAGCCCAAGAAGAGTTCATTGAGGATTGGATCATGTGCCAAGTTGGCAGCTCAGTATTGCGGGCCTTTCGAGATCCTTGAGAGGATTAGACCAGTGGCCTACCGACTTGCACTTCCTCCAACAGTGAAAGTCCATGATGTTTTCCATGTGTCATTGCTTAAAACGTATGTGAAATAAATTGATCATGTGATTGATTGGTCTGTAAATACATATGTTGTGCTAATCTAGATTGATTTTGCAGATAAGATAGCCTCCCTTGAACTTCACTAAGGTGTGTTTGATCATGTTTATATTTGGTTTATATAGCATGGTATGTTTGCAAGAAGTATAAGAGCAAATATGACAAGCAAAATGGTGGACTACAGTTCACGTGATTCTCCCTACAAATTAGATGAACAACCTGGTGATGAGTACTCCCCTGACATAACAGATACATTGAGAGGTTAAAAAGGAAAGATCAGAAGTTGTAAGGCGGTTAATGACAGGATCATTCAGTCACAAGAAAGACTTTCCAAGGCACAGGAAAAAAAAAGCATAGGTTAATGCAATCATTATTTAGATTCTATCAAATTTGCAGATATAGGGACCACTTAAGATCACTCATGGACAGGAGGAAAGTACTAATGGGGAATATGGTAACAGGTCTCATTCAAGATACAAGTTTGAAATGGATGACATAATCAGAGATGGTAAGTTCTTCGATACACCTGAAATGAGGGATAATGATTGTGGTTTATATTTTGGTTCTGGTTCATAGAGACAACATCGTCATTACCGTCACCATCTGTATGGGAGGAGTGAGAAGAAGTACTTTCCAAAGTAGTTCAAGAAAGAAAAGCCTCCTACATTTGATGGATAAATGAAGAAGTCACAAGATGTAGAAGCTTGGTTTCTTGGGATGAATATGTTTTTCAGATTGCATGATTATTCAGAGAATATGAAAGCCAGGATAGATACTTTCAGTCTTAAAGGAAAAGATGACATTTGGTTGGAAGATGTAAATAATTTCATAGGCATTTGGGAAGAGGAGTTGACTTGGAGTGAGTTGGAGATACTTTTTAGGAATAAGTGTCTATCTGAAAGATACTATGATGACAAGAAAAAGGAGTTCTATGAGTTGAAGATGGGATCTATGACTGATGAGGAGTATACTAGCAGATTCTTGGAGTTGTTGAAATATGTGATGTATATTAAGGAGGAGAAAGCGAAGATTCATATATTCATCAATGGGTTTTTGGTATCATTCAAAGATAGGATTAATTTTGATGACCCTAGATCATTGGAGGAAGCCATCCTGAAATTGAACCAATGTTATGAGAAATCAAAGCACAATACTGAGTCTAAGTAGGATTGGAAAGATAATGAGAAGAATAAAGGAAAGTGGACTAAGAAGAGAGGAAAACCTCAGGATATAGATGACAAGGAGAATGCAACATTGTAAAATAATTTCAATGCAACTAACAGAGGATAGGGATTTTAGTTTGAGGAGAAGAATAAGGGTGATGACAGAAAGCCTTTACAGTGTTGGACTTGTGGCAATGATCATCAGAGGAGAGATTGTCCACGAGTTCACGATGACAAACCACAAATATACAATACCTGTGAGGCACAAACAATTGGGGATGTTGGACATAGTATTCCTACAATTTATGAAACATTGGATAATAAACAGACTGATCATCATGCATATATTATCAATATGGAAGGTAGGTTTTGTGATCAAGTTGTTTCTATTTTGATTGATCGTGGATCTAACTATAGTTATAATAGTTTTGACCTAGTGGATCAGTGTTACTTGAATAAAGAAGTGCATGTTGAGTCTTGGTTGGTGCAGTTGGCTACAGGTACTAAGAAAAGAGTTCATCATTGGGTAAGATCTTGCGCATTTGAGCTGAACGATATGTTTACATCAACACATCTAAATGTGCTTCCATTGGGATCATGTAGTATGTTATTGGCTATGGATTGGTTGTACATTCATGACTAAGGTAGATTTCTATGACAAGGCTATTGAGTTCTTGGATGATGACAAAGAGAAGAGAACCTTGTATAGTAAAAAGAAGCCTACATCGGTGAGAATGGTTACAACTATGAAAGCAAAATGTAGTAGTAGGAGAGGATGTGTATTGTTTGCATTTTATAATTATAGTAACAAAGGGAAGGATGTTGAGGATGTTGAAGTCTTGAAGAGGTATATAGTTTTGAAACATTTTCAAGATGTGTTTCTAGAAAATATTTTAGAGTTACCGCCTCATAGGAAAGTGGAATTTTCTATTGAGTTGATTCCAAGAGCAACACTAACATCGAAGGCACCTTACAAGATGAACACTCCACAGTTGGTGGAACTGAAGTTGCAGTTGAAGGAAATGATTGATAAGGGATGCATTAGACCAAGTGTGTCCCCTTGGGGTGCACCAATATTGTTTGTGAAGAAGAAGGATCATACTATCAGGTTGTGCATTGATTACTGATAGTTGAATAAGGTGACGATTAAGAACATGTACCCTTTTCCACAGATTGATGACTTATTTGATTAGTTGAAGGGAGAAAAAATTTTCTCGAAGATTGGTTTGAGGTCAGGGTATCATTAGGTACACATCAAAGAATAGGACATCTACAAGACTGATTTCCAAACTAGTTATGGGCATTATGAGTTTGTTGTGGTTCCTTTTACTTTGACTAATGCTCCAACTATTTTCATGTGTTTGATGAATAGTGTGTTGCATCCTTATCTGGACAAGTTTGTGATATTATTCATTGATGATATATTGATATATTCTAAGAATGAGGAAGAACATGTAGAAAACTTAGAAGCAGTGTTAATATTGTTGAGAGAGCATCAGTTGTATGACAAACTTAGTAAGTGCAGTTTCTTTTCAATCATAGGTTCATTACTTGGGGCATGTGGTTTCCAAGGAAAGTATAACAATGGACCTGAAAAATATCCAAGCTAACATGGAATGGAAACTCCAAGAAATGTGGATAAGGTCAGATCGTTCATGGAAATAGCATGTTATGATAGGCGGTTCATCAGGAAATTTTCATAGATTTCCTATCTTGTTACATCATTGCAGAGGAAAGGAAACAAATTTGAATGGATAGAGGAATCTGCAACTAGTTTTGAGCCATTGAAACAAGTTCTTACAAATGCTCCAATTCTAAAGATTATAGATCTAGATAAAAAAAAAATTGGTGTGTACAAATGCCTACAAGAGAGGAATTGGTGGTCTCCTGATGCAAGAGGGACAAGTGGCATGTTATGAGTTAAGGAAACTAAATGAACATGAGCATAACTATGTGACTCATGACATTGAATTGGAAACGACCATTCATGTATTGAAGATGTGGAGGCACTATCTTCTTGGTAGGAGGTTTGTGTTGATGAGCGATCACAGTGGGATGAGATACTTGTTTGAACAACTTGATCTGAATGCTAGACAAGCTAGATGGTTAGCTATGCTGAGTGAGTTTGAATTCGAGATCAGGTACATTAAGGGTAAAGAGAACATGGTTACAAATTCTCTTAGTAGGAAAGTGCAGATAAATCATATTGCAACTATGAGTTCATAAGGGACAGACTTGCAGGAGCAGTTTTTGCAGGTAGGACATCAAGATGACATGTACCAACAGTTTAAGCACAAGTTACAACAATAGGGTATAGTTGAACATGATGTGGATTATCATCTCATGGCAGATGGTTTGGTTAGGTTTAGGGATAGGATCTATGTTTTGGACAATAGTAATCTCAAGAAGCTTATCTTGTGTGAATTTCATGCTAAGATGTATTTAGGTCACCCGGGATATTAGAAGAAATTGACAACGATTAAGAAGTATTACTATTGGCTGAAACTAAAGAAAGAGGTGGCTAAGTATGCTACGAGATGTTTGGAATGTCAATAGGTAAAATCAAAATGTAATCATCTAGGTGGTTTATTGCATCCAATTTCAATTCTATAGTGGAAATGGGAGGTCATTTCCATGGATTTCATTACAGGTTTGCTGAGGACATCTAGACAACATGATTCTATTATGGTTGTGTTAGAAAACTTGACTAAGGTAGCTCACTTCATTCTAGTGAAGTCTATGAAATCAGCTAGTGAGGTATCCCAGGTCTTCATCAGGGAAATAGTGAGGTTACATGGTATTCCTAAGAAGATTGTATCAGACAAAGATGCCAAATTCACTTCCAAGTTTTGGAAAGAGTTTTTTGTAGGTTTGGGGACAGATTTGGCCTTCACTATAGCTTATCATATGCAGATAGATGGACATACAAAGAGGGTCAAAAAAATTCTTGAGGACATGTGGAGGATATATGTCATGCATCAACAATAGAAGTGGGAAGAATATCTTCCATCGGTAGAGTTTGTGTATAATAATGGGTATCGGGAGTCTTTGAAGATGAGCCTGTTTGAGGGGAGTCTTTGAAGATGAGTCTGTTTGAAGCACTTTATGGGCAGAGTTGTAATACTCCCATCGGTTGGAGTGATCTAGTGAACAGGGTATTGATTGGACGGACATATTGGCAGAGATGGAATAGGAAATGTAGGTTATCAAGAAGAAATTAAAGGAAACACGGGATAGGAAGAAGAGTTATGCAAATCAACACAGGATATTTAAGGAGTTTATGGTTGGGGATCATGTGTACTTGCGCATCAAGCCCAAGAAGAGTTCCTTGAGGATTGGATAATGTGCCAAGTTGGCACCTTAGTATTGCGGGCCTTTCGAGATCCATGAGGGGATTGGACCAGTGGCCTACCAACTTGCACTGCCTCCAACAGTGAAAGTCCATGATGTTTTCCATGTGTCATTTCTTAAAAATTATGTGAAATATGTTGATCATGTGATTGACTAGTTTGTATTGCAGGTGGAGCTAGAAGGAGAATTCCAATCGGAACCTCAGTGCATTTCACAGTGAAAGATGCTCATGCTCTAGAATCAAGCAATCAAGCAAGTGTTGGGCAATTTATTGTGCTTAAATTGCTGCATTAAATATCGACCAGGGAAACTCGTAAGCTTTGAATGATGCCAGCACTATATGTGCAGGAGTAGGCGACTAATTCTATGTCTAATTAAATTATTTAAGATTCAATACAATATGCAAGGGAAGAGGCTCCTAACTAAGGAGATCCTGGTTGTCCTTCCCTACAGTATCATAGAGAAATCATAAAACTAGAAACTTAAAATAAAGACAAGAGAATGAACTTAGTTATTGTTTAGATTCAAAGAGAGAAAGACTAACTTAGTCTCTTGATTGTCCTCTCTTGTACTAATCCAGACTAGACTAAAATTCATCCATAAGCGTAAACTAAATGAAATAACTTGAAACATAAAAGCAAAAAGATGAATTCCAATTACAAATCAAATAGAGAGAGAGAGCCTAACTTAGACTCTTTGTTGTCCTCTCATATGTTGATAAGATTCTAATCAAAACTCATTCATCAAACCAATCCTCAAACATCAAACATCTAAGCAATTAAATAAAATAAGATCTAATATGAAACAACAAGTTCCTTTGCTCCTTCTAGAGTGAGCTCAATTCTCCTAAGAACAAAGTGACAAGCCATTCCATATACTACATTAAGATAACTTTTATCTAAAGCTACATAATGGAAAACTATTTCTATAACTACTAAATGGAAATATATGTAAAACAAAGCTTTATTCTATTCCATCATAAATTGGATACAATGCTCTAAGAGTCCTCCCTTTGGAATGGAAGAGGTACTCCTATTTATACAATGAGAGGAGATAACAAACTCATAATGATGATCCATTAATCTCTCTTTTAGTTCCATACATTTCTCAACCATCTAGACACATAATCCTATCCTCCATGAGGTCCATGATCTTCTCCATGATCTTTTCCATGAGGTGTATCTTATCAAATTCGAATTTGATCATTCAAGGCCACAAAAAGGTGTCTTGGAAGCTTCCTTGCAACCTACACATGTCAACAAACTCATGCTAATTGTTAGGTATAAGTTTAAGCATTATTTTCTAAGTTTTAGCCATAAATTCACTTAGAAATGTTAAGAATTAATAAACTTTGGAAAAGTATTGTTATGACCCAATAATGAGGTAAACATAATGATATGGAGGTGGAATGGAGGTGACATGAAGGTAAAATGTGAAGATATAAGTGAATAATGGAGTGAAAATAGGGACGATTTTGAGGCCCAACATCTCCCCCAAACTCAAGATATTGCATGTCCTCATGCAATCAATGGTATCACATGTCCACATGCAATCTATTACATTACGTTTTGGTACTTGAGCTTTGGCTCGAACTCTGCATGATATCATTTACTTAACTTTTGCAAAGCATTTTTGATGAATTACAACTTGGTTGGTTCTTGTGTTTCAACCATATTTTGTTTGTTGCATTCAATGTATGACCTTTGCATAATGATAATGTGCTTTTTATTGCAGAGTATTTTTGTTGGAATGCATCATGGTTGGTTCTTGTGTAACAACCATGATTCTGTTAGCATCCAATTAACTTTTAAATACTTTTGACAAAGCCATTTGTATGCTCATGTAATAGTGAATATAGCTTGAAGGTAAGTGGGGTTAAGAATGTGATATATGAATGTGGATGTTATATGAATGTGATATATGAATGTGGATGTATCCTTCCCCTTAAACAGATGATTTGGGAAATTATGTGAAATGGGGAAAGCAAGGAAAAAGGAAGTGAAGTTTTTCCAAAATTATTATTCTAACTTTTCAAGGAATTTAATGGTTAAAAGTTAGAAAATATCATACCTTAACTTACCCTTCCAAAATGGATGAGAGCTGTGCACGTGTAGCTGCAAGAACTTTTGTTCATGGTCTTCTTTACTTGGTTGGAAAAATCATGCATGAATCATGCATGTGCAGCTGCCACAATTCTGCTCTAAATCTGCTTCTTCAAGCTGTGGGTGAAAGATGAATCTGTATTATTGTATCGGCTGCTGGATCCTCTGCTGCGGGATGAAAAATCTGAGGAGTCTGCTGAACATGGCTGAAAGTTGTATCTGCTGCTGGATGATGAATCTGATGAGTCTTGCTGAATATGGTTGAAAATATATAAGGCTTGGAAGGTATACAAAATATAGAAGTTACATTTTCCTCCCAGCCTTATTTATTCACTTGTCCTCAAGTGAAATACAATGTATACAATGAATGGAAATACAATGAATGGAAATTGGCTTCATCTGCTACAAAATATGGGTCTTCAAGTCTTCAACGCTCGATGGCACAAATCTTACTATGTGATTAAATGTGTCGATGTCGAACATAGCAAGAAATTGTTGACTTAGTGGCCGTTAATGAATGCCCCTAGCCAACACAAGAGCTCCCACCATTGATTCCAATGGGAGTCAGGATGCCTAACACATCTCTGTAGGTACGAATAAATTTGTCGTAGTCGAGTCACCTACAAGATCCAACGAACAAGGGATATTAATGTACTCCCATTGTTCATTGGCAAGAGTACTTGCCATTAAGGCATGCAAGCCTCTAGGTGTTTTTTCAATGATACATAGACTCTAGGACTTTGACTCAAGCAGAGTTTTATTGGTGGAAATGAAGGGGAATGGTAATGAGAAGGAAAATGGATGGATGTAAGGAAATGCATAATGTATGAATTAAGAACTCTTGCTGTGAAAAATGGATATGGAAGTGTCACGCCTTATGGATGTATGATTGGTGGAATTCAAACTTTTTCAGGGAGGTGGAAGGTAGTGGTTGTGGAGATGGATTTGTCTTCAGAATTTGTCATGAATTTAGTCTTTGGAAGACTAATTGTCGTCACAATGTAATCTCCTGAATGATCACTTTGTTATCCTGTAACCTGTAAAAAAACTTGGCAGAAGAAACATAAGTTTGTTCAAGAAGAATTGATCATTTCCTTCATGATTCTTACGCAAAAATTTCATACCAAATAAATCAGATTTAGGTAAAATCAAAGCGTTGAAAGTAACTCAATTCGTGATAGCAATTTCAATCCCATCTTAAAAACAATCGTGAAAAATAATACTCCTTGTTTATGAAATGTACTTTGCAAAAAGATTGACATGAGAAATATCTGTTCTGTTCTGCAGATGAGTATGTCACATAAAAGCATTTAACAGAATGTTGTGATGAGTTAATGCCAACTTGAAGCTATTGAATAAGAATCCTCCAGTCGTTTTTCGAAATGTGTTTCCAAATATCCTATTTTTTTATTGACAAAGCTGTGTGAATTTTGTGAATTTTTATGTTGATTTTACTGTTTTTTAAACAATAAATTAAAAAATATATATATATATTTTTTTTAATTTATTATTGAAGTTGAATTTTCTTTCAAAATGGTAAAATCAACCAAATTTATTTAGGAAAACCTTAAAATTAAGTTAGTATTTTTTTTATTTTTTTTTAATTTTTAAAGAAAATCCAATGTTTTATCTAAAAATAAATATAAAATAAAAATGTTTTTTTTTTTTTAACCATATTAATATAATTAGAACATATTAATATATTAATATAATTAATATACTTGAGGCCCAACAGCAAGTTAAATTGCATTGGAAGCACTTTGGATATATGGGAGATGTCTGATCAGATGTGGACTATGTGTCCTTTATTCACTGGTTGAACGGATGTGTTCTAATATGTGTTTTTATGTTATGTTTTGGTTATGTCTATATATGCATATGTACGTAAATATCACATCGAGTTGTGTTATAAATCTCCAATAAGTGGTATGGTGTTCATGATATGATGTAAATGTTGCATCGAGTTGTGTTATAAAACTCCATGGGAAACATGTGTTTTTCTGGTTTATAAGTGTCATTGAACACCGAGGACAGTGTTCCCCCAAGCGGGAAGGGTTTGTAAAAACCCCTGGTTGATTTCCTATGTAAATAAAATAAAAACTAAGACCAAGGTCATGGGACATGTATTCCAAGTTGAATTTTGGGTAAAGCATAGTGATGGGGATCACTTGTGATTAATTAATGGCTATGGAAATTGGAAAAGGCATTGGCAAAGGAAAAGTGACATTAATTGGCATTTTATTTATGAAAATATTGGAAAATAGGAGAAAAGTGAGATGAAAGGTCACAAATTTGCATGAGAAAGAAATTGGAGGAAAAATGAAAGAAAATGAAGAAAATATAGGCCTCACTGATAAAAAGACTTTTGAGGATCAGTTCACAACCTTTTTTTAGTTTTAGCTTGTAGCTCTCTTCTATTCTCTCATACTCTTGCACACTTAGAGAAATCTTGGATAATTCTTGGAGCATGCTTGGGGCGCTCTAATTTCACTTGGATTGGAGAAAGAAGGCAAAGGAAAGTAGGGAAGCACAAGGGAACATGTGGATCACTAGCTACAGCTGGATTGCTTTACAGGTAACATGTTGCATATGAGATTTCCTTGCTGATTTATGGATGCATGGTATATGCATGTGATTATATGGCCATGTTCAGTCATTGTCATGGAGGATTGCCTGGATTGACAATGCTTTTAGCTTTGCCTTGCCACTTCTTGGATAACCATGGTATTGTGGGTTTTTCCACTTGATTATTTTTTGTTCGTGCTCATAATTCCTTATGGTTGTGGGTTGGCACAAATGTTATGGAAGCTCTAGAACAATTTGGGTTGAGTTACTAGTCTTGGATCCTAGGTTGGACAAATGCTTTGGAGCCCTTGGTGGGTTGAGTTACTAGTCCTGGATCGGGGTTGGACAAAACACTCTTGAGCCCTAGAATGTTGTGGGTTGAGTTATTAGTTCCTAGAGCCTTGAACAACTTGGGTAGAGACCGATCTGGTAGGTGTTAGTGATGTCCGATAGTGAGGTGGAATCACTGGTTGAGGGTTGAGATGGTTGGCCTCTGGAAGCTCTGGTTTTGTTTTGTGGTTTGTTTCATAAGATCCCACATTCCACTTGGAAAATGGCGCGAGGGTGATTGGCTGAAAGAGAGAATTGGTCCAGCCCAATCTATGGTCGGGTGGTACGTGGAAGTCCCTAACAAGGTTGTCATGTTCATATATTAATATTGGTGATATTATTCATATGATGTCATGAATGATTTAGCTATTAATTCTTGCAGTTATGTGGAGAGGGCATATGGCCTTCTCAGTGATGAATTTATGGACTAACAACTATTTTTGTAGCTATGTGGAGAGGGCATAGGGCCTTCTCGGTGATTCTCAGATGAATATCATACTTTTATGATCATATATGCATTCATGACTTGTAGCTTACATGTTTGCCACATGTTTAACGAAATGCATGTTATGTTCTAGGAAATCTAGGTCAAGTTTTGCCTTTAAATTTGTATGTTTAGCATATTTGTTATATCATTAATGATTCTGAGTAGTTTTAGGAAGTTCTGGGTAGATTCCTAGAGGCTGACTTCGAATCTAGGCTCAAATATTGGGACCACACCCAGGTAGGCTTGTGCATTCATTTAGAGATCTATAAACACATGTATGCCTTGTCATGCATGTGGTTGGGGGTTAAAGTGTGTGAAATCCAACCCCAACTTAGGGTTTGGTCACCTGGGTTGGTTATTTGGCCCCTGAGTTTCTTGTAGCCCTGAGGGATGAGGTGATTTGTTAGTTTGTCGATAGTTGTTGACCCCACTTTCATAACTAAAGCTTGGAGGTCGGGTCACATCATAGTAACTCTTCATATCATGTTGCCTTGGAAAGCCAGTGAAATTGGGTAAATGTGGGAGGGGTGGTTACAAATAGGATTTATTTTGAGCTCAGGTGTTGAGAGCTTAGAGCAAATAGAAATGGTAAAAATGAGATGGGGTTCGCTCCCCCCCCCACCCTCCCCCCCCACCACCACCACACACGCACACACACACACACACACACACACATATATATGCCTTTAGTTACACATGTGAAGGGGAGGTTCCTTAAATGCAAGGTCACAATTGAGGCAATGTGATGGAGTGGCTTGATCACAAGATCACACATTAGGGCCATAGAAATCGCAATTATAATGCGATAACACAACTTGAAGTTTCAGTCGAGTCTGTAGATCACAAAATTAGAGATGAGATGTAGTTCAACTATACTATAAAAGTGTGATGTGTGATATGCAATGAAAGGTTTTAATTGGATATTAATCACAAAGTTGTAAAGAAGACCTGCAATGTGCCTAGTCGCAAAATTTGTGATCGGGATTTTAAAGGAAAATTTAAAGTGGAGGAAGATTTAGATAAATTTTTAAAGGGAAGATAGGCTTAGGCTAGTCCTTGTGATGCATCCTAGAGAAGTATAAGATATGGAGGCTCCAAAATTTTGAAATGTTGAAAATTTGGGAGGTGTTGTAACTGCTACAACAATTGGTGATTTACAGGTAGGACCTCACCATCTTTGTTTTTCCCATGTTTGTAGCCAAGATTGATCATTAAGAAGTATTGAATCAAATCTATGGATCCCACTAGTTTTTCTATTCAACCTCAATTAGGAATTCAATGTCTTTGTCACCTTCATTAGTCTAATTATCAAAGCACCATAAGGTTTTATTTAGACACCTACAACTTGATAGGCGATTGGGGTAATATATGTATGATCTTGAAATGTTAAATTTTTTGATATAAGTCTCTGGTGTTGCTTCATTTCTAGCAAGCATCTATAGCCCCGATGAAGTCACTCAAGAAATCACAAGCATTGCTTCCCTGCGAGTGAACTTACATAGCCCCGATGAAGTTGCTTGCACCATCTCTCTGTGGAGGAAGCCTTTATCAAGAATTTACCCTTTATTATTTTCTTTTCTATGCATTTTTCATTATTTGGGCGTTCATTGTGTGAGTGTGGATGAGGTATCCTGACTTATTTTACGTCCAGAGAGGTTGTTCCTCATTTTATAGAGACTTTAAGATTTTCTAAAATAGGTTTGCTCATTTTGGTTGTCTTCCTTTACATTCTCTTACAATTGGGCTAACATGTTTATCACATAATTCAACATTTCAAGAACAATTTGAGCAACAAAGATCCTATTATGAATATGAGGTATTGTAGATGACTAGAGTTCTCCACATGAACTAAGTTGTATTTTCCATCTAGATGTCATTGGCTTGTTAATATATTTAGGACTAAACTACTAGAAGGAGATCTAATTGTTAGCCAATGGTTAAGGCAACTACCACAATCTCCTTTAAGAACTATTCGAATCATATATCATTATTGAACCATGGCCAATTTTTTTATATACAAGGTTTCTTATTTATGTACAAGAGCTTGGCGACAATTTTTAAAAAGGCCAAAAATACCTGAAACTAAACTAATGACAAAAAGTAAGCGCAAAAAAGCATAAAATGTGATAATAGAAATGGCACAAAAGAAAAATAAAATCAAGAATAAAAATCGTATGTACATTTGAGAAACAACAACATGCAGAGATGCTAATGGAAGTACTGCGTCAAATATTGGCCATTTACAGGAAGGGACTTGGTCTTCCCATCTAGGGTTTGTAGTCTATAGGTATGAAGGCCAAGTTTCTCATGTACCTAAAATGGGTCCAGCCAAAGGGACTAGAATTTTATGTGCTTTCCCTTGTCTTCATGGGCATTGTCCCATTTTAAAACAGGTTGCCTATAATAAATTCTTATCACCCGAGGAAGTTTTATCAAACCATATTTTAATTCAATTTTGGTGAGGCGAACATTTATCATGAGCCCTTTCCCTTTCTTGCTCTAGCTTTAATAGGGCATCAATTTGGTCTTTTATAACAAGGCAAGGTCTGTCGCGAGATTCTTGGGAAAGATACAGCGTAGGTAGGTAGAGATTAGGAGGAATAATTGCCTCCTTCTCATAAATAAGGAGGTACGATAAACTAGAGAAGGTTTGGGGATGACTCAATCAACCCATAGAGAATTTAATAGTGAGTTGTGCCAATTTCTTTGTTCGGTCAAGATAATTTTCTTGATAATACGAATCATATTTTTAGTAATAGACTCGACCAGTCCATTACCTTGTGGATAGTAATTGGAAAAATGTTTAAACACTATTCCATTTTGCAAGGAAAATTCATATAATATTAAATATGAAAACTATGTAGCATTATCAAAGAAAATTAAGGTTGTCGAACCTAGTGATTATGTTTTGATTGAGAAACCAAATCGCATATTCGTAATTCACTTTCCTTAATGGAACAACTTCAACCTGTCTCATGAAATAATCCATTGTTATGAGAATATATCTATGTTTCTTTAATGAATGGGGAGTGATTTCACTGATAACATCTAAGCCCCACTACTGAAATGGTTATTCTATTGTAATGTGTTGAAGTGGGGAAGTTGATCATCTTTCCCTACTAGCACACTTTTGACAAATTGAGCATTTTTGTGCATATGCATGAGTGTCCTTGAACAATGTTGGCCAATAATATCCCACTCACATTTTGGTGAAGTAGAATTATAAGTGTGGACACAAACGAATTCCTCTAGCCTAATAATGGGTCTAGCCACAATATATACATTCTATGGAAGATTTCCTTAGGTTAAAATCAATCAAGAGGGCCTACCTCTTGGTCGCTTATCCTTCTTGATGATATCCTCACTTGTTCTCTCCAGCAATCTCTCGCTTCCTTCTTCAAGCTCCTAAAACAAGTAAACAACAACACACAAACATAATAATAGACAAATTGTAATTCAACCTACTTAATGAGTCAAGAAGCATTAAGACACAAATATGTAACATTACAAATCATGTATGAAATCAATTGATAGTTGCATATATTAATATCAAAGAGAGATTACAACCATTCATCTTGATGTCACAGTCTTGCTCTGACAAGACCAGGTTCCCACACACTTATGCTAGCACTCCATGATGGCTTCAAACAAAAATAGTTTAAAGGCTATTCCATTTAAGCTTCACTCCAAACCAAATGCACTTCTCCCTTACACAACTAGATGGCTACAACTAGTAATAGCCTACTTGCCTAATCAAAATAGTATACTCATACTCAACCAACACTCTCACTGCCACTAGTTTGTGCTTGGGAAGAAGGGAGGTTTATATAGGAAATATGGATTGGATATGGATCCTATTCTCATGGAAGAAGGACTTATACTTTGAGGTAGTTCCATCATTATAGGGAAAAGGAGCCCAAACTATTATCCTCAACCCCATCCGGCCAAACCATTTACCAGACTTTCATTATGGAGGTTCTATAGCTGGAAGCTTCGACTCTAATTAAAAAAACTTTCCATAACAGGATCGGTGTGACTGGAACATAGCTCAATCATGCTGGTCGATGTGGGGAATAGTTCTAATCTCTGCACATCGGCACGGGGGAGACAAAGGTCATTAACATCGACCTTGTAAACTGGGAAAAAAGAAGTTTCAGGGGACATGGTGCAAAAGGGAAATGATTTGCTCATGAAGAGGGACATAATGGGAGTTTCTCCATGAGGGCAAAGCATGCGGGGTTCACTGTAGAGGTCCTCCAGGATCAAGGAATAGGGAGTACAGGGATAGTGAAAAAAATGTTGTGTAACAAATGTCCCCTAAAGCGTTAAGGTTGAGCCAGAGTGAGGGATGAAATGCTTTATGAATCAGTGTGGGGAACCGGTCTGTCGTCGAAAATCCTGCAAGCAAGTACAAATACATATACATAAACTGGGATCTCTGTCAAATGAGACATGAATCATGGCATGGATGCAACCATCTAGAGAATAATCATGTGACTGGATCCAGGTATGGGCTCAGCCATCCATCAAAGAGGATCATAATGAAACCGAGGTATGGTCGCATCCATCCAATAATGAGAAGGATCACATATGATAACTCATGGTCTGGTCGCAACCAACCATCTAAAAGAGACATGCATATCATCATAAACCATGTCACACCACTTCGCAACCTGGACTTGTGTGATTTGAGTCCAGGGTCTTGCGCTCCAACATGACCCGATCAAAGTACATATTCTAGCATGTGAATAGATGTGTTGACATCGAACATGCTAGAAATTCGCCTGATTACCAATCAATGATGTAAACTGTTAACAAATGCAAGAGAAACCACCAATAATGGCAATGGCCCTCAAGGTACTATTAGAACAATTCATGGAATGTGAATACAAGAACTGAAGTCGAACACCCTTGAAATCACTCGATCGAAAGCCAATGATGTGAACTTGTAGTCGAGTGTAAAGAACTTGCCATTAAGGCATGCAAGCTTTAAGGTACTGGAAAGGAGTCTCTCGATCAACTTCCAAGGTAATGAGTTGAAGTCGACAGAAAGAAACTGTGTCGAAGGAGGGACATAGTGAATGCCACATCATCGATGCGAGATGAGAGGATACAAACATGATTTTGGATTTTAAAGAGAATCAGAGGTAAGTGTAACTGCAAAAGGACAACTCTTGAACATATCGACGACACAACTGGAAGTTTGGCAGCTTTTGGATCCATGGGATCGGTGGTCATAACGACATAGCTGAGATTAGATGGAAGGAAAAAAATGAATGGCCCAAACCCAGGAAGGTCAATGATGTAAAGGAGGATGTCCCAACCTAACACAAAGCAAAAAGTGTCATGTTCAAGAGTAAGCTGCCGACACGACTCGATAGATTTCCAAATTTTCCCCACCATTTCTGGCAAGTACCCCAATTATTTTTTAATCGCAAGCTTGAAGGGGATAACATATGCTTGCACTGTAAGTTCATCCTTTGGATGAATCTGACCTAGTAAGTTTAACGAGCCCTAGGAAGGAGAAGCTCATGTTTGTCATGGTGATGAATTTGATTTCGTTTAATAGTTTAATGAGTCCGACAAAGGTGAAACTCGGTATCTTTTTCAGGTTTAGAGAGTTTGAAAAAGACATGTAAAAGAAAACTCCACATGGTCCCTTTTCGTATGTTTGTGTCTCTCGAGCCTGAAAAGGTAGAAAACAATACTTGAGAGAACCGCTTGACCATTTTAGTCAAGGAGTACCTTTTTCATAAATA
This sequence comes from Pinus tabuliformis, assembly GCA_031772625.1. Lineage (NCBI taxonomy): Eukaryota > Viridiplantae > Streptophyta > Pinopsida > Pinales > Pinaceae > Pinus > Pinus tabuliformis. The sequence continues at coordinate 411,841,111 of CM062808.1, forward strand.
GTGCCTCCCAGCCCGAAAAAGGGGTAAACTTATACTGGCCGCATGACGTTTCACATTCATTAACGAGTTTGAAATGATAAGGGCTTGACCATATTTTCGCTTTCAAAGGGTCATAAAAGAGGTAAAAGCAGACCCCCATTTTTGTTCTTTTTAATGAGTCAAAAAGGGAAAAAATACTCTGCAATCTTTTCATATGAGTTTAACAAGTCAAGAAAAGATATGAAATGTGACTCATCACCATCATCGAACATCTGTCACTTGTTGTTGCACAAGTAAGGAAAAGTGTATTATCGAGTCCTTGAGGTAAAATAGGTCAAAAATATTTACAAAACCTGATATTTTCATGAAAAAATGAATAAAAAGGGGAAAAGTAAATATATTTTTACCATTTACCATTTTACCTTTGTAGTGAAGACTTTTTACCCACTTTTGCCCTAGTTTTTCCAGAGCAGATTACAGGAGATCTGGGAGGTCAATTGACAAGCCATCAGTTCCAGGTAATAGCTGAAGCCCTGAGCTCCATTTTCATGCTATTCATTTATGTTTTTAGCCATTTTTTAGGATTTTTAGGGAGGTTTTTGAGAAATTTTTTCGCCCTCGGTCGACGTGATTTCCGGGCATGGGATTGCGCCGAGCGAGGGTTATTTGCATAACCATCCGTGCCGACCGGTGTGACTATTTCTAAAACAGGCTTGCCAGCATCATGAATAGGTCAAAATAATTTTTTTCTCAAGAACTGACCGTTAAAACTTGAATTTTATGTGCCAAAATTGATGATTGACTCAAATAAATGGCTTTTGCAAGAGAGAAATTGCCGAAAATGGTGGATTGGAAGGAAAGAGAACATGAATATGTTGACACCCAGGCATTGAATGATCCAAATTTCCTGGAGGATTTGAGGGCTTGCGAGCTCCTCAAATTTTTCCTTACACCAGGCATTGCGGGCCCAGCCCGAGTTGCTTCGATACTTGGTAAGACTTTGGGACATCAATCGCAAGATTTTTGTCATTGGGGACCAGGAGATGGAGTTGACAACTTCAAATATCTACTTCATCACTTGATTGTCTCACAGAGGTGAGCCAATGAACTTGTATGGGTCAAATCCGATCGGGGCAAGCATATCTTCCCTGCTTGCCAAACACTGTCCTGAGGCCCTGAAATCCAAGAGTGGGAAGATAGATATTTCTACTGTGTGGGATCTAACACTAAGGGTGCTTCTGTTGACTATCAACAAAGTGGTGGGGTCCCAGGCAAAACATGAGACTAACAAGTCGAAGTTCCTTTATGCTATTGACTACACAGCTCCTACAATCTTCAACTAGGCAGAGGCCATGAAGATGAGCATCAAGCGTAAGTTGTCCAAGGCCAAGGTGAGTTCTGAAGCAATTTGGCTTCAGACCAGTACTTGTGACCTTCTTCCTGGAACAAGTGCCACTGTTCCAATATCAATTGACTGAGTTCGATCCTCCTATGCCACGTGATCCATGGATGGCCCGCTGGAGTTGTCTGATGCCCAGGATCACTGGGGGTCAGCATATGTCATACCGACCAGCATTCTTCTCATGGCTACAATGACAGAAGATCATTATGGAGGATTGGCCATATAGCGGCACTGATTTCTATGGAGATCCAGACATGACCTTACCAGATGGAGAGGAGTTCGATGATGAAGGTAGAAAATCAAAACATTTTTATTTTGATGTTTTTTAATTGTTTTTGGTATATGCATGTGATGAGCCCCAATTTTTGGTACAATTTGGGCTCATTTGGCCTACTTGCTTTGCTCAAACCATTCATTTTTTATTGCTTATGCATTCATTTCTTGGTTTATTCGTGTTGTTTGTAGGAAGAAGGGTAGGCATTCTATCTACGTGACTAATAAATGATGATTCCAGGTTTTTGGCATTAAAAGGGAGCAAAGACCACGAGAAAGGAGACAAGGAGACAGTGAGGTGGCATTGCTGGTTTTTAGGAGAGGATGTCCACGGTCTTGGGGACCTTCCTTGTGATTCCCACCATAGCTCCGAGCTCCAATCAATCTCCCCACCGAGCTTAGAGGCAGCCAACTGTTCTACAGGAACAGCAGTTATAACTGTTCTACAAGATCAGCAGTTTAACCTTCAGTTGGACAACCGAGCTCCACAAATCAAGGACACCTGTTGGATGATCATTTTGCATAAATACTGAGGTCGTAGCCTTGGATAGAAGCTTTTTGAACTTTTGTATTGCTCTCGTAATTTGGAAGTACGAGCTACAGCTCGGTGTTTTGTTCTTTTTGTAAGCCAGTTTTGGCATGACATCATATTTTCGTTTATGAATAAAGGCAGGCAGATTTTGATCTCATTCTGAGTTTCTAAGGGAGCTATAGCTCTCAGGTTAGGGCCCAACCTGAGAGCAATAGACCTCCTCTGTTTTGTAGTGTTATTTGCCTTTCGTTCCAGCACTTTGTTTCTTTCCTTTGACATGCAATTCGAAAATACAATCTACTGATTTGGTTTTTATGTGATTAAGTAGGATTAGCTTATGGTTAGATTTCTTTCAGTTGCTTAGATCAGAATAGGAGAGTTGTAACTCATTGGAGCTCCAGAAAAGGTTGAGAGGACCTCACTACCATCTCTGTTAGAAATTGGGGTGCAGTCTGAACCAACCACCAAAAAAAAAACAGTCTTATGCTTTCATGCAAGCTGCCACATGGTTATTTTAATTATAGATCCATGCATGCACTCTTTCTCCACTTTAGTTCTCTGTTCCTGAGCCATCACAAGCCTCATCTCCATCCTCCCTATTCACCCATACACTTCCTCCACTCCTCCATCACCCAAAACTCCAACCACAGACCTTCATGTAGAAATCCCGAGACTTCCTGTAGGATCCCCTGCAGACATCCTGTAGAAGCCTGCAAACTCGGTTGCTGAGCATCTGAACGTTGTAGACTTCTGTGGGAAGATGATAGAGGTCCCTTGGAACCTCTCCTAGCCCCCCTGACCTTTCCCAAGCTTTCCTTCCCTTCGAACCGCTCCTGCACAGTCAAACCCTAATCAAAAGCACCATCACAATAAATCCAACCACTTAAGAACAAAATACAAAAACACGTCTTTTCAGATGCAAGTAGCTTAGATTCATGCATTTCAACTCACTAGAAGTAATGGCATCATTGGTAGAAGTTTCATTCACATTTTTGCATTGTAAGGGTCAAGCTAGTCAAATTAGGGTTTACTAGGGTTTCCATGCTTTGTTGGCTTTCAGTTTCCTTTTTGCAAAGTAGGTTAGCTTTCTTCGAGATAGCTTTCGTCCATCACTCATAAAGCTTCTTCTGAGAGCATATAGAAGTTGGCTTGAGCCCTAGCGGACTTGTGCTAGCTGACCAAGTGACAGCTGCGACAAGAGCTAGTACTTGTGCATACAGCACCGTCGCTTCCAAGTTTGTACGAACTACCGGGTTGATAAAATTAGAGATAGGAAGCTCCAGGAGTTGTAGCATTATTGCTACAATACTGGAGCCCACCATCTTTTTGGCGCCGTTGCCGAGGAAGCGTCAGAGTATTAGTAATTGTTGCTTTTCTTCTACTTTCTTACTCTTGCCTTCTGCTAAGTAGTTTACTTCATTTCCATTCTGCAAAAGTAGCATAGACATTTCCTGCTTTCATAGATTAGCATTTCCTGCTTTCATAGATTAGCATTTCCTGCTTTCATAGATTAGCATTTCCTTTCTGCAAGCGTAGACTAGCATTTCCATTCTTGCAATTTCATTTGAGCAAATTAGATTAGTTCTTTCCTGCTTTCAGTTTAATTCTGCATCTTTCATAGTTAGTGTAGATCAATCTGTCTCAGTTTTGCAGGTACCAAAAGAAAAGCAAAGCAAAAACAATCAAAAGAAAAAGAAAGTGTTGTGCATTTCATGCCTCGTAGGAACCGAGATAGATCAGGCAAATTCCTACCAAACACCCCCACCACATCACTGAGTCACCCTTCTCTCTTCTTTGGTGACAGTGACCCAGAAGAACCTATAGGTGAACATCCTGAGATATACAAAGATCCTATAGTAGAAGAAGAGTTAGAGACCACTCCATCTGAAGCTATGGCTGACAATAGAAGAGAAGATGAGAGAATAGAAGGTGCCTTCCCCATCCGAGAGACCAATGGAGAGATGAAAATGAAGAACATTAGCCCCTCCGCCTTACCTCACTTCCATGGGCTGACCACTGAAGATCCGGATACCTTCCTGTTTGAGTTTGCTGTCCTTTGTAGAACCTATGACTATACTAAAGATGAGCAAAAGTTGAAACTTTTCCCTTCTGCTCTTAAGGATGCAGCACTACGCTGGTTCATGGGCTTACCTGGGAATAGTATCACCACTTGGGCTCAGATGCAGCAAGCTTTCAACACCAAGTACCGGGATTACTGTAGGTCCAAGGAAACAAAGGGGGAAATCTTTCGGATGTCCATGGGAAATGATGAGTCCTTAGAGGATTATGAGGAGAGGTTCCAACTAAGCTATAAGCGGGCCAGGTGCACACTTGACCCTGAATCCCTCAAGTTGGTCCTGCTCCGAGGAGTCCCTGAAGACCTCTTAGATACCCTTCACATGTTAGCTGGGGGGGACATTTACCAATTTCCTTATGAGGACATCAAGACTGTGTTTAGAAACCACTCCAGGGCAGCTTGGAAACGAGGTAGAGGAAACCACCTCTCAACTAGTGTCCCTTTTTCCAAACATGAGCTTGCAAATCAATTAGAAGATCTTAAGAGTGAGGTGAGACAGACCATTGCCATGTAGCTTGACACATTCAGGATTCAGCAAAAGAAAGAAGAAGCTGAGAGAGCCTTGGCTGTCTTCTGCCCTAGGTGCACAAGGAGACACCCTAAGAACGAATGTCCATTGCATTCGGTTGAAGTGTGTTTCGTTTGTGAGGAGGACCATCCCACAAATCAGTGTCCAACCTTACCTAGGTTTAAATCCATGTACCAAGGGACAGAAGCTCCCACAGAGCCTCTCTATTACCTCAACCAAAGGAGGCCACAGGGATCTAGACCTTATCAGCAGGGGATGCAAGGGGCATCTCAAGCTTATTACAGCCCCAACCAATCGACTCCTATGCCTTCCTGGGGTCCCCCTGCTCATCCTTCATGGTCCATGCCTCCTCCATGGTCTTATCCACCTCAGTACCCCACTCAACCTACTTCTCATTCATATCACTCACATGCCCAGCCACAACCTCAATGGAATGCACCTCAGTCGGGGTGGAGGCCCCAATACAACACTCCTCCTGCCATCTTGCCTCCACCACCAGTTCAACCTTAGCCATTACCTCCTGCTCCTCCAAGGCAACCTCAAATGCCTGCTCAACCGAACCCCAACCCCAACAATAGACAGGCCCAACAGGTATACACTGGGGAAACCTCATGCCCTACCTATGCTGTGGAGATCCAGGAGATCAATCTTCGATCTGGAAAGACTCTACCAGATCGCCAACATCCTCCCCCAGAGGATGAGGAAGATAAACAGGAAAGTGAACCGAAGGTTATTCCACCCTTTCCTGAGAGACTAATAGCCACCACACAACCCAACCCAGAGG